>CATIWC010001600.1:0-451838 GCA_948472305.1 Vicia faba
TAGCAGGTAATAAAATTTGGTTATTAAATAGTAGATGTAATGTGTGTTCTCTTTCTTTCTATATAATATAAATATACTAGAAACTATATGTGTTTTATAAAATACTATTTGGTAATTGGTATGTTATGTTTGTCACAGAGATAATCTAGATTACTAATATGTTGGCATAGTATTAGATAGACACATATATAATTCTTGTCTTTTTGTACTTTTAGATAGACATACATGATACATAGACACAGTATGCTTAAATGCTTTGTATTTTTAAGCCACTAAATTAGTACAAAATTGAATTGATATACTAGATAGACATAGATACATAATAATTTGCCTTGTTTAATTTCATGTTTGATTCTAATTTATTTATTAGAGTTTAGGTTGATTGATTAATCATGTACTAATTTATTTATTTATTAGAATTAGGTTGTTTGATTAACCATATACAATTACAAATACTAATTTATTTATTAGAATTTAGGTTGTTTGATTTTTATTATTTTAAATTTTATTTTATTATTTGAAGACATTGTTAATTCTTATTGTTTTATTTGATTATTATTCTTTTAAATTTTGAAACTACAATTTTGTAATTATTTTATCTTTTGTTTAGAGATGAGGAAATTTTTGGTTGCTAGAGAAAATATTGAGAATGTGAATGTTGTGCAATCGGAAGTCGAATTAGAACCACCATCTAATGTGGTTAATGAGTTTAATCCAAATAAGATTGTGCGAGATCCAGGTCATAGGAAACAAATTAATGAGTATGCTCCGGATATTCAAGACCAAGTGAAGAGGGCATATATATTGAAGGGTCCAATGCAACCAGATTTGCCAAGCTTTCCTCGTACTACATTTGGGAGTGTTAAAGATCATTTAGTAAATCATGGTATAAGAATTATACATGGTTAGAATACAGTGAGATAAAGAATGCAGCTTATTGTTTTTATTGTTTTCTCTTTAAGAAACCCGGGAGGGCCGAGCACTTTGGTTTTGAAGTCTTCACTAAAAGTGGATATAGAGATTGGAAGCATGCATCTCAAGGCTTGAAAGGTCACGTTGGTAGTCATAATAGTTTGCATAACTCATGTATCAAGCACTATGATGATTATAATAATCAAAGACAAAGTGTGACAAGTAAGTTTGCTAAAGCAACCAAGGAATCAGAAGAATTATATAAGATTCGTTTGACTTGTTCTTTAGATTGTTCAAGATATCTCATAGCACAAGGCATGGCTTTTCGTGGCCATGATGAATCCTCTACTTCTCTAAATAAGGGTAATTTTAGAGAGATGGTAGATTGGGTAAAATCTCAAAATGAACAAGTGAGGGGCGCTACCGTGGTGGAAAAAATTGCACAATGACTTGCGGTGACATTCAAAAGGAGCTTGCAACATGTTGTGCACATGAAGTTACCAAGGTGATTATGGAAGAGCTTGGTGATAGACAATTCTCTGTGCTTATTGACGAGTCACGTGATATATCCGTCAAAGAGCAAATGGCGGTGATGTTGAGGTTAGTAGTTGTATTTTCTAATTTTCATGACCTATTATTTTTTATGCCGCCAAGTAAACTTGTTGAATTTATTTTAGGTTTTTGAATGACAAAGGAAATGTTGTGGAACGATTTATTTCTCTACATCATGTCAAAGATGCTACATCTGAGTCATTAAAGAATGCTCTTTATGGTATTCTTGATAAGTACACGTTATCGATTTCAAGGATACGAGGGCAAGGATATGATGGAGCTTCAAATATGAGAGGTGAATTTAATGGTTTGCAAAGAAAAATTCTAGATGAAAATCCTTATGCTTTCTATGTTCATTGTTATGCTCACCGCTTGCAATTAGTTGTTGTGTCTGTTACTAGTAGTTGCTCATCTATTCATGATTTCTTTGAGTACATCTCCTTGATTGTGACCACAACAAGTGCATCTTGTAAGAGGAGGGATGCTTTGATAGAGGCACAACACCAAGATATTTTAAATAAACTTGAGAGTGGTGAGATATCTAGAGGAAAGGGCTTGCACCAATCATCTAATCTCACAAGACCTGGGGATACTAGATGGGGGTTCACATCATACTACATTGCTTCGTTTGGATCAAATGTGGCCCTCTGTGTTAAAGGTGCTTAGTATGGTTGATGAAGATGGACGTGGACTATCTCAAGCAGCGGGTTTGATAGAAAAAATGGAGAGCTTTAAATTTGCTTTCATTTTGAAATTAATGTTAAAGTTGTTTGGTATCACAAACGAGCTTTCAAATGTCTTGCAAAGAAAAGATCTTAATATTGTGATTGCCATGGAATTAGTTGATGATGTCAAAGCTCGATTGGCCACAACGAGAGAGAGTGGTTGGGATAATTTATTTTCTGATGTCCAAGATTTTTGTGTTGCTAAAGGTATTCCAGTTCCAAATATGGATGATGAAATACCGGTTCGGGGTCGTTCAAGGGTAGAAGGGAGGACTGTCACTAATCTTCATCATTACCGTGCAGAGATTTTTTATGTTGCTATTGACAAAATATGTGTGGAGATGGATCATCGCTTTAGTGAAGAAAGTAACATTATCCTTAATTGTTTTTCATGTCTTGATCCCAAAAACTCTTTCTCCAAGTTTAATGTTGATAAGCTTGCTCGTCTTGCGGATATTTATCGTGTAGACTTTTCTGATGATGACCGAGGAACAATAAGGGATCAACTTGAGACTTATGTTCTTCAAGTGAGAAGAAATGCTTCATTTTCCACTTGTGAAGATGTTCAAAGTTTGGCTATGAAGATGGTTCAAACTGAGAAACATTTAGTATTTCCATTGGTTTATAAACTTATTGAGTTAGCTTTGATATTGTCGGTGTCGACAGCATCCGTTGAAAGAGCTTTTTCAGCAATGAAGATTATCAAGTCTAAATTGCGCAATAAGATCAATGATGTGTGGTTCAATGACTTGATGGTATGTTACACTGGGCGGGAGATATTCAAATCACTTAATGATATTGATATTATTCGAACATTCACCGCAAAAAAGTCTCAGAAAGGACATTTGCCTCGTAATTTTATTTAACCCGCTATTGTAAGGTTATATTTGTCTCTTTTATTTTAAACTATATTTTTGTGGACAAAATGGCGAGTCTTTTTTATTTTGATTGATGAGTATTTATATATTATATACAATGTAAATTTGTGATCTTTAATTTTTCGCCCAAGCTTTATAATATTTCTGGCTCCGCCACTGCCTGAGTTCAATCTTAATTGAAGTTTTAAACCTTCAATCTTCAGTCCTATTTTAATTACTTTGGGAAGAAGTATAATAAATACAAAGGTAACTTAGCAACATACTATTTAAATATAAATTTTGTTGCTATTGTTGAGCTTTATGGAATGTATTAAAATTTTAAGATATTGTTTCACTCAATAAAAAATTAAGATATAATATCAAAGGCGTGTTATATTTTATTTATTAAATAAATAAATATTGTAATACTTTAATTTTAATTTAATAATATTAGTATTATTATTAAGGGAAAATACTTATTTTAATCTCTTAATTATAGGTTATGGTCCACTTTAGTCCCTTATCTTTTTTGTGTGTCAAATTTGTCTCTTAATTTTCAAAACGATGCAAACAAGCCCCTGTCGTTTACTCAGTTAGTCAAACTCTGTTAAAAGCCTACGTGGCACATTTGACCAACTATTGTGACGGGGTTAGCATCGGAAAAACCGACGCTAAAAACTATTTATGAATTTTAATTAATGTTGTTCACCTCCTTCTCCAAATTTAACCCCGAATGAAACCCATAACCAAAGTTTAACCCTTTTTGCTTACAAAAATCAAGAAATTTGGAGATAACAACAAAAACCCGGATTTGGTTGGAATGGATCTTGTGAGTGAGTTATCGTAAAGGTAAATGTTTTGAAGCTCTGAGAGTAGCAGCTGCATCAAGGTTGACACATGAAGCAACCTTGACATCAATCAAAGTTCTGCGTAGCAAGTAAGTCATGGTTTTCAACCCTTTTTCCGTAACAAGCTTACATCCCTGAATCTCAAACCTTACCAACCGAGAACACCCTCTGCCAATTTCAATCAACCCCATGTCATCAAGGTCACCACAACAACTAACAGACAAGGATTGAAGCCCGTGGCAAAGTGCAATTCCATCGAGGCGTGACCCAATTGCCAAACAAATCCCTTGAAACTGACCCAACTTCACAACCTTCAGATTTGGGCACTTGGAACATAACATCTCCAAAGCAATACCACTCTCACTGACATTTTTACAAACATCTAGAACCAATTCTTCCAAAAGGGGAAGCCCGTAGAACAACGCTAGAAGCGTGGCATGACTTACGCTAGCATCCTCTCCATCATCTTCCTCTCTACGATTCAAAAACGACAACGTATCATCCATATGAAGAAGCGAGAGCTTGGAGCAATTGGAAGTGAGAGCCAATAATGTTTCGTCACCTACAAATTCGATGTACCTCAGATCAAAAGTACAAGCCACGAGAAGATGCTCCAGGTTAGGACACGATGACGTGATGGATTTGATTTGGTTAGACTTGAAACCTTCTCTGAACGACGTCGTTAGGAGATTCAGACGGCAGAGAGAAACATCGACGACAGTGTTTGCTGCTAGAACCAGTGGGAGATCCTCCGGACAGTGGTAGAAAGAAGATAAATCCAGCGAGCTTAGCGACAATTTCTGATTTTTGCTTAACACAACATAATCAAATTGGAACAGTTTCCGATTTCCAGTGACAACTGTCCTTTTAGATTCTTGTTTCCTCCAACTCTTATCACTTGAAGGCTCTTGTTGTTATCTCCAAATTATGGGTTTTTTGTAAGCAAAAAGGGTTAAACTTTGGTTATGGGTTTCATTCTGGGTTAAATTTGGGGAAGGAGATAAACAACATTAATTAAAATCCAGAAATAGTTTTTAGCGTCGGTTTTTCCGATGCTAACTCCGTCACAATAGTTGGTCAAATGTGCCATGTAGACTTTTAACAGAGTTTAACTAACGGAGTAGACGACATAGACTTGTTGCGTCGCTTTGAAAATTAAGGGACCAATTTGACACGAAAAAAAGATAAGGGACCAACGTGAACCATGACCTATAGTTAAGGGACCAAAATGAGTATTTTGCCTATTATTAATTATTTTATTTTAATGTTTTATGATAATCCATATTTTGTGAGTTATTATAATCCTTAATTCTTGACTTTAGTTTATTGATTTATCATTTGACAATTATTTTATTGTATTTTATTTGTTTTTATAGTAATTTGCACAGAGCACAAAAGTGCTCTCTTTTGTTGTTTTTATGTGTTTGTTTTTGTTGCAAGACAAGCTCTAATGAGATGAGGTAAGACAATTGGGGACAACATCTGGGAGTTCAAACTGAAGCAAAAAGCTGGAATTAGTTAAGAGTTAGAATGAAGCAACCAACTGAACTCCTAGGGCATACGTGGAAAACGAATGTTTCGAGAATACCTGAATTTAATCAATAAGATCAAAGGCACAAGAAGACAAAAGTGGATAGTACATAGTACAACCACTAAAGAGTTCCATGCACCAAAAAGGACAAGCCCCACCTGCACTTCTGTTGTAGTAGTCTACCATGTTATACTTTGTCTCCCATCCAAGTTTGTACTTGAATTGCTTGTGTACGGAGCAGAAGAAAAGAAGGGAATATGGTGAGGATAATATTGGGCTTGATGTGATTTCTACAAAGGTCCATGATCCAAAATAATGAAAAAAAAACCCTAGCTGAAGGCATATAAATAGATCCCGTTGAAGACTAAAAATGGAGTTCAACACCTTGAAAAAAATACAGAAGAAAATAGTGTAAGGATTAGTGAAGAGAAAAGAGAGTTTATTTTTCTCACCATTTCCAGTGCTCACTGTTGAATCTTGGCGCGACTAAAGTCATCACCTGTTGATTATCCATCACAATGAGGCTACACATTTCTCTTAGGTTGTCATTCATTTTTCATCACTTGTTTAAGAATGTTTCCTTTAAGAACCAACTTTATAGTTTGTACTCAGCTCATCATTAGTTTAACCTTTTTTTTTGTTGATCAATGAGAAGTTAATGTAATATGTTTTTATGTTAAATGATATGATGAAGTGCATAAGTTTGATTATTTGAATGATCAACTTAAAAAAAGATAAAAATCTTATTGTTGTGATAGATCAAACAACAAGTGGATTTCATAATAAAAGTTGTTGAAAAAAGCAGGGTAGAGATATTCCCTCGATTAGTTTACTTAGAGATAAAGAACTACAACTATAAATGATTTTTAGAATATAAAAATGTGTATTTTAGGGTTATAAGTGTGGCTTAAAGATTTGTTCCCTTGCCCTAAAATACATGCTTTTGATGTTGAAATACACCCTAAGATCACTTTCTGACCTTTCCTAAAATGACACATCACATCATGTACACATAATTGCTTCATAAATATTAATGGATCATGATTCAACTTACATTCTCTTGAAATACTCAGCATTCATTTTACACTGCTTAGGTCTTGTTTAAAAGAAAATTGAACTTGTGACATTCATATATTCTTTTTATCCTTGCTCATGCTTAATTTCAAAAGATAGTTTCTTACAAAATCAATCTAAGTTGCTTACACTCCTTGTGGGTACCATATCTTTACTTTTTATCACTTTCTACTTTCAAATATACATGTATACTTGCATGTGACACTTTTTCAAGCAACAACTTTTTGGGAGCCTTTGAAGGGAAGTGCCAAGTTAACATTTTAATTATGTATTTATTACTACTTTTTAATTAAGCATTTGAGCTTTTAATGTTTCTTGTAATCTGGTGTCATGATAAGTGCTTAGTTGTTGCATGTGCAGGTTGTTAAATCCAGTTTACAGAGAAGATCCTGAACCTGAAAGAACATTCAGGTTGCTAAGGAGATTTCAACTTACTGGACATTTACCAGGGAGTCCTCCTCCCTTCCTTGTTTTTGATATAGAAGACTAAGAGGAGATATTGCAAGAAGAGGTTGTCATGGAAAAAACCAAAATCATTGGCATTGCCAATGATAAAGCAAGAAACATTAGAGACTATGCCTTGTTTGATCCTAGTGCCATGAACTCGGGAATCATACGTCCAAAGATCACTGTAGTACAATTTGAGTTCAAGCCAATGATGTTTCAAATGTTGCAAGTTATGGTCAATACTCAGGCACTGTAAATGAGGATCTACACTGGCATTTGAGACAATTCTTGAAAGTGGCAAGTAACTTCAACATCCCTGGTATTATTGGTGATGCCTTCATGTTAAGTCTCTTTCCATACTCTCTAAGGGATAGATCCAAGAGTTGGTTGAATTCCATGGAGCCCAATTCCATATTAACATGGAATGATTTGGCTAAATTATTTCTAGCCAAATATTTACCTCCTGTTAAGAATGCCAAAATGAGAAATGAAATAACCTCATTTAGACAAGGAGATGACGAGTCTTTGTTCGATGCTTGGGAAATATTCAAGGATTTTATTAGACAATCTCCCCATCATGGGATTCCAATTTATATTCAACTTGAAACATTCTATAATGAATTGCTTCCTTCTTCAAGAAACATGTTAGATACTTGAAGTGGTGGAGCTCTATTGTCTAAATCATATGAAGATGGATACAAGTTGATTGAGAGTGCTACTGCCAACACTTATCAGTGGCCTGTGACTAGGTATGATGTTAATTCCACTCAAAATAAACCTGTTGGTGTTCACGAGGTCACTGAGACAACAAATCTTGCTAACAGGTGATTCAAATTGACCAAATGATGAAAAACATGATGAAGACCCCTAATGTGATAGTATTTGAACAAGTCAAGGTAGTAATTGATGCATCAGAGGTTGCATGTGTTTATTGTGGAGGTGCTCACATATTTGAAGAGTGTTCTGCCAATCTTGTTTCATTTAACTATGTTGGCAACAAAAAGTATGACAACCCTTACAGTAAACCTTATAACCCTGGTTAGCATTATCACCCAAATTTTTCATGGAGCAATAATCAAAATCAACTCAAACTTCAAGCATCTCAAGCACCACAAGTTCCACCTGGTTTTTCCTCATCAAACTATGTTATGGATAATCAAGGAAATAACCAGATGAAAAACATACTGAAACCCTTCATACCAGAGACTAAAGATCAGTTTCAAGCTCAATGAGTTTACATTAAGAACTTAGAGAATCAAGTGAAGCAAATTTCCACTGCATTTAGTTCAAGAAATATGGGGGCTCTCCCTAGCTCTTCTGAAACTCCAGCCACTACATCTGGAGTCAAGAATGTTGAAACGTATAATGTTATTAAGCAAAAAAGTGGAAAAGAATGTGAAGGATCAATGTCCACAAGAAATGAAGTGCCAAGTGAGTAACTATCAGCTCAGGAAAATTTAGAAGAAGATAAACCTGGGTCAACCGAGGAACCTTCTTTAGAAGGACACAATGAAGAAATGCTTGTGCAAGAAATGGTTAAGTAGAAGACTACTAGCATGACCTCAAACACTGAAAAACAACTGATAGCCATGCCAGAGGTCGACAATGCACCTAGATTTTCTCAAGAAAGACCACCGCCCCTTTTTTTCATAGAATCAGAAAAGCTAAAGAAGAACAACAATTTAGTAAGTTCATAGAGATTCTTAAGCAGATTCATATCAATATACCATTGATTGATGTCACTCAACAAAATTCTAATTACTCCAAAATTATGAAAGATGTTCTTATAAAAAGAAAGATGATGGGAGAATCTGCAAATATAGCATTAACTCAAGAATACAACCAACTAGTTTAAGGGAAGCTTTCTACCAAATTGAAGGACCCTGGCAGTTTCACTATTTCATGTAAAATTGGAGAGTCATTTTTTAGCAGGGAACTATGTGACCTTGGAGCAAGTATTAATATTATGACATTGTCTATATTCAAGAAAATGGGAATTGGAGCTGTCAAACAAACAACAATTACTCTTCATATTGAAGACATGAGCATATGTTATCCTCAAGGAAAAATTGAATATGTCCTTGTGAGAGTATAAAAGTTTGTGTTCCCTGCTGATTTTATTGTCATTGATTTCAATGTTGATGAGGAAACTCCAATCATGTTGGGAATACCCTTCCTTGCTACTGGAGGAACTTTGATTGATGTGGATGGAGGAGAACTCATTATGAGAGTTAATGGATAATAAGTTGTTTTCAATGTACTTAGTGTTTTGCAATATCTTGAAAAGATGTGGCTGATTTTCCAATGATCTCAAGTTAGGAAAATATCATCCACAAGAATCTCCTCAAAAGAAACAATGTCTTATATTAAGAGTTGGGTAAGTTGAATAAAGATGATAACGAGAAAGATGGAATTATAAGTGGACCTTTGGATAAACCACTTAGAGAAAAAGAGAACATGGAAGTTTTGGAGCTATCTCCAGAGTTAAAGAAGCAAAACATGCCCTCAGTTGAAGTTTCTTATGAACTTGAACTCAATCAACCGCCTGCTCACTTGCAATATGCTTATCTAGAGGCAGGGAATAAGTTGCCAGTAATTGTTGCCACTGATTTATCTAATGAGCAGAGGTGTCAAATGTTGACACTTCTAAAGAAACATAAAAAGGAAATTTCTTGGAAAAAATCTAACATCAAAGGAATTAGTCCCATGGTTTGCATGCATCGAATCTTGTTGGAGGAAAATTCCAAGAACAACATTGAGAGCCAAAGGAGGTTGAATCCAATCATGAAAGAGGTGGTGAAGAAGGAGATCATTAAATGGATAGATGTTATAATTATTTACCTTATATATGATAGTGTGTGGGTGATCCTTATATAATATGTTCCAAAGAAAGAAGGCATGACAATCATCACCAATGAGAAAGATGAATTAATTCCTACCAGAGTTATATCTTGTTTAAGGATATTCGTTGATTACAGGAAACTGAACAAGGCCACAAGAAAAGATCATTCCCCCTGCCTTTTATTAATCAAATGTTAGATATGGCTGGTAAGGAATTATATTGTTTCATTGATGGGTACTCCGACTACAATCAAATAGCTATTGCACCTAAAGATTAAGAGAAGACTACCTTTATATGTCCTTATGGAACTTTTTCTTTTAGGAGGATGACCTTTGGACTTGTAATGCTCCAACCACATCTCAACATTGCATGATGGCCATTTTCAGATATTATTGAGAATTCCTTGGAAGTTTTTATGGATGACTTCTCTGATTTTGAAGAATCATTCAAGAAATGCCTTGACAACTTATGTATGATGTTGACCAGATGTGAAGAAAACAATCTTGTGCTAAATTGGGAAAAGTGTCATTTCATAGTAAAAGAAGGGATTGTGGTAGGGAACAAAATTTCAAAGAAGGGCTTGGAAGTGGATCAAGCAAAAGTGGAAGTAATAGAAAAGTTGTCCACACCTGTTAATATAAAGGGAATTAGAGTTTTTTGGGTCATGTTGGATTCTACAGAAGATTCATCAAAGACTTCTTCAAGATAACTAAACCATAGTGCCAATGGTTGCAACATGATGTTCTATATGTCTTCAGCAAGGGATGTATGTATGATTTTAAACTACTAAATAAAGCCTTAATCTCTGCACCAATAGTGAAGACTCCTGATTGGATAAAACATTTTGAGTTGATGCGTGATGCTAGTGATTTTGCCATTAGAGTTGTGTTGGGTCAAAGAAATAACAAGGTGTTACATACCATATACTATGCTAGTAGGAAATTTATTGAAGCACAAGTCAACTATACCACCACTAAAAAAGAACTGCTAGCTGTTGTGTTTGCTTTTGATAAATTTAGATCCTACATGGTAAGAACAAAGGTAGTTGTGTACACAGATCATGCTGCAATAAAGTACCTCATTGCAAAGAAGAATGTTAAACCTAGGTTAATAAGATGGGTGTTTTTGCTTAAATAATTTGACTTGGATATTAGAGATAAGAAAGGAGTCAAGAACTTAGTTGTTGATCATCTCTCAAGGTTTCCAGAGGAAGTTCAGAATAATGATGACAAGTTAATTCATGAGCTTTTTTTTAATGAGCAACTTATGCTTATCACCTATGGCGTGACACCTTGGTATACTGATATTGTGAATTAGGTTTCTAGTAGATACATCCTACCAGATATCAACTCTCAATAAAGAAATAGGTTCTTCCATATGACCAAATTTTTTTTTTTGGGATGCATTCTTTCTCTACAAATGATGTGTTGACCAACTACTCAGAAGGTGTGTAGACCAACCAGATCTTGTCAGCCTGTCATGATTCTTCTTATGGAGGACATTTTGGAGGGACCAAGACTGATGCCAAGGTTTTCCAATCAGGTTATTTTTTGCCTTCTCTTTTTAAAGATGCTCATGATCTGGTTAAGAATTGTGACAAATGTCAAAGAATGGGGAATATCTATATGAGGCAAGAAATCCCCCTCCCCAACATCCTTGAAATAGAACTTTTTGATGTATTGGGTATAGACTTCATGGGGCTATTCACCCGATCTTTTGGGAATTTGTACATACTTATTGCAGCAGACTGTTTCTAAGTGGATAAAGGCAGTAGTAGCTTCCATAAATTAGGCCAAAGTTGTGACCAAATTCTTGGTGAAAAATATCTTTTCTAGACACGACACTCCTAGAGAAGTCATTAGTGACGAGGGAACTCATTTTTGCAATAAATTATTTGAAAATCTAATGGAAAAATATGGAGTTAAACACAAAGTTGCTACATCCTATCATCCACAAAGTAGTGGTCAAGTGATGTGTCCAATAGAGAGATAAAAGGAATATTGCAAAAAGTTGTAAATATTTCAAGGAATGATTGGTCGAAGCCTTTGGATGATGCTTTGTGGGCTTACATAACTGCCTATAAAACTACTCTAGTAATGTCTCCATATAGACTTGTCTATAGAAAGAAATGTCATTTGCCAATTGAGTTGGAGCATAAAGAATTTAGGGCTGTGTTGTACCCCAAAATTTTCCCTCTCATTTCTCAAGGATTCTCTCATAAGATCTTCTATGACGTCAAGTTTGCAGCACTGATACATCAATTTTGGCTTGGAATTGGCACAAGGGCAAAATGGTCATTTGCATACTGAAAAGTCAAACTTTGACTTATGGATCAAAATCAAGTTTCAGGGATCATATTTCATCAAGATATATTGAAATATGAAGTTTGTTTCACCAAGAAATTCAAAATTCAAAATTATTTTGGAAAAGTCAAAATTCTAAAATACTTATAATTTTTCTAAGTGTTTAAGAAATATGACAAGTTCAGAACTTCTGGCCAGATTTTCACCATGATGGAAGTTGATTCTGGAAGAACTTCTAACACAAGAGTTGTAGATCTTAATGAGATCTCAAACAATGCAGAACAAAACTTCTCCTAGAAATGTTGGGATTTCAAGCTACAAATCCTTGAAGACACGTCCATGAAACTGAAGCACTCAGCAAATTATGGACATTTTCAAGACAGAGTTTGATTAGAACTTCTGGGCGAGTTTTCACGAAGGTTCAACCAGATTTTGCAAAAGTAATTCAAATAAAGTCTACAAAGCATGCTACAAGCTTTTGGGAAAGTCTGAGAACTCGCTCAGAACATGTTAGGGCAAAGGGATTCAGGGATCAAAAGTTGGATATTGGTTCTAAGGTACGCTGATGCTGAACTTCTGACCCAGATTTAAGCTATGATGCATAATCTCATATTGCAGGATTTCTGGTTTGATAAATCTCATCATCATTTAATGCTCACAACCACTTCTGAGTTTTTATCCAAAGGATTTCCCCACGTGTGAGATAGAAGTACCATTGATGTCCTTGAAAAGCAAACTTTTGTACAAGTTTATGCTGGGACCATGCTTTGCTTTTGCCTCTGAGGGTACTTTTCCTTAATTCATGCTTACAAATCCAGCTTAGGTACGGCTAAAAGCTGATAACCCCCATACTTGTTTAACTTGCTTCAAGAACAAGCCAGCACACTAGCATGATGTTGTTACTTTTGACTTCTCCAGACTACAAAGTTCTTGCCTATAAATTGAACTTCATTTGCAACTATGAAGGGGCCGGTCGAAAAATTGAAAGGAAAAAGCCTTGAAACCCTACTAAAATTCCAAGAATCCAAAACTGCAAACACAAATACAAAACCTACCAGTTTTTGATTCCTATGTTCAAACTCCATTTTTCTTTAAGTGTTTCTTGACCAAACCATCCATACATCTTCTGATATACATTTAGAAGCCGTCCTAACTTCTGTTTTCTGGCTGTAACACGTTCTTCATCAGTCTCCACCTCAAAAGGTCAGAACATTGCTTCTTGGCTGATCCAGAATTTTCTAGCCATTCATTGCCCAAGATAAAGGTTGTTCCAGCCTGCTGAGCACGTGAGGAAGCTGATTAGAACATTACAAGCAGTTAGAACCAGTCTTCAGTTCACAACATTTTCCAGCTGCAAGGTAAGCTTCTGCTGACCCTCATCATATTACTTAGGCATTGTTAGATTTGCATGTTCAAAATACAATGTAGACATCCTGATTCTGATGTTGTACATATTCTGAAGTTTCATGTATTTTCTGCCTAAGTAGGGTGAATATCAGTTGAGAACTTCCTAAGGAAATTAGGATTAGCAGATACATGTTTGTTTCTGATTTACAGTCTTGATATTTTTTATGTTTCTGAAACCATGATGGAAACCTGCCATAACTGCTATGTGTGTGTTTTCTGTTTTGTTGAGAAATGACTAAGCTACAGTGCTCTGACTGGTGTGGAGAAGGAGAGGAATTTCATCATCAGAGTTTACTTTGTGATACATGTTTATACTTTTGCTTCTAATACCAGATGTACAACCACCCCAGTGGTAGAAAGCGTGCGTATAAGACATTAGTGCTAAGGGTCCTGGGTTCTAGCCCCAAAAGCATCTTTTTAGGTTTATTTATTGACATTTTTTACCCATTTATTTGTCAAACAATACTCCTAAATCAGAACTTCTAGATATCCTTACCTAACAGCATAATCACTTCACTCTCTCAAACAATCAAAACTTCTAACTTGCCAGAGACATATGAACTTCTAGGTTCCCAGCTATGCTATAACTTCTAAACCCCTCAACCTCAGAACTTGGTGTACCCAGGCTCAATACTACTGACCCTCTACTTTCCTACTACCATTTTCTCTTTTGCAGCGTATCAGAGTTAGAACTTCCGATTCCTTCTCGTTTCAGCAATGTGCTGATTCTGACTCTTTTTTCTCTTATTTATCTTATTTATCTTATTTTAGCTTTTAAATAACCAAAAACACAAAAAAACACTTTTTATATTTACATACTTTATTTTATCTCCTTTTAAACCAAAAGATCAAAAATATTTTCTTAAGCCAATTTATTTCTTTTCTTAACAAAAACAAAACAAGTCCATTTCAATTCTTGTACATTATTTCAATATGGTTGTAATAGATAATTAGGACTTTAATTTCTTTCAATCCACATTTGTAAATTTGTACACCCCATCCCCTTAATGATGTAATAGTGTAGGACTTTTTATTTTCCGTAATTTATGCTTTATATACAAATTGCTAGTAATTAGGATTTTGTATGGAAAGACTAAAACCAACAAAATAGCAAACCCTAATCAAGATAAACACAAAGCATGAAATCAATACACTTGCACACAAGCACCCCTAGGGTAAATCCACTTGTTTGCCTTACAAAAATGACCATATTACGCATGTGAGGTATCTTAGCAAAAACAAGCAAAATACAAGATCATAGTCCCTCGATGATGCTATCAAAAGTTGCCTTTCAAAATGGTCTTAGTCCCTAAAGAAAAATGCTAAGATACCTTGCAACATTTCTAATCATGGTTATATGATGACCCACGCCCGTCCCGTTTACATCCAAAGATAGGGTTACTTACCAAATCAATGGTAAGATAACAATGTAAAAGGAAAAAGGAAATGAACATGAAAGACATTTGAGTAAGTAGATTGTTCCTAGTTACTTGCTCCATTTCAAAACAAAAGCATCCTTGCTATTTTCAAAACAAACACCAACACTTTCAAAACACCTTTCAAAATTGAAACATTTGCAAAAGATCAACACTTTGTACACATTCTTACGCACGAGAATCATTACAAAGTTTGCCTAAACGATGACGCCTTTTCAAAATACTTTCAAAAACCACACAAAGCACATTTTCAAACAAAAGAAAGTGATCTAGCAAGAAACTAAGAGCCCATGGAAAACCATGAATGAAAAGGGTGCTAATACCTTCCCTTTTCATAATCTACCCCCCAAACTCAAGAAAACATCTCAAAGGTCTTTCCTGTTCTTTTCAGCCTTTCCTTTTGGATAAAAGAAAAGTCGATGGCGACTCTTGCTAACCGCAACATTTGCAATCAAACGTAAAACAACCAAGTCAATTCTCCCCCCGTATGACGAAACTGGCAACTCTACTGGGGAAAGTTGAAGTGGGGTTACCTTAGGGCTAGATCACCTTTACTTGCTTTCTTTGTTTGACTTGTATGCTTTACATTTTGGTTTGTTGTTTGGGCTTGAATCCTCTACCCGGATTTGGGATACCTTATAGGTAAGTAGCAATACGTTGTGGGAACTGTGCAGGGTATACCAACATGGTCTAAGCAATAGCTACGTTAGTGTCACATATTTGTGGGTACCGGTAGCCCTTGAGTAGTCAAGGAGAATACAGGGCCGCTGAGTGATGTCATGAAGCACTAACTGACTTTTAGAACCTTTACTTGACCAACTTGGCCATTAGGACGTAGTGAGATGACCGACTTTCGTGTAGTTTGAATTTGGTTGATACTCGATACTACACTCATTGAGATTTGACTCCTGAGCTTTGTTGGATGGCAAGTCAGTTGTCAATCGGAACGAAGTTTATGGGAAAGGTAAGTGATATTGAGACCTCTTAGAACCCAATTACTATTACTAGGATAGGTTGAGCCAACTAAACTTCAAGAGGGTACTTACCTACTAACTCCATGCAAGCCTAAACCTAAGGACTTGTCTGCTTTGTGTGAATATGACTATTTGTACATAACAACTTGCTTACTTTGCATATTTGTACATAACATCATACCATAGCATTTTCAATAACCGTTTCAAGGATCTCAAGGGCCTTTAATGCAGGGTTACTTTGAACCAGACATTTATCAAGGGGAAGAGGATTTATGTTCCTCTAGCCAAACGACGTCAAAGATCAAAGCACAACAACATGAGTCAATGGCTACAACCCACTTGGCATGTTGGGCTTAATTCTCGTGGAAAGACATCCGCCGATACAAAGTTCTCCAATCAAAGATGTAAGTGACTACTAACATTTACCCCATGAGATCCTTGAAAATATGCATCCACATATCATGCATCATATCATGACAGGTTTCTCCCATACAAGTCTCTTTATCTTCCTACTGTTTATTTCAGTAAGATGGATATGGAACAAACGGTGAAGGGCATCCAGGCTCAAAACGCTCAACTTCAAGAGATATTCTTAAACCTATCTAAGGGACAAGAAGAGGTCAAGGCACTCCTCACAAGGGGCATGCTTATGGGAAATCCTGGGGACGACAGAGATGACCAATTGGGGCGGCTACAAACTGAGATAGCCGTAATGAAAGTCTAGATGATGGGACAACTGGTGGGCCAAATGGATCTTATCCAAAATCTAGACCAAGGACAAGAAGAGCTGAGGGTCCTCATCAATAAGCTTCGTCGAGATGGATGTAACCAAATGGGGAAAACATCTAGAATTAGGGATCAAGTCGTCATTCAGCCTCCCATGAGACAAGAAGCCGGTTTAAGGGAGAGAAGACCTCCCCAATTTTCTTCCACGTCACGAGCCCAACAACCACCTTGTCAACAAGGACAGGGTGACCAAAGTAAACAGGTCTCATCCGTTAGGTAGTTTACCAAACTCGGCATGCCTATATTGCAGGTCTTACAGCACCCACTGAAGTTGAATTTGGTCACATTAAGGGATCCTCCTCGGAATCCTAATACCTCTGCTCCCAACTATCATCCCAATGCATTATGTGCATACCATTCCAATAATCTTGGGCATGATATGAATGACTGTTGGGCTTTGAAAAATAAGATCCAAGACTTGATTAATAAAGGAATGTTGGAGTTCACACAAGATGGTCAGACTGAGTTCTTCTGCCGTCCCTCAAAGGCTCGCCACCTGAAGTGACAAATTCAAACAAAGAGGCTTTTGTTTCATTTGAATTTTCAAGTTGTAATTCCTTTTGTTATTCAAACAATTATCTATTAATGTCAAACTTTGTTTCATTAATGCATTGCATATGTTTGTCTTGAATTGATTCATTCGTTTTCATTTCATTTAAACTATGCTTTTTAATCTTGCTAAAAGTTACATGCCTTTAGAGGGAGGATGATGAAAACCATGCCTTAATCTCATGCAGTATGCTTTTGGACAGACCTTGCTGACGATGCACAGCCGTTCTTTCAAATCCTAAACACTGGTGTTATAAGGAAGATAATCCCTACTCAACCCCTTTGAGCCAAAGAAGTAGAAGTTTCTTTTTTTTTTGCATAATTTGAAACCTTTAATCAAAACCTGGGGCAGGGTAGTCTCTCAGTTGATTTAAACGCGCGTTTAACCGCAAACTCTCATCTCGTAATACAATGAACGATGTAACGCCCGTAATTTAATTAATTATTTAATTAAATTATTTCTGGAATATTTGTGAAGTTGTGTTATGATTAAATTGGATTTATTTTATTAAGTGGAGAAATAATATTAGAGATATAATATTATGTGGTGAAATAATATTAGAAGTGTAATATTATTTAATGTGGGCCTATTTTGAGAGAGTAGAAGTAATAAGGGGGTGTATATTTTGAGCCCAATAAGAAATAAGGAATAATAGAATATTAGGTTATTTTATTATTTGTGAGAAGGTAGAGAAGAAAGAAGCAGTAGAATAAAATAAGGATTTGGAAGAGAACGTGAAGCTGCTGGAAAAAGTGGAAAACGGCAAGAACGAAGATTCAACCTGAAAATTGTAGAGAGACCTTCAATCCAAGGTAAGGGTGGGGTTCTGACTTTATAATTGGGTTTATGGTGTTTGATATGTGGGGTTAGAGGATTGTTGTTTTTTTTCTTGAATTGGATGTATTATGAATGATGTATAATGATGATTGATGAGTTCCTGATGAATAATGATGTTATTATATTGTTTGATCGATGTGGTAATAGAGGATAATGTTAGGAGATGAAATATCATGTTTATAATGAGGTTTGTAGGACTGTAACATAATTCCCATAGTGAAATTACAAAAGAAAATACAGAAATTATGCAGAATGTAGCAGGATGTGTCGACCCCAAACTGAATGTGTCGATACATGACTGCTGTAAGACTCAGGATGAGTCAACACGAAGAGGGGATGCATTGATACATGGTAGTTGCAAGACCCAGGATGAGTCGACCGGTGAGGTGCATGTATCGATACATGCTGTGATTTAAATCCAGAATGAGTCGATCCATAAGGAGGATGTGTCGACTCATAGTGTATAGATGAAGCAGGATGGGTCGATCCATAAGGTTTTGTGTCGATACATAATGTCTGGTTTTTGATAGAATCGACTTTTAATTGCTGTAACTTGGGTTTTAGGATGCTGTTTGATATGTCGTTCGAAGCGTTGATTAGCTAACGTGATGAGCTTTATTCTAGGTGATTAAATGATGGATAAGAAGTGTAATCCTAGAAGATAATGCAGGATTTAGAATTAATTCCCGTAGATGACCGTTGTGCTGATTTTTGGACAGAACGATGAATAGTAGATGTTTAGAGGCTGGTGTTAGAATTATGACAGTAGGATTAGTGACAGTAACGATATAAATTAGCAGAATAATAGGATGGATTACTGTACTATTAATGTAGAATTGAGTATTAGTGAGATGTTATTGATGAAGTTGTGTTCGATGATTTTGTGATAATAAATGATGTTTAATAAATTATTTTGATGTTATGAGATGTTGTTAATTGAGATGTTTTGAGATGATTTGAAATGTTGTTAACTTGGGTATTGTTATTACATTCATGATGAGTCGCATACATTGCATTTTTGAGATGGAGCTTATGCTTGTTGAGATGGCCTGGATTGGCAAATTTTGAGATGAAGGCTATGCCTTGTTGATGCCTCTATTAATTGGCAGATTTTTGAGATGGGAGTTCTGCTCCAATGGTACCACATGCATTTGCATAGTTTTGAGTCGCATTATATGATTGAATAATGAAGTGTATTTGATGTTGATGAATGAGTATATATGCTGTAATTATTGTTGATTATGAGATGAGAAGTGGTGATATTAGTGATCTAATTTAATATATTAATTATCATGCGCTTTATTATATTGTTAGATATCTCACCCCTTATGTTTGAATGTTACCCTTATGTTGGTAACGTGCAGGTAATCGCGAGTAAAGGCTGTATACCTTCAATAGTTTGAGTCGGTGTCATTGCTCTGATATGTAACATTCGGGGGGGGGGGGGGGGATGAACGCTTGCTAATTTTTGATTGTTGATTTTCAGTTGTTGAGTTTTGAATTGATTATTATTAAATATGAGATGTTTCGAAGTTGCTGTTTTATTTAGAGATGTTATCGAAGAATTCCACTGCGTAGTTGTTGAATTATTTAATGAAATATGTCACGTTGATGGTTCATCCGATGTTTGGAAAAGTGTTATATATCCATGATGAATGCAATGAATTTGTTAGAAGAATTTGTGACATCCCGATTCATCTGTATGATTGAAATTTTATAACTCTGATTTATTTTGCATAATTTTCTTGGGGTAGAATTGGGGTGTTACAAAGTTGGTATCAGAGCAAAAGGTTGGTCCGACCTTGTCGTCGAGTCGTAGTTGTCTAACAATCGAGTATTGTTATTTTGAGTTCTAACAGTTGTTTATGCTGTAGTGAGAAGTTGAGATGGATGGAAGGAATGATGCTGCTCTTGCTGCTGCTCTAGAAGCAATGGCTCATGCGATGGAAAATCAGCCGAATGCTGACGAGAATGCTGGATCTCGTAGCTTGGCGAATTTCCAGAGAGAGAATCCACCTACGTTCAAGGGAAAGTATGATCTTGATGGAGCATTGGAATAGTTGAAAGAGATAGAGAGAATCTTTCGCGTGATGGATTGCACTCCAACGCAGAAGGTTCGTTATGGGACTCATATGCTAGCAGTCGAGGCTGATGACTGGTGGCTAGAGACTTGTCGAAAGTTGGAAGCTGCAGGTGAGAATGTCACTTGGGCTGTGTTCCGTAGGGAGTTTTTGAGAAAGTATTTTCCTGAAGATGTCCGTGGTAAGAAGGAAATTGAGTTCCTTGAGTTGAAGTAAGGAAATCTGTCAGTTATTGAGTATGCTGCCAAGTTTGCTGAATTGGCCAAGTTTTATCCGCATTACGCTGAGGGGAATGTTGAGTTTTCAAAGTGTATTAAGTTTGAGAACGGGTTGCGCCTGGAGATTAAGAAAGCAGTTGGATATCAGAAAATCTGTGTCTTTGCTGATTTGGTTGATAGCTGCAGAATTTATGAGGAAGACAATAATGCTCATTACAAGATTAATAGTGAGAAGAAGGGTAAGCACCCACAGAATCGTGGTAAGCCTTATGATGCCCCAGCTGGTAAGGGTAAACAGAGAGTTGCTCATGGTCAGAGGACTAGTGGGGGAGATGCTCCTGCTGGTGTGATTTTCTTTAAGTGTGGGAAACCTGGACACAAGAGTAATGTGTGCACTACTGAAGTGAAGAGGTGTTTCCGTTGTGGCAAGAACAAACATGTTGTATCTGAGTGTGAGCACAAGAATGTGGTTTGTTTCAACTGTAAAGAAGAAGGGCACATTGGTAGCCAGTGTCCGAAACCGAAGAGGGCTCAGTCAAGTGGTAAAGTGTTTGCTTTGGTTGAGGATCAGACAGCTGCTGAAGACGGACTTATTAGAGGTACATGTTTCATTAATAGTACTCCTTTAATCACTATTATTGATACTGGTGCTACGCATTGTTTTATTACTGCTGATTATGTTGAAAGATTGGGTCTTGTGTTGTCTTCTTTGAATGGAGAAATGGTCGTCAATACTCTAGCCAAGGGGTCAGTGACTACTTCTTTTGTGTGTGCTAAGTGTCCCTTGTCGATCTTCGACAGAGACTTTGTTGTTGATTTGATTTGTTTGTCGTTAAGAGGTTTGGATGTGATTCTTGGCATGAACTGGTTAGAGCATAACTGTGTTCATATCAACTGTTATGACAAGTCGGTGAAGTTTTCTACTCCTGAAGAAGAGGAAGACGGTCTGTTGTCTGCTAGACAGTTGAGGAGGTTGATGCAAGAGGAAGCGCAAATGTTTTCGTTGATGGCATCTCTATCTGTAGAGACTCGAGCTGTAATTGAGGAATTGCAGGTGGTGTGTCAATTTCCTGAAGTTTTCCCTGATGAGATTCCTGATGTACCGCTAGAGAGGGAAGTTGAATTTGCAATTGATCTTGTACCTGGTACCAGACCTGTATCTATGGCACCATACAGGATGTCTGCATCTGAGTTGTCAGAGTTGAAGAAGCAATTGGAAGAGTTACTTGAGAAGAAGTTTGTAAGACCAAGTGTATCGCCGTGGGGTGATCCAGTGTTGTTAGTGAAGAAGAAAGATGGAAGTATGAGGCTTTGTATTGATTATAGATAGTTGAACAAGGTGACGATTAAGAACAAGTATCCGCTTCCAAGAATAGATGACTTGATGGACCAATTGGTGGATGCTCGTGTGTTTAGTAAGATTGATTTGAGGTCGGGTTATCATCAGATTAAAGTGAAGGATGAAGATATTCAGAAGACGGCTCTATGGACATTATGAGTATTCGGTGATGCCTTTCGGTGTTACTAATGCGCCGGGAGTATTCATGGAATATATGAATTGTATCTTTCATACTGTGATACGGTGGGAGAACTGACTTGAGGTTTTGCGTTTTGTATTCGCAAATGTTGCGGTTAGCAAGAGTCGCCACCGACTTTTTATTTTATCCTAAAGGAAAGGTTAAAAAGCACAGCAAAAACCTTTTGAGATATTTCGTGGGTTCGGGGGGTAGATTATGAAAAGGGAAGGTATTAGCACCCTTTTCATCCATGGTTATCCATGGGCTCTTAGTTACTTGGTTTTTTAGATCACTTGCCTTGTTTTTCGATTGCTTTTAAAAATGGTGTGTGTGTGGGTGCTTTTTGAAAATGTTTTTGAAAAAAGATGCCTTGTCTTAGGCAACTAATGTATTTGACTCGTGTTTGAGTGTTTTACAAAAGTGTGAATTTTTTCGAAAAGATGTTTTCAAATGTTTTTGAGAGTTTGTTTGAAAGTGTTGTGGATTGTGTTTTTTTTTTTTGAAAATAAGGCAAGTGTTTTTGCAAGTTTGATCTCAAGTAACTAAGAGTTTTGTCTACCCTATTATACTCAAAAGATTATTGCTATGTTTTAACCTTTTTAACAAGTTTGTTCCTCCATTGTATTGGGTGGACAATCTTGTGTTAGGATGTGAAAGGGACGGGCGCGGGTCATCGTTTAGACCATAATTGCAATGGTGCCAAGTATCTTTGGGCATTTTCCTTAAGGGACTTGATCATTTTGTTTTGAAAAAATATTACCGAGGGACTATGATCATTTAAATTGTTTGTTTTGCCCAAAGAGACCTAACATGCAATATGGCCCAATTTTGGAAGGCAACAAAGTGGAGTACCCTAGGGGTGTTAATGTGCAAGTGTGTTTTATTGCATACAAGAGTTTTTCTTTGAATTAGGTTTTTCTATTTCATTGAGTTTTATCTTGCCATACACGTCCTAATTACTAGCAATAAGAAGCGGGAATGTAAAATCCTACGCTATTACAATAGTTAGGGGAGGGGGATACACATTGGTACATGGGGGGTTCAATGAGAAAAATAGACAAAAAAGAAAATAGCAAAAAAAACAAGATATATAGAGAGAGAGAGGGAGGCCGCGCGCTGTTGGGAGGCCATCAGAAGTTCTGACCCAGATCCGCTGTCAGATGATCAACCTGTTGATGAAACTGGATGAGTCAGAACTTCTGACTCTGGAACCTGCAAAACAGAATCTGGTTAGTGGGGAAACCAGAGGTTCTGATTTCCCTGCGCTGCAAGACAGAAGTTTGTTAGTGGAGAACCCAGAAGTTCAAATTCTGCTGAAAAGGCAACAACTCTCAGAGGTTCTGAGGTCATTAACAGCAAAACAAGCTTCAGATGTGCTAACGTCAAAGTCAGCACTGGGCTTTTTCCTGCACTAATCAGAACATCTGCAATCCTGTTGTTACTCCACAAAACAGAAAACATATTTGGAACAGATCCAACAAAATAGCAAAATGTCCCAGAGGTCAGAATCACCAAGGTCACAGGCAAGTCCTAAACTGGCTCAGAACGTTCTGAGGTATGAGAGTCCTCAGAACATAAACAGCGATAACATGAATATTTACATTATGTTATTTGAATATGCACAGCTGATGATGCTTAACAGTGTGGTGAGGGTCAGCAGGTGCTTACCTGACTTTCTGGAAAATGGTGGGTGAAAGTTAGCTTTTGGTTCTGGTGGTGTTCTGGACAGATTTGGAAAAGGGGAAGTGAAGGTGTAAACGTGTATAGGGTCAGAAGTTTTGGAAAGAACGCTTTGGTTTACAGCAAAGAGCTGGGTGTTTGATGAGGTTGAAGGTGAGAAACTTAAAGTTATGAAACAAAACTGGAAATTTTGGCAGAGTTTCAGAATGTTATGTTGCTAGGAGTTTTGTTTCTCTCTTAGCAATTTTTTTTCTGTTTTTTCTTGAACTTCTTGAACGTCTTTTGCAGTGGGGAAAGCTCTCTATTTATAGGCAAAGTTCTTGTGGATACCTTGAACATTTAAGGCGCCAACAGAATTTGAAGTTGTTCTTTGACAGAAATTCCTGGGAAGTTGTGATAACAGCTATTTTTCAGCCTAGGTAGCAGCAGCAGGCGTGGATTGGGGGAAGTGACCTCTGAAATGGGCGGTGGCGTGAAGACCCATGCCAGAATCTGTGCAAAAGCATTTTTCAAGCCACACGTGAACGCTCAGGAGTGGTTGGAAGCATTAATGGGCATTAAATGGTGACAAGACCTGTCAATACCAACATTCTGGTTGTTGAATCAGCAGCGTAAACCATGCTCTGGCCTTGGCTACCTGTTGTTTTAGCAAACTCTGGAGATTCTCCTGGTTTTTTGGTACGTTCCTTGGATCTACTTCTGGATAATCTGGGCTTAGAGATTCTATATCAATGTGACACCTATCCCTCTGACCTTTCATCTTCTGACTTCAACCTGTTCTGAAGGAGCCTTTATACTTTCATATTTCTTTTACATTCCTTTAGCAAGTTCTGACTGAACTTGTGTAACTGCTGAAGGGGTATGTTCTGTTTGAGGCTTACACTCTGAACCATGTTTACAACTTCTGATTGAACTGATGTAGCTGCTGAAGAGACAACTTCTGACCATCCTGAGCCAAACTTGCAACTTCTGACCGTCTTCATCTGGAATGGATCCAGAAGTTCTGAAGCGCTGATTTTTTTTCTAAAAACACTTATTTAAAGAAACATTCTAAGCACTTAGAATTTGATTTTCCTCAAGATGAAAGCGTTGTTTCTGGAGTTCGGGAGATCATCTTGCTCTTGTGAGTGACTTGCTTGGGCAAAAGGATAACTCAGGACTTGGATTTGTTTCAGGGGACTTTGAAAAATCTAAGATGGTTTCCTGAAGAAAGGGAGGGCAAATTTTGGGGTACAACAGTTGCCCCTGTTCAATCTTCTTGAACCTGAAGAGTTAGATTGGCGAGTTTGCCTTTCGCGACTCGAAGGTAAAAGAAGATTGGACACCAGAGTGCCCTGAAATTTGCACTCGCATGTTGAAGTATCAGCAATGTGATGTTAGGAATGGGCTTACAGATGCCATTTGGAGAGGTGACAGATAGGGAGATGGGCTTACAGATGCCATCTGGAGACGTGACAGAACCTTGTCGGGAATGGGCTTATAGATGCCATTTGGAAGTGTCGATCGCCTAAGATATTCCTTAGCGAGAAACTTGTATATTTGAGAAAGACGGATGTTTTCCTGGCTTGTTACAGGTGTTTAATCTTCAATCTCCTTATGCAGATGTGCCCTGGCTGGATACAGGAATCGAGTCTGGAAACGTGACAGTTGATAGATGTGCCCTGGCTGGATACAGGAATCGAGTCTGGAAACGTGACAGTTGATAGATGTGCCCTGGCTGGATACAGGAATCGAATCTTTGAACTCTTCAGACGTGCCCTGGCTGGATACAGGAATCGAGTCTGGAAACGTGACAGTTGATAGATGTGCCCTGGCTGGATACAGGAATCGAATCTTTGAACTCTTCAGACGTGCCCTGGCTAGATACAGGAATCGAGTCTGGAAACGTTGTAGTTGATAGATGTGCCCTGGCTGGATACAGGAATCGAATCTTTGAACTCTTCAGACGTGCCCTGGCTAGATACAGGAATCGAGTCTGGAAACTGATCACTCTCAGATGTGCCCTGGCTAGATACAGGTATCGGATCTGGAATTGTGACAGTTGAAGGTAGTTGCTTTCGGGATTGTCTTTTTCCTGAAAAAACATAAGTTGTATGCAATGTCATGATGTATGATATGCATGATGTTATGATGTTCAATCATGAGATGTTGTATGCGTTTCATCATGTATGTAAGCAAGATGTATGAAAATGGGAAATGTTTATGAGTGTAATTTCATCTTAGGAAAAATAAATCCTTGATGAACGGCCGGGAAGCTACTCTGTGGAAGAGATCCTTGGCCAAAATTTTGATGAGAGGCCTGCTGAGGACTTTAACGACGGATTCCGCTGAGGATAATGATGATAAACTCCGCTGGGGAACTCCAAAGATAAACTCTGCTTGGTAATACCAAAGATAGACTCTGCTGGGGAATGAAGGAACTTTGCCGAGAGCGGTCTTCCGTGACTTTTAGCTGAGGACAACCCAGTTATAAGTCCTCGTGAGGGAATAATTCTAAATAAACTCGGGTGAGACGTCCGTGCCTCGCAGGGGATAAGCTTGCAGAATTTACTGGAGAGATTGACTGAACTTTAAGACCTGCCGGGGAATGTTGGGTCCTTTTAGGATCGACGGGGAGCCAACTTTGCTTGGGGAAAGTATTGTCGCGTCCTTTTTTTTCCTTACGAGGAATTGAGATGATTTGACCACAATCTTCAGTTGAACCTACCTTGGTGCCTTGGCGGACAAAACAACCAGACTACAATAGACAACTCCACATGCCCCTGTCTTTGATGTCACCTGTAATTAATCTCTTGTTCATATGCAAACATTTATGAATCAACAATTTAATGTCAAATGCATATATCAAAAATGAACAGTGGACGTTCTTCGCAAGACAAACACAAAAAGAAAACAATGGTAATTTGTATGGACAAGTGAATTTGTATTGATTTAAACTTTGCCTGTGAATAGGCGTTCTTGTACAAGAGGCTGACATCCTAGTAAGAGGATATCGCCAAATAGTATAGAGTTTACAGTTTTGAAAAAAAGGAAATAAAACAGCTATGTGAATAATCCCACTGGGTTCCAATTCTGCTATCGCCTTTATGTCTTCGAAAGTCTCATCGTTTTGCTGCCTAGTTGAAGATGAAGCTGATTGGTCGATGCCGAATCCTGAGCCAGATAGTTGATGCCGAATTTCGGATGTGAAGTGATCCAATGAGACATAGTGTTACGCTTTTATCCCTAACTTTTGCCTGGACCGCCCTTTCGGGTTTTCAGTCCACCGGGATACCCATTTTTGCCCAAGCCGCCTTTTCAGGTTTTCGACTTGCCGGGTGTACGGATTTTTTTATTAATTTCATCCCTTACTTTTGCCCGAACCCTTTTGGTTCGCCGGGAATCCCTTATTTTTGCCTAGGTATGTCAACCTAGCGGGTCTCTTATTTATGCGTAGTATTTTTTCACTATGTCTGCGTTGGCGGGGTGAGGAAGGTCGTCACCATCCATGGTGGTTAGGATCATGGCTCCTCCTGAGAACACACGTTTAACCACAAATGGCCCTTCGTATGTAGGGGTCCACTTGCCCCGGGGATCACTTTGAGGAAGGATGATGCATTTGATTACCAGGTCCCCAACTTGATACTCTTGCGGTCTGACTTTCTTGTTAAACGCCCTGATCATCCGTTTCTGATACGTTTGACCATGACAGATAGCAGTGAGCCTCTTTTCGTCAATCAGATTTAATTGATCAAGTCGAGTCTGGATCCAATCATCTTCATTCAGGTCTGCATCCTTCATTATCCGGAGAGAGGGTATCTGGATCTCGATTGGCAAGACTGCCTCCATGCCATACACCAAGGAGAAGGGAGTTGCCCCGGTTGATGTCCTTGCTGAGGTGCGGTACCCATGAAGAGCGAACGGTAGCATCTCGTGCCAATCTTTATAGGTTACTGTCATCTTCTGCACAATTTTCTTGATATTTTTATTGGCTGCCTCCACAGCCCCATTCATCTTCGGCCGGTAGGGAGAAGAATTGTGGTGTTGTATCTTGAATTGTTCACAGAGTTCAGTGATCATTTTGTTATTGAGATTGGTACCGTTGTCCGTAATGATTCTTTCTGGGACGCCGTACCGACAGATCAGATTATGCCGGATGAAACGCGCCACGACACTCTTGGTTACTGTGGCATAGGAAGCCGCCTCAACCCATTTCGTGAAATAATCGATCGCCACCAAGATGAAGCGATGCCCATTGGATGCCGTTGGTCGGATCTCACCGATCATATCGATGCCCCACATTGCGAAAGGCCAAGGTGCCGTTAGGACATTCAAAGGAACTGGAGGGATATGTACCTTGTCAGCATAGATTTGGCACTTATGACAAGTTCGGGAGTGTTGGTAACAATCGGCTTCCATTGTGGACCAGAAATATCCTGCCCGAAGGATTTTCTTAGCTATGGTGTGTCCACTGGAATGTGTTCCAAATGTACCTTCATGCAGTTCCATCATGATTTTCTCCGCTTCAGCCTTATCCACACAACGCAGCAGAGTCGAATCATGATTCCGTTTGTAGAGAATGCCGTTGCTGAGGAAGAATTTTGCAGCAAACCTTCTCATGAACTTCTTATCATTGACGGATGCACCTTCAGGGTATTCCTGAGCTTCCAAGTACCTTTTTACCTCGTGATACCAGGGTTTTTCAGTAACCTTCTCAGTTTCGAGCTCGCAGCAGTATACTGGTTCATCCAACTTCCTGATGATGATCTGGGGAGCCTCATTGTCCCATTTAACTTTGAACATTGAAGACATCGTGGCTAGTGCGTCCGCTAGCTGATTCTCCTCTCTGGGGAAATGCTCAAAAGTTATCTCTTCAAAGTGAGGGAGCAAGGTCGACACATACTCCTTGTAAGGAATGAGATTCGGGTGTTTCGTATCCCACTCGCCTTTGATCTGATTGATCACAAGAGCGGAATCTCCGAAGACACTTAGAAATTTGATCCTCAAGTCGATTGCAGCTTGTAAACCCATGATACACGCCTCATATTCTGCCATGTTGTTGGTGCAGTTGAAACATAATCGGGCGGTGAGGGGAGTATGAGTTCCCTCGGGAGATATGATTACAGCGCCGACGCCGTTACCCAAAGCATTGGAGGCTCCATCAAAATGCATGGACCATCGGGATCCTTCCTTAGGTCCTTCATCCGGTCCAGGTACTTCACAGTCAGTTACCACCATGATATCTTCATCCGGAAAATCAAAGTTCAATGATTGGTAATCGTCCACAGGTTGGTGTGCCAAATGATCGGCCAGTACACTTCCCTTAATTGCTTTCTGAGTTGTATATTGGATATCATATTCTGTTAAGATCATTTGCCATCTCGCTATCCTTCCAGACAGAGCGGGCTTTTCAAATATGTACTTGATGGGATCCATCTTTGAAATCAACAAAGTAGTGTGAGTCAGCATTGTTGTACCCCAATTTTTGACCTAAGATCCCATTTTTATTTTTGCATAAGTCAAGGTCACGAAATACGGTCAGTTTTAACCTCTCACCTTCGAGCTTTGACTATGTGAAGATTGTCAAGTGTGTTGAACATTTTTAGCCTATGTATCACTAATTTCTGATCGCATACAAAGGTGTATGTTCATGTTTTCTTTTGTGTCATGTGCAGAGACAGGTCTGAATCAAGAGCATCAGGTGTCGCGCCTCAATTAAAGTTTTGAGTCTCCCAAGCCCGAAGTACGGTTGATTGTGGATTCTCGAAGACTGATTCATCAAGGCACACCGTTGCACCCTTGATTTCGCCCCTAATATGTTTTTCAGTCGCACATTCATACCATATTTTGTCATTTGGTCACAATCATTAGTAAATACCTTCATTCATCGCATTTTGCATCATTAGTCGTATTTAGGTTGACCAGAAAAAGTCAGTTTAAATCAAAGTTTGCATCGTCTTTCAGTTGTAAAATACCCGACACTTCATTTCATTCATTTTTATTTGTTTACCATTTCTTGCATTGCTCCAAGTTGTTTATATGTCAATAATAAAATATTTCGGTTTTATAGACAGACTGTTAAAAGCGATTCGACACTATGCGGGAAAGTAGCGAGAAAATATTTCAAGTTTTCACCTTTTACCGATCATTTTATGAATCTGCGCTTCGCGTAGATTATGACGGTATGCTCGCTTTATTTTTTCGGTACAGTTCGAAGTCTCGTTTTAACCTTAAACGTCTGTTTAGTCTGATATTTTCATTATTATTTTATTTTTGATTTTTGACTTCTTGAATATTTTTTCTTTAATCTTTGTGACATGCAGATTATTTTAATGTGTTCATTTTATTTTCGGATAAATTTTCGTCCGTTCTTTTATCGTTTTCGATCATTTTGGGTCTTTATTTTTTATTCATAAAATATTCAAAAAAATCATTTTTAAATTGAGTTATTTTTTTATAATTTCAGGTTTTATTTTATTTTTGTCATTCAGGGATTTTTTGGTCACAAAAAAATATATATTAGGTTTCGCTTAATTCTCATTGGTCGATAGCATAGTTTGCGGATTGATAGAGATTGAATTCTCATTGGTCGATAGCATAGTTTGCGGATTGATAGAGATTGAATTCTCATTGGTCGAAAGCATGGTTTGCGGATTGATAGAGATTGGATTTATATTGAACGGCTTGGATTTATTTTGAAATCATAATATTTCTATTCTTTTTCTATTTAAAGGCTTCATTTTTTCTTTGCAAAAGGGGGGAACAAAAAAAAGAAAAAAAACAAAAACCATAACAATACTTTCATCTAACTATCAATCCCTATTTCTCTACTAGCAGTAATCTCTTCTTTCAATCAACCCACCTAATTCCCTCCATCCGCTACCTACTCTGTTCAACAGCCACCCACAAACAACTTTTCAGACAACAACTTTCTCTTCACACACTAGTTTCCGCACAACTCAGGCTCTTTGAAACTCATCCGCGACAACAACTCAACACTACCACTTAGCCATTGTTGGAGGTAGTAAGCACAACCTCCACTAATCATTATCACTTATGTTAGTTCATTTATTGTAATGTGTTTGTTTTACAAATTGGATATTAAAATTGATGTTATGATGTGGTTTTAGTTTAAGTTTTGGTGTTGAAATGAAATTAATATTCTATTTGTGTGTTAAAAAAAAAGAATAAAAAAATATATTAGTAAATCTTATAATTAATTTAGTTTAATATTAATTTAGAATTCTTTAATTAGTTTAGATTTATTTTATAACTTTAGAATTTTATTTCATTTAGTAAATTTTAGAATTTTATTTGTTTTAGTTTAGTTTAATAACTTTAGAATTTTATTTGATTTTATTTAAGTTAACTTTAGAATTTTATTTGTTTAGTTTTAGTTTAATAACTTTAGAATTTTATTTGATTTTATTTAAGTTAACTTTAGAATTTTATTTGTTTAGTTTTAGTTTAGTGACTTTAGAATTTTTTTTAGAATTAGTTTAATAAGTTTATAATTTTTATTTAGTTTAATAACTTTAGAGTTTTTATTTGATTTAGATTTAGTTTAGTAACTTTGAAATTTTCATTTGTTTTAAATTTAATTTAGTAACCTTAGGATTTTAATTTAATCTAGATTTAACTTACTAAATTTTAAAGCCTTAGTTTAGTTTAGATCAAATTCAATAATACTAGATTTTTTTTTATAACCTTAGAATTTGTAATTAGTTTAGAATTATTTTAGTAAGTAATTTTTAATTTAGTTCGAATAACTTCTTTAGATAATTAGTTATATTCCTTTTATTTGTATATTTCTGTCATTTCAATTTCTCGGTGCCTCTTGATCATTAATTTGTTTTTTGTCAGATTTATTTTCTTGCGGACTTCTGAATGTTTATATTTTGATGTTCATTTTATTTTGCTTACTCCAAGGGAAAGAATTAAATTTGTTGACTTCACGTCATCAAATACATCTCATCCGATCGTGCGAATATCCTCATTCATCTTTTGTTTGTTACTATTTTGTTAAACCTAAGATAATTTTCCCAAAAGATTCATTTTTTAAACTCACACCTTTTAAGTCAAAACTTCGACATTAGGTCGCTGTCTCTTCAAAATCTCTCCAACACCGATTTTAGCCAAACGAACCATTTTAATCAAACAAACAATTTTAACCAAAAACAGATATTTCAAAAGGTTCCTGCGGAGTACCGCAGATGCATTGGGTGCTAATACCTTCCCATTGTATAACCAACCCCCGAACTCTCGATCTCTTTCAAAAAATGCATTGTATTTCTATTACTTTTAAGTATTATTTTACATTGCATATTTTAGGGTTTTATTTCGCTCTTTTCCCTTTTCCCTTGGAAATAATAAAGCGCGGTGGCGACTCTTGCTTTTGCGAGTCAAGTTAATTAATAGCTTGATCTCCGATTTTTACCGCTACAGAATTGGCGACTCTGCTGGGGACAGATTGACCTCTTGCTGGTCCATCCCTAAGTGGGTTAAGCCTAATTTGTTTTATCTGTTTTAATCATTATTTGATTGTTTGATTATATGTATATATTATGATTATTTGGGTGTTGATAATATTTACAAAGGACAAGTCCTATACCCGGACTAAGTTACACTTAGGAATAGGACGGGCGGTATAGTCATGTTAACTTTGAGGGAGTAATCCCGAAGAAGGAGGCATGAGATCCCCCACTCAGTGGAAGGCCCTTTTGAATGTAATATTTGTTTACCGAGTAATCGGGAAGACATTATTATTTTCGACCTGGGAGCCAGAGAAGCTGGGAACCGTAGAACCCTAACCCATCTTGGCCTTTTAGGTGTAGCGCGGAGATTATAACGGAGTAATCCGGAAGTAATTGTTACGCGATGCTACGCTCGGATGAGTTTCTCTTGAGAATATTGCTGATTATTGAGTAATCAAGACGTTGGTAATATCCGAAGGAGGAATGTAGACTCCGGGAACTCTTAGAACCTTGTTCTACAGGTGTGATTAAACCGTTAGTACATACCTTGGGGGTGTTCCTTACCTTGACTCCATGCTCGTGACGTTGAACCTTTCGACTTTATTTGTGACCTTGCTTGTGGTTTTTGCATAGCCATGCATTCATGCATCCATAAAACCTTTTTCACTTGACTTTGAAGGAATTTGGAGGTCTTTCTTTGTAAACATCACAAGTTTCGTCAAGCTCAATGGATCTTGGGTGTTGATAGGGAGAAAACCCTAATCCACCAAAATGGATGATTGATCTTGATGATAACTTGATCAATGTTTGGAGCCAATTTAAAATTCATCTTCTATCTTCATACTTTTGATGTTTACAACTTAATATCTTGAGTTCCTTGAAAGTCAGATAAAAACTCTCTTTTGCATATCATACATCATTCTACATTTTTTGCTTCACTTTCAAAGGTCTTTTTCCGAGTCTTATTTTTCCTTTGGTCTCACCAGTATGACCCTCGCGCTAAGAGGACAATGGAGAATATCAAGCAAAAGATTTCTGAACTCCGCAGAGAGATGACTATTTTGAAAGCTGGTATGGATCACTCAACTGTTTTGGTTGAAATTTTGGTTGCTGCCCAAGCCAATCCTTCTAGGAGAGAGGAAGCGATGATAAAAGTCTTCACTGAAACTCTAAAATCATTCTCTCATGAGAAGGTGTTGGTTAATGCACCTAATGACTTTCCTGACAAGGTGAATGTGGGAGTGCGTCTAGAAGAAGATGTTGGGAAGGGATGTTCATATGAAGATGGTAGCTCAGCTAATGGTGTGAAGAAGTCTGATAATAACTTTTCCAAGAAGAGAACCAGAGGAAGAAATAATCATTGTCAGAATCATCATGTTTCTCCCATTCATCAACAGAATCAGCAAGTTCCTAATCAGAGGAAAACCCAGTTTGATCCAATTCCAATTACCTATACAGAGTTGTTCCCTATCTTGATGCAGAGGAATTTGGTTCAGACCCGACCTCCACCGAAGGTTCCTGAGAAGATACATTGGTACTACAAAGCTGATTTGGCTTGTACCTTTTCATCAAGGTGCTCCTGGGCATGATTTAGAGGGTTGCTTTGCTTTGAAGATTGAAGTTCAGAAGTTGGTCAAAAGTGGTATCTTGTCATTCAAGGACGTTGGTTTTGAGGTTCAAATCAAGCATGTGCCAAAGAGTAAACACGATTGATGGTCACTTTGATTTTTGAAGGATGTTTTCGGTAATTCAAGTCCAGATGGAAAGCCTTCCCAGATTATTAACTTATTTCTGCTTTTTGTAACTTTTCTTGTTTATCAAAACATTGTTTGCATGAAAGAACTTGTTTGCATCTGAATGATTATCTTAATACAATGAGTATGTTTGTCTTGAAGAAATTCATTCGTTTCACTCATATTTGTTTTCAAATTTTAAATTTATTTTTGCATTATGATACCAACTTGTTGCCCATTCTCTTGCCTAGGCAGAGATTTAAGGGAGGATGATGATCTAAAGAACACAAAATCTCTGGTTGCATGCTTTTGGATAAAATCTTGCTGATGATGTACAGGCATTGTTTCAAATCCCTAAACACTGGAGATATAAGGAAGATAATCCCTTGCTAACCCCTTTTGAGCCTTTGAAGCAGAAGTTTTTTTTTCTATACGAAAAAACCTTGAATTTTAACCTGGGGCAGGGTAGTTTTTTTTAGTTAATCTGACTGAGTGTTCAAAATTCATAAGGAAGATGTTTTTTGAAGAGAAACTACGAGGGCTATCCTTCACGTATAATGAATCTAGAGGATGTGGAACCACAATGTTATCCCTCATTCATCAAGAAACGAGGCGATCACAATCTTCTCAATAAGTAAAGACAAGCTAATGTCACACATTTTGTTCAAAAAGTCAAAAATCGAGAAAAAAAAAGGAAAAAAGCCTGCTAAGTCAAAAAACATGAAAACGTGGGACTTAGGCAAAATTAAGGCATCCCGCTGGACTATCAATTCAAAAGAATTAGTTCAGGCAAAAGTTAGGGAAAATAAAAATTGCAAAGAAAAGGACTGCAAAGAAAAGTCCTCAACAAAGAACAAATTGGTGACTACAAATACGAAGACATGAGGGTGGTTTCTACTCCGAAAGCCTCGTCGTTTCCTTAATCGTCACAAAGTCCTTTTGAGAGATGAACACTCATGTTGAATTAACTGAACATAGGATTGGAGAACATCATGAAGTGGGTGGGCACCAAATATTTTGAGCCTTAAATTTTTTTTTCTAAAACCATGAACCAGACCACGTTACAACCTTCAAAAGTCCTAATTGAAGCAAGGTTATTTTGAAAGCATACTTCAATGAGATAGTGTTCCTGACTCCCATGAATGTTCTAAATAGTTATGTTGGTATCATATGTTTTTCCTATACAAAAATAAATGGTGCTTTAACTCGCAAAATTTGTGCGATATCTTTCAAAATCTTCAAGACTTACATAACTGTTGCATTAGAATTTTCATTCTCATTGTAAACTCTTTCTAACTGCAAAACATTTGTTTGATATCAAAGAAGCTCACATAAGCACCAGTGATGAGTTTATTCTTTTAAGGCCTGAAACTATGATTGAGTAATTGGAGTATCATTTTAAGAAAAATCATATCCAGGGGCATGTCACCTGAAGACCGTAAGCACGAACATGTTGCTTCTCCCAGTTAATGCTTTCCCAACTTGTTTACCCTTTATTGGGGAAAAAATAGAAGACTTTGTTGTGCCAACTACAGTCAATCCGGGGCAATCACGTCGAGATTTGATGAATTCCTCTAAGAGTTTGAAGACACCAGAGCATGGTGAATGCCAGGTCTTTTGTAAAATCCTCTTGAGACGATTTCTCCTCATCAACCAGATAGCTTGGGACATGTTAGAAGTGAAGCTATTCGCAAGAATTGTCGTGCAACATGCAGCTCATCAGCAGTAAACTTGGGGCATCCAAAATTAGTCCTAGGGGCAATCTAGATTTGTCAAGATATGTGATATGTATTGCACACATTATCAGAGGGTGGTGTTCCCAGTATCTTCAGTTAAGCATGACTTTTTCCAGCTAAAACATTGTGTTGTTATCCTTTCAATGGATTGTTGACAATAGAAGACTGAACTTTGGGCTTCCTACCGAAAAATATCTTCCTCTCCAAAGAGATTTAAGCCTTGTAAAAGGACTTTGCTCCAATGATGGCTTTTGTTTTCTATCTCCAGTAATGTTCCCCTTTTGTTGAGATTAGCCGAGCGTCGGGTTGTACTGGGACGTCTTATCATCTTCTGTCTATCTTGTCAACATATACATAACATTCATTCATTCGTTCATACTTGCATCATGCACGCACATTTGTATTTATTGATGTCTTTGAGTACGTATACCTTGGTTATGTCTATTCAAATAGCGTATTTGATCTTTCCAAATAGAGTGTCAACTTAAGCAGAAAGTGCGCCTCTTTTTCTAATTCCCCACTGAGTTAACTCTCGTGGAAGAATCTTGCTTTAGCTTTCCTTTTCCATCTCTGGATAGGATAAATCCCCATTTGAGTTGTTTCCTCATTGGGTGGAGTCTTGTTTGACTATTTTCTCTCCAGTTTATTCCTGGATTGAGCTTTGTCTCTTGTGAACGATACCATGTGGATCTCTCTAGGCTGTGGAACCTAGATGGAGAGTGCATTTATTTTGCAACGTAAATACTTGGTCTCCTCAAGAAGGATTTATTCATGGTTCCCCATTGAAGATGAACTTTATTCCCCAGCAGTGTTAGCACAACCTTCTTCTGGAATGTCGACATGACAACAAGCGACCGACTCTTTATTTGAGCAGTTTGATTATTTCTGATTTCTCTACGACAAATGGCGGTCTCTTCATGAGCAGTTTGTCCATCCTCGATGAAATTATTGATTCACACCTCCGGCAATATCTTCACGATATTTTATGGGTATCTTTTTGGGAAACAGCAAGCGGTAGTTTCTTCATGAGGCCACTTGTGTGTTATGGATACTCTTGACAAACAGCAAGCGGCAGTTTCTTCATGAGACAACTTGTGTGTTATAGATACTCTTGACAAACAGCAAGCAGCAGTTTCTTCATGAGACAACTTGTGTGTTATGGATACTCTTGACAAACAGCAAGCGGCAGTTTCTTCATGAGACAACTTGTGTGTTATTGATACCTTGAAAAGACAACAAGCGGCAGTTTCTTCATGAGACAACTTGTGTGTTATTGATACCTTGAAAAGACAACAAGCGGCAGTTTCTTCATGAGACAACTTGTGTGTTATTGATACCTTGAAAAGACAACAAGCGGCAGTTTCTTCATGAGACAACTTGTGTGTTATTGATACCTTGAAAAGACAACAAGCGGCAGTTTCTTCATGAGACAACTTGTGTGTTATTGATACCTTGAAAAGACAACAAGCGGCAGTTTCTTCATGAGACAACTTGTGTGCTATTGATACCTTGAAAAGACAACAAGCGGCGGTCTCTTCATGAGCAACTTGTGTGTTATTGGTAATTTTGAAAAGAAAGCAACAAGCGGCGGTCTCTTCATGAGCAACTTGTGTGTTATTGGTAATTTTGAAAAGAAAGCAACAAGCGGCGGTCTCTTCATGAGCAACTTGTGTGTTATTGGTAATTTTGAAAAGAAACAGCAAGCGGCAGCCTCTTCATGAGCAACTTGTATGTTATTGTCACCTTTGAAAACAGCAAGCGGCGGTCTCTTCATGGACAACTTGTATGTTATCAACGCTTTTAAAAACAGCAAGCGGCAGTCTCTTCATGGACAACTTGTATGTTATCAACACTTTTTGAAAACGGCAAGTGGCGGTCTCTTCATGAGCAGCTTGTACGGAAAACGGCAAGTGGCAGCTTCTTCATGAGCGGCTTGTACGTTAGTATTTTTGGAAGACAGCAAGTGGCAGCTTATCTATTTGAGCAACTTGTGTGTTATTGTTCCCTTGAAAACGGCAAGTGGCGGCTTCTTTATGAGCAACTTGTGGGTTATTGGCAACAAGTGGCAGACTCTTCATGAGCAGCTTGTGTGCTTTGATATTCTTTGAAGACAGCAAGTGGCAGCTTCTTTATGAGCAGCTTGTGGGTTTTTGGCAACAAGTGGCAGACTCTTCATGAGCAGCTTGTGTGCTTTAATATTCTTTGAAGACAGCAAGTGGCGGTCTCTTCATGAGCAGCTTGTATGTTATTGACACCTTTGAAAGGAAGCAAGTGGCGGCCCCTTTATTTGAGCAGCTTGTGTATCCCCAACAATAATGCCTACTCAGCAAATGGCATCCCTTCGGAAAAGTCCCGTGGGGAAGTTTGTTATTTTATCCTTTTCAAGCGATGTCTTGGTTAAAGAAGAAATGTGTTACCGTTCTTGGTAAAATTCAGAAATCAGAGATGTTTATCTCCAGCCAGTGCTGATGTCAATCATTTTATCTCCAGCCACAGTGCTGATGTCAATCATTTTGTTTTCCAGCCACAGTGCTGATGTCAATCATTTTCCAGTCTCAGTGCTGATGTCAATCATTTTATCTCCAGTCTCAGTACTGATGTCCATCATTTCCTTTTTCAGTCACAGTGCTGATGTCAATCATTTTCCAGTCTCAGTACTGATGTCCATCATTTCCTTTCCCAGTCACAGTACTGATGTCAATCAAATGCTTTTCCAGTCTCAGTACTGATGTAAATCATTTCTTTTCCAGTATCAATACTGATGTAAATCATTCAAGAGTCTCTCATTTGAAGTCTATGACTCTGTTTCCCCAGTGGAGTTACAACCTCTTCCTCTGTGGGATTACTGTGTAATGTGCTTGGTTTCTCTAGCATAGTCTGTCTCGTATGGCGTTATTCCCCATAAAATTCAGAGCATTACAGTCATATCATATCATGAACATAATCGCGGTATCTTAAGGCCAAAAATTGTGTATTCTATATTTAAGTCCCTTCAATCTCGTCGAAATGAAGATCCCAATCTTCATATCTCCAGATAGAAGAAACTTAAATAGGGGCAGCTGTTGTACCCCAATTTTTGACCTAAGATCCCATTTTTATTTTTGCATAAGTCAAGGTCACGAAATACGGTCAGTTTTAACCTCTCACCTTCGAGCTTTGACTATGTGAAGATTGTCAAGTGTGTTGAACATTTTTAGCCTATGTATCACTAATTTCTGATCGCATACAAAGGTGTATGTTCATGTTTTCTTTTGTGTCATGTGCAGAGACAGGTCTGAATCAAGAGCATCAGGTGTCGCGCCTCAATTAAAGTTTTGAGTCTCCCAAGCCCGAAGTACGGTTGATTGTGGATTCTCGAAGACTGATTCATCAAGGCACACCGTTGCACCCTTGATTTCGCCCCTAATATGTTTTTCAGTCGCACATTCATACCATATTTTGTCATTTGGTCACAATCATTAGTAAATACCTTCATTCATCGCATTTTGCATCATTAGTCGTATTTAGGTTGACCAGAAAAAGTCAGTTTAAATCAAAGTTTGCATCGTCTTTCAGTTGTAAAATACCCGACATTTCATTTCATTCATTTTTATTTGTTTACCATTTCTTGCATTGCTCCAAGTTGTTTATATGTCAATAATAAAATATTTCGGTTTTATAGACAGACTGTTAAAAGCGATTCGACACTATGCGGGAAAGTAGCGAGAAAATATTTCAAGTTTTCACCTTTTACCGATCATTTTATGAATCTGCGCTTCGCGTAGATTATGACGGTATGCTCGCTTTATTTTTTCGGTACAGTTCGAAGTCTCGTTTTAACCTTAAACGTCTGTTTAGTCTGATATTTTCATTATTATTTTATTTTTGATTTTTGACTTCTTGAATATTTTTTCTTTAATCTTTGTGACATGCAGATTATTTTAATGTGTTCATTTTATTTTCGGATAAATTTTCGTCCGTTCTTTTATCGTTTTCGATCATTTTGGGTCTTTATTTTTTATTCATAAAATATTCAAAAAAATCATTTTTAAATTGAGTTATTTTTTTATAATTTCAGGTTTTATTTTATTTTTGTCATTCAGGGATTTTTTGGTCACAAAAAAATATATATTAGGTTTCGCTTAATTCTCATTGGTCGATAGCATAGTTTGCGGATTGATAGAGATTGAATTCTCATTGGTCGATAGCATAGTTTGCGGATTGATAGAGATTGAATTCTCATTGGTCGAAAGCATGGTTTGCGGATTGATAGAGATTGGATTTATATTGAACGGCTTGGATTTATTTTGAAATCATAATATTTCTATTCTTTTTCTATTTAAAGGCTTCATTTTTTCTTTGCAAAAGGGGGGAACAAAAAAAAGAAAAAAAACAAAAACCATAACAATACTTTCATCTAACTATCAATCCCTATTTCTCTACTAGCAGTAATCTCTTCTTTCAATCAACCCACCTAATTCCCTCCATCCGCTACCTACTCTGTTCAACAGCCACCCACAAACAACTTTTCAGACAACAACTTTCTCTTCACACACTAGTTTCCGCACAACTCAGGCTCTTTGAAACTCATCCGCGACAACAACTCAACACTACCACTTAGCCATTGTTGGAGGTAGTAAGCAGAACCTCCACTAATCATTATCACTTATGTTAGTTCATTTATTGTAATGTGTTTGTTTTACAAATTGGATATTAAAATTGATGTTATGATGTGGTTTTAGTTTAAGTTTTGGTGTTGAAATGAAATTAATATTCTATTTGTGTGTTAAAAAAAAAGAATAAAAAAATATATTAGTAAATCTTATAATTAATTTAGTTTAATATTAATTTAGAATTCTTTAATTAGTTTAGATTTATTTTATAACTTTAGAATTTTATTTCATTTAGTAAATTTTAGAATTTTATTTGTTTTAGTTTAGTTTAATAACTTTAGAATTTTATTTGATTTTATTTAAGTTAACTTTAGAATTTTATTTGTTTAGTTTTAGTTTAATAACTTTAGAATTTTATTTGATTTTATTTAAGTTAACTTTAGAATTTTATTTGTTTAGTTTTAGTTTAGTGACTTTAGAATTTTTTTTAGAATTAGTTTAATAAGTTTATAATTTTTATTTAGTTTAATAACTTTAGAGTTTTTATTTGATTTAGATTTAGTTTAGTAACTTTGAAATTTTCATTTGTTTTAAATTTAATTTAGTAACCTTAGGATTTTAATTTAATCTAGATTTAACTTACTAAATTTTAAAGCCTTAGTTTAGTTTAGATCAAATTCAATAATACTAGATTTTTTTTTATAACCTTAGAATTTGTAATTAGTTTAGAATTATTTTAGTAAGTAATTTTTAATTTAGTTCGAATAACTTCTTTAGATAATTAGTTATATTCCTTTTATTTGTATATTTCTGTCATTTCAATTTCTCGGTGCCTCTTGATCATTAATTTGTTTTTTGTCAGATTTATTTTCTTGCGGACTTCTGAATGTTTATATTTTGATGTTCATTTTATTTTGCTTACTCCAAGGGAAAGAATTAAATTTGTTGACTTCACGTCATCAAATACATCTCATCCGATCGTGCGAATATCCTCATTCATCTTTTGTTTGTTACTATTTTGTTAAACCTAAGATAATTTTCCCAAAAGATTCATTTTTTAAACTCACACCTTTTAAGTCAAAACTTCGACATTAGGTCGCTGTCTCTTCAAAATCTCTCCAACACCGATTTTAGCCAAACGAACCATTTTAATCAAACAAACAATTTTAACCAAAAACAGATATTTCAAAAGGTTCCTGCGGAGTACCGCAGATGCATTGGGTGCTAATACCTTCCCATTGTATAACCAACCCCCGAACTCTCGATCTCTTTCAAAAAATGCATTGTATTTCTATTACTTTTAAGTATTATTTTACATTGCATATTTTAGGGTTTTATTTCGCTCTTTTCCCTTTTCCCTTGGAAATAATAAAGCGCGGTGGCGACTCTTGCTTTTGCGAGTCAAGTTAATTAATAGCTTGATCTCCGATTTTTACCGCTACAAGCATATACTGTCTTAGCCGGCGAGCAGCCCATACAAGAGCGCAACAAGTTTTCTCAAGCAGTGAGTAACGAGACTCACAGTCGGTAAACTTTTTGCTCAAGTAATAAATAGCGTGCTCTTTTCGGCCAGACTCGTCATGCTGCCCCAGCACACACCCCATTGATTTGTCAAGTACTGTCAAGTATAGTATCAGAGGTCTCCCTTCAACCGGTGGCATAAGAATGGGTGGCTCTTGGAGATATTCCTTTATCCTTTCAAAGGCGGCCTGACATTCATCATTCCAGCGTACCACTTGATCTTTCTTTAGCAATTTGAAGATTGGCTCACAAGTAGCAGTCAGATGTGAGATGAATCGGGCAATGTAATTTAGTCGTCCCAGGAAGCCTCTGACTTCTTTCTCTGTTTTTGGAGTCGGCATCTCTTGTATGGCTTTTACCTTGGCAGGATCCACCTGAATACCTTTATCACTTACAATGAAACCTAGCAATTTTCCGGACCTCACCCCAAAGGTGCATTTGTTGGGATTCAACCTCAGCTTGTATATCTTGAGTCGATCAAACAACTTCCTCAGATGGTCAAGGTGCTCCTCCTCAGTTTGAGACCTTGCAATCATGTCGTCAACGTATACCTCAATTTCATGATGGATCATATCGTGGAACAAAGCAACCATGGCACGTTGATAGGTTGCCCCAGCATTTTTCAATCCGAACGGCATGACCTTATAACAGAAGGTGCCCCACTGAGTCACAAATGTAGTCTTCTCCATATCTTCCGGAGCCATCTTGATCTGATTGTACCCTGAAAAACCATCCATGAAGGAGAAAACCTTGTGTTGAGCTGTATTGTCAACAAGGACATCAATGTGAGGTAGGGGGAAGTCATCCTTGGGGCTGGCCCTGTTCAGATCCCTGTAGTCAACACACATTCTGACCTTTCCGTCCTTCTTCGGTACTGGCACCACATTGGCAACCCACTGAGGATAAGAAGTTACTGCAAGGAACCCGGCATCAAACTGCTTCATAACCTCGGCCTTGATCTTTTCAGACATCTCTGGACGCATTCGTCGAACTTTTTGCTTTACCGGAGGGCAATCTTCCTTGGTTGGCAGATGGTGAACTATAATGTCGGCATCCAAACCGGGCATATCTTCATAGGACCAAGCAAAAATCTCCATGTAGTCTTGTAGCATTTGGATCAATCGTTGTTTCACGCTGAGCTCTAGATTGGCACCTATCTTGACCTCTTTCCTATCTGTCTCAGTACCCAAGTTAATTGTCTCCACAGGCTCTTCATGTGGTTGAATAGCCCTCTCTTCCTGGAGTAGCAGTCTTGCGAGTTCACCAGGCACTTCGCAATCATCTTCACCTTCGTCTTCGGCCAAGTTGATCGGATTTTCGAAGTCATAACTGGCGGTAGCAGAGCTGTTACCAGTGAGATCCAGAGTGGATTGAAACCTGTATAAGTGAGTGTGTGTAAATACAGCTGTCTTGCAATACATATAACACAGAAAGGAAAAGAGCACAAGATTTGAAATGCAACAAACGTCCAATGTTTTGATTGATGATATATGAAAATGTCATACAAAAAGCCCTCACAAATGGAGCTACGATGCCCCGGGTAGGACACCGAGCCAACAAAGTTTTAACATATTGTTTGTTACAAATTCAGAAATCAAAAGAAATTAATTACTGCGTGACAAATGTGATAGGGGTAAAATCCTTTGTTGTCCAGTTGCTCGGTCCGTTGCTGGCAGTCGGGTAGATCCAACTATCAAACTCTGCTTCCTCCACATCCTCCTCAATAGCGTTCACCCTTGAGCTGGAAATAAACACCGGAGCCTTTCCGATCTTCCCTTTGCGCGCCGCCTTCTGAGCCTCCGCAGTAAAGCCTAGCCCAAACTTGTCGTTCTTCTGAGTGAAGTCAGGAAGCTGACCCCAGTGTGCACAATTGCCTTTCTGCACCACAGCCCGGGCATCCCTTAGGGAAACCATCTTCAAGGAATCATTCTCTTCGGTCGCTGTTTCTGCTGCTGCTGAAATTGGATGCACCTCCTCGAAATGCTGGAAGGGAGTTTCAATAAACTCTCCGTCCACCTCGATGTACCTGAAGGAATTCAAATGGCTCACCATATACTCCTCTTCTCCTTGCACAGTGACGATCTTCCCCCTGACGGGATATTTCAGCTTCTGGTGTAAGGTGGAGGTCACTGCCCCTGCTTTATGGATCCAAGGTCGACCCAACAGACAAGAGTATGATGGACGTATATCCATCACGTAAAAGGTAGAGTCAAACACTTGAGAGCCCACACGGATAGGGATGTTAACCTCTCCATGAACCATCCTCTTTGAACCATCGAAAGCCCTGACGATGATATTGCTGGGTTTCAACTCCAGGCCCTCATAATCCAGACGATCTAAAGCCTTTTTCGGAAGAACGTTCAAGGAAGAACCAGTGTCCACCAATACATGTGCCAGAGTAGTGCCCCTGCATTCAATAGAGACATGCAGGGCATCATTGTGGTCTCTCCCTTTTGCGGTCAGGTCAGCATCTGAAAAACCCAAGCCGTTGTCCACCGTCAGATTCGCTATGCAGTCAGTGAACTGGACTGCAGACGTTTCCTGCGGCACATGGGCCGTCTTGAGAAATGAGATCAAGGCCTTAGCATGGGCCTCGGAGCATAGCAATAAGGAGAGCAGGGAGATCTTGGAGGGCGTATGCCCCAACTGCTCGACAACATTAAAATCGCTCTTCTTTATGATTTTCAGAATCTCCTCCATTTCTTGTTGGGAGGCCTCAGCGTTTATGGGTATTGGTGCCTCCATCCGGGCAGGCTCTTCTTCAATCCCTTTGCCCCGAGCATTTGATGACTCGGTAGCAGGGGAAACAACTTGATCGGCAACAGGACTAGGTAAACTTGTAGGTTTTATGAGGAGGGGTTTTCGAATAGCGGGTGGCGCAATGTCAGGTGAGAAGAGCCTGCCACTGCGGGTGACCTTGGCTGGACCAGTGATATCGCAGATACTGGCACTAGCGTCGAATTCTTGCTTGATTCCATTTACATACACGTCTGCCCCATAATGCCAGGGGACAGCTTTATCAGACACGTAGGAGAGGGGCCCTGAAACAGTAATGATCACAGGCGCAATTGTCATGATTTGAATAGGCTTCTTCGGGGGAGTCTTGATTGGATTTTTGAAGATGGTAATCACGGAAACTTCTTTCATCGGAACCAAATGAACAGCAGTTTTTTTGAATAGAATCTCCTTGCTATCCATTAGGCCTTGGATGCCTAACCTCAGCAAGGGACAATCAGATAGGGAAATAGCGCAGAACAGGCAACCTTCACCGCAACCCGGAAATAAACCGGCCCGCAGTAGGTTCTTCTTAACAGTCCTCAGAGGGGTAACAACTTCATCTACCGAAACAGCGCATACTTCTTCCTCAATGGCATTCACCCTATGTTGGAGCATAGGAGCCGTTACAACATTTGGTCTTTCTGGTGCTTCAAACTGAATTTCTTTCGCGTCGATCAGATCTTGAACTTTGTTTCTTAAGGCCCAGCAATCATCAGTAGTGTGCCCGGGACTATCAGAATGATAAGCACACCGGGCATTTGGGTTGTATTTAGGAGACGCAGTGTTGACGACCTTAGGAGCTTCTTTGAGGGTCACCAGGTTGGTGGATAACAGTTGGGGTAAAATTTGAGATAATGTCATACTTAGTCGGGTATACTGCCTCTTGGGCCTTTCACTTCTTTGTTGATTGTACTGCTGAGGAGCAGCAACAGGTTTGGAGATGACCAAAGCATTGACGGCTCGGCGACTTTCGGGCTTGACTTGTCTTCTAGGACCATAGACGGCGCTTGCTTCTTTCTTAAACGGCCTCTTCTCAGCACTTGTAGAGGCAGCCTTCTGTATCTTGCCTGACCTGATGCCAGCTTCAATTCTTTCTCCCGTTAATATCAAATCTGTGAACCCAGCGGAGGAGTTACCAACCAAATGATTGAAAAACGGACCAGACAAAGTCCCAAGGAACATATCAACCAGCTCTCGGTCAGTTAATGGAGGCTGCACCCTGCCAGCCAAATCTCTCCATTTTTGAGCGTACTCTTTGAACCCTTCACCCGTCCCTAGAGACAAACCCTGAAGTTGGGTACGCGTAGGAGCGAGATCAGAATTGTATTGGTATTGTCTGTAGAATGCGGTTGCCAAATCTTCCCAGTGTCGGATGCTAGTTCCATCTAATTGGTAGAACCATTCAAGTTGTGACCCTGAGAGGCTATCTTGGAAGAAGTGAATCCAGAGGTTCTTATCCGCCGTGTAAGGTTGGATTTTCCTTACATATGACCTCAGATGCAGCTTTGGGCAGGAGACCCCATCATACTTGGCGAAGGCAGGCGCCTTAAACTTGTGTGGAATGACTACCCCAGAAGATAACCCCAAATCTCCGAAATCCAGTCCTGGCACATTCTGAATTTCCATAGCGCTCAAACGGTCCTCCAATTGCTTGTATCTGTCAGCAGCAGGTGGGTATTGTTCATCGTTATAGTCCGTCTCGTTGTCGGAGACTGCGGGACTAGGAGCTCCTCCCCCTTGGGGACTATTTTTCTCAGCAGAAGAAGTGGTTGGATCAGCTTCATTGTGGAGTGTGTTCCCAAATCTGCGTCCGGTGTTGAACAATGCAGTCCTCTTTTTCTTCTTCTTCTTCAGGAGTAGAGTCTTCAACTCTTGCTGACCTTGGGCTAGGCTTAGGACCATCTCTTGAAACTGTGCACTTTGGGCCTGAAGGGCCTTGATTGCTTGCTCACTGGATGAGTCTGGATTCATGATGACTGTGCAAAATAAACAGCGAAGGAGATTAAGCAACCTGTGAAATAGGGTACCTGCTATGCATATGGTGCAATGGAATGCGTATGTATGCAATGCATTCAAGGATTTAGAATATTCAAAATTTGTTGTAGACAAAAAGGAACGCACATTATATTAATAAGGAGAAATTCGTTAGTACATAAATGCCTCATGGGCCAAATATTACAAAATAACTCCTTAAGATAAAAAAACATTGCGCATTCTTTTTGGCGCGATGTAGGTGTTGAGATTCCTTTCCTCGTGCAGCAGGCGGGTGAGTTCCAGGACCTTCTTTTCACTAGCATGTAGATTGGTCTCAAGAGAATTCCGTTCTTCCTTAAGTTGAATCCAGCTCTTCCGCATCTCTTCCCAGGAGGTGGGCATGTCGGGATGTTGAATGGTGCAGGACGCCTCTCCTTCCAAGACTGGTTCTTTGATCACAGGAAGCATATGAGGATAAGGCATCACTAATTTCTGGGAGCGGGCTCGTACCCACTTGAGATAAGGTTCCAACGGGATGGAGTTCCGGTGTCCCAAAGTCTTGCTGTCTATCCTACTTGGCATCCTCCAAGCTCTGATAAATCTCTGACGAAGTCCTTGAGTATCGTTGTCGAAGTCAAAAACTATGTCGGGAATTAACATGTCATGAGGGCCATCCTTCCGAGCATAACCAAACTGTCTCCAAGCCAGGCATGGGTTGTAGGTAATACCTCCTTTGATTCCAAATAAAGGAACATTAGGGTACTCCCCACAACGATCAATGATAGTGACGTCTTCCCTGGACCTAGGACACCAATGTATATCTGCATGCGTGAGAGTCATTAACCGTTGTGACCATCTCAAACCCCGCTCGTTCTTCAAAACTGATTGTGGAAGGTGCGAAATAAACCACCTTCCCAAGAGAGGAGTGCAACACATAAGGACACCCCTTCTTCTCATGGTTCGAGTGTAACATGAGTGAAGGATGTCCCCCAGCAATGTAGGTATAGGATTCTTGGTCATGAAGATCTGGACAGCACTGATATCAATAAGCTGATCTGGATTAGGGAACAACACCAAACCATAGACAAGGAGGGCCATGACTTCTTCAAAAGCTCGTAGGTCAAGAGAGTTCCAACATTCTTGAGCCTTTTCAAACAGAAATCTAGCTAAGAATCCTTTGATACCACTTCTAACTTCCCAATGTCCCTTGAGGTCAGATGTCTGTAGGTGCAAGGCTTTAGCGATCTCCTCAAGCTTGGGTTCCTCTTCCGTACCGTTGTAGGGTAGTTGATCAAGGATAGGGACCTTCAGAAGTCGGGAGAACTCTTCCAATGTAGGCACCAACTGATAATCCGGGAAGGTGAAGCAGTGATGCAGAGGGTCAAAGAATTGGAACAGGACCTTTATCAAATCCTCCTCAATGTTGGTGTTAACCAAGCTGATGAGTCTTCCATGTCTCTCACTGAATGAAGAGCTCTCGGGAATCCTGGACAGAAGTTCCTTAAGCTGAGGAGGGATCTTTACAAGGCTAATCTGAATTGTCTTTCTGCGAGCAGTTTCCATGTCCTGTAAAACAAGAACAAAGATGAAGATTCGAAACCCTTGAAATGGTTAGTCAATGCTCATGATGTTTGTATGATGTAATGATGTGATGATTAAATACAATATTCACAAAGACAAACATGGTAAGGCACACAAGTCACACAAACCCTTAGAGTTTAGGCCTGCATGGAGTCTGGGTATTACCCTCTTGAAGTTTGGTGGGCTCAACCTGTCCTATCAGAAGTAACCGGGTTCTAAAGGTCCCAATATCACGGGACTGCTTTCATTGTTCATCGTTTCGATTTAGCCACTGAACTGGCGACCAAAATATTCCAGGAAAGCAACCCTCAATTGAGTGTAGTATCGAGTATCAACCAACCTCGGACTGCACCAAAGTCAGTTATCTCACTACCCTAAAAAGGCCAAGATGGTTCAATTAAGGTTCCTAAGGTCAGTTGATGCTTCATGACACCACGCGGCGGCCCCGTACTCTCCTTGACTGAACTCAAGGGTTACCGGTACACACCAAAGTGCCACATCAACGTAGCAGACTGCTTCAACCATGTCGGTATACCCCGCACAGTTCCCTCACAGCCTTGTTGCTACCTAAAAGGGTTTCCCCAGATCCGGGTTAGGATCTAAAAAACTCCGACACAAAGCCCACAAATGTAAAGCAAACAAAGCAATCAATTGAAAGTAAAGGTGATCTAAACCCTAAGGTAACCCCACTTAAAAGTAGTCCCCAGCAGAGTCGCCAGTTCTGTGATACGGTGGGAGAACTGACTTGAGGTTTTGCGTTTTGTATTCGCAAATGTTGCGGTTAGCAAGAGTCGCCACCGACTTTTTATTTTATCCTAAAGGAAAGGTTAAAAAGCACAGCAAAAACCTTTTGAGATATTTCGTGGGTTCGGGGGGTAGATTATGAAAAGGGAAGGTATTAGCACCCTTTTCATCCATGGTTATCCATGGGCTCTTAGTTACTTGGTTTTTTAGATCACTTGCCTTGTTTTTCGATTGCTTTTAAAAATGGTGTGTGTGTGGGTGCTTTTTGAAAATGTTTTTGAAAAAAGATGCCTTGTCTTAGGCAACTAATGTATTTGACTCGTGTTTGAGTGTTTTACAAAAGTGTGAATTTTTTCGAAAAGATGTTTTCAAATGTTTTTGAGAGTTTGTTTGAAAGTGTTGTGGATTGTGTTTTTTTTTTTTGAAAATAAGGCAAGTGTTTTTGCAAGTTTGATCTCAAGTAACTAAGAGTTTTGTCTACCCTATTGTACTCAAAAGATTATTGCTATGTTTTAACCTTTTTAACAAGTTTGTTCCTCCATTGTATTGGGTGGACAATCTTGTGTTAGGATGTGAAAGGGACGGGCGCGGGTCATCGTTTAGACCATAATTGCAATGGTGCCAAGTATCTTTGGGCATTTTCCTTAAGGGACTTGATCATTTTGTTTTGAAAAAATATTACCGAGGGACTATGATCATTTAAATTGTTTGTTTTGCCCAAAGAGACCTAACATGCAATATGGCCCAATTTTGGAAGGCAACAAAGTGGAGTACCCTAGGGGTGTTAATGTGCAAGTGTGTTTTATTGCATACAAGAGTTTTTCTTTGAATTAGGTTTTTCTATTTCATTGAGTTTTATCTTGCCATACACGTCCTAATTACTAGCAATAAGAAGCGGGAATGTAAAATCCTACGCTATTACAATAGTTAGGGGAGGGGGATACACATTTGTACATGGGGGGTTCAACGAGAAAAATAGACAAAAAAGAAAATAGCAAAAAAAACAAGATATATAGAGAGAGAGAGGGAGGCCGCGCGCTGTTGGGAGGCCATCAGAAGTTCTGACCCAGATCCGCTGTCAGATGATCAACCTGTTGATGAAACTGGATGAGTCAGAACTTCTGACTCTGGAACCTGCAAAACAGAATCTGGTTAGTGGGGAAACCAGAGGTTCTGATTTCCCTGCGCTGCAAGACAGAAGTTTGTTAGTGGAGAACCCAGAAGTTCAGATTCTGCTGAAAAGGCAACAACTCTCAGAGGTTCTGAGGTCATTAACAGCAAAACAAGCTTCAGATGTGCTAACGTCAAAGTCAGCACTGGGCTTTTTCCTGCACTAATCAGAACATCTGCAATCCTGTTGTTACTCCACAAAACAGAAAACATATTTGGAACAGATCCAGCAAAATAGCAAAATGTCCCAGAGGTCAGAATCACCAAGGTCACAGGCAAGTCCTAAACTGGCTCAGAACGTTCTGAGGTATGAGAGTCCTCAGAACATAAACAGCGATAACATGAATATTTACATTATGTTATTTGAATATGCACAGCTGATGATGCTTAACAGTGTGGTGAGGGTCAGCAGGTGCTTACCTGACTTTCTGGAAAATGGTGGGTGAAAGTTAGCTTTTGGTTCTGGTGGTGTTCTGGACAGATTTGGAAAAGGGGAAGTGAAGGTGTAAACGTGTATAGGGTCAGAAGTTTTGGAAAGAACGCTTTGGTTTACAGCAAAGAGCTGGGTGTTTGATGAGGTTGAAGGTGAGAAACTTAAAGTTATGAAACAAAACTGGAAATTTTGGCAGAGTTTCAGAATGTTATGTTGCTAGGAGTTTTGTTTCTCTCTTAGCAATTTTTTTTCTGTTTTTTCTTGAACTTCTTGAACGTCTTTTGCAGTGGGGAAAGCTCTCTATTTATAGGCAAAGTTCTTGTGGATACCTTGAACATTTAAGGCGCCAACAGAATTTGAAGTTGTTCTTTGACAGAAATTCCTGGGAAGTTGTGATAACAGCTATTTTTCAGCCTAGGTAGCAGCAGCAGGCGTGGATTGGGGGAAGTGACCTCTGAAATGGGCGGTGGCGTGAAGACCCATGCCAGAATCTGTGCAAAAGCATTTTTCAAGCCACACGTGAACGCTCAGGAGTGGTTGGAAGCATTAATGGGCATTAAATGGTGACAAGACCTGTCAATACCAACATTCTGGTTGTTGAATCAGCAGCGTAAACCATGCTCTGGCCTTGGCTACCTGTTGTTTTAGCAAACTCTGGAGATTCTCCTGGTTTTTTGGTACGTTCCTTGGATCTACTTCTGGATAATCTGGGCTTAGAGATTCTATATCAATGTGACACCTATCCCTCTGACCTTTCATCTTCTGACTTCAACCTGTTCTGAAGGAGCCTTTATACTTTCATATTTCTTTTACATTCCTTTAGCAAGTTCTGACTGAACTTGTGTAACTGCTGAAGGGGTATGTTCTGTTTGAGGCTTACACTCTGAACCATGTTTACAACTTCTGATTGAACTGATGTAGCTGCTGAAGAGACAACTTCTGACCATCCTGAGCCAAACTTGCAACTTCTGACCGTCTTCATCTGGAATGGATCCAGAAGTTCTGAAGCGCTGATTTTTTTTCTAAAAACACTTATTTAAAGAAACATTCTAAGCACTTAGAATTTGATTTTCCTCAAGATGAAAGCGTTGTTTCTGGAGTTCGGGAGATCATCTTGCTCTTGTGAGTGACTTGCTTGGGCAAAAGGATAACTCAGGACTTGGATTTGTTTCAGGGGACTTTGAAAAATCTAAGATGGTTTCCTGAAGAAAGGGAGGGCAAATTTTGGGGTACAACACATACTTATTTGGATCGGTTCGTAGTGGTGTTCATTGATGATATTTTGACTTACTCTAAGTCAGAAGAAGAGCATGCTGAACATTTAAGAGTAGTATTGCAAGTTTTGAAAGAGAAGAAGTTGTATGCAAAGCTGTCCAAGTGTGAATTTTGGTTAAAAGAGGTTAGTTTTCTTGGTCATGTGATTTCAGGTAGTGGCATTGTTGTAGATCCATTGAAGGTTGATGCTGTGTTGCAATGGGAAACTCCAAAGTCAGCTACTGAGATTAGAAGCTTTTTGGGATTAGCTGGTTATTATAGAAGGTTTATAGAAGGGTTTTCTAAGTTGTCACTCTCGTTGACTAAGTTGACTTGTAAAGGTAGAGCGTTTGTATGGGATATTCATTGCGAAGAAAGTTTTACGGAATTGAAGAAGAGGTTGACGTCGGCTCCGATTTTGATGTTGCCTAATCTAGGAGAGCCTTTTGTGGTTTATTGTGATGCTTCTAAGATGGGTTTAGGAGGTGTGATTATGCAGAACGGTAAGGTAGTTGCTTATGCGTCAAGGCAGTTAAGGACTCATGAGAAGAACTACCCTACGCATGATTTAGAGCTTGCTGGAATTGTTTTGCATTAAAGATTTGGAGGCATTATCTTTATGGTTCTAGATTTGAAGTGTTTAGTGACCATAAGAGCTTAAAGTATTTGTTCGATCAGAAGGAGTTGAATATGAGGCAACGAAGATGGTTGGAATTGTTAAAGGACTATGATTTCAGTTTGAATTATCATCCAGGAAAAGCGAGTGTGGTAGTTGATGCATTGAGTCGAAAGACTTTACATATGTCAGCAATGATGATTAAAGAGTTGGAATTGATTGAGCAGTTCAGAGATATGATCTTAGTTTGCGAGGTTACTCCACAGAGTGTTATGTTGGGTATGTTGAAGATTAATAATGAATTTTTAGACAGTATCAGAGAAGCTCAGAAGTTGGATGTGAAACTTGTAGATTTGATGGTTGGGACTGATCAATCTGAGAATAAGGATTTCAAGCTAGATGAGCAAGGTGTGTTGAGATTTCGTAACCAGATTTGTATTCCTGATGATGCTGAGATGAAGAAAGTGATACTTGAAGAGAGTCATAGAAGTAAGTTGAGTATTCATCCAGGAGCTACAAAGATGTACCAAGATTTGAAAGGTTTGTTTTGGTGGCATGGGATGAAGAGTGATGTGGCTCGATTTGTGTATGCATGTTTGACTTGTCAGAAGTTGAAAGTTGAACATCAGAAGCCTGTAGGATTGATGCAACCGTTGGAAGTTCCAGAATGGAAATGGGATAGCATTTCAATGGACTTTGTGACGGGGTTGCCTAGTACTTCAAGAGGACATGATTCAATTTGGGTGATTGTTGATAGGCTTACGAAGTCAGCTCATTTTATTCCTATTAACATCAGTTTTCTAGTGTCGAAGTTGGCTGAGATTTATACTAGTGTGATTGTGAAGCTGCATGGTGTTCCTTTGTGCATTGTGTCAGATAGAGATCCAAGATTTACTTCTGATTTTTGGAAGAGTTTGCAAGAAGCGTTGGGTTCTAAGTTGAGGTTGAGTTTAGCGTATCATCCTCAGACAGATGGTTAGACTGAACGGACTATTCAATCGTTGGAAGATTTGCTGAGGGCGTGTGTTCTTGAGCATGGAGGTTCATGGGACGCGTATCTTCCATTGATAGAGTTCACGTATAATAACAGTTACCATTCTAGTATTAGAATGGCACCTTTTGAAGCGTTGCATGGTCGAAGATGTAGAACTCCGTTATGTTGGCATGAATCTGGTGAAAGTGTAGTACTTGGACCTGAACTTGTTCGTGAGACTACTGAGAAGGTGAAGTTAATTCGAGAAAAGATGAAAGCTTCACAAAGTAGACAGAAGAGTTATCATGACAAGCGAAGGAAGGATTTAGAATTCCAAGCTGGTGATCATGTGTTTTTGAGAGTTACACCTGTGACTGGTGTTGGGCGAGCATTGAAGTCTAAGAAGCTCACTTTTCGTTTTATTGGACCATATCATATTTCAGAGAGAATGTGGAATGTTGCTTATAGAGTGACCTTACCGCCTAATCTTTCGAATTTGCATGATGTGTTTCATGTGTCGCAACTTCGGAAGTATATTTCAGATCCATCTCATGTGATTCATATGGACGATGTGCAAGTACAGGATAATCTTACGGTGGAGACGATGCCTGTACAAATCGCGGATCGTGAAATGAAGACTCTGAGGGGAAAAGAGATTGCCTTGGTTAAAGTGGTTTGATTAGGAGCTGCATGAGAAAGCATGACTTGGGAGTTGGAGAGCAAGATGCGAGACTCCTATCCTGAATTGTTTGATTGAGGTAAATTTTCGAGGACGAAAATACTCTAAGTGGGGGAGAGTTGTAACGCCCGTAATTTAATTAATTATTTAATTAAATTATTTCTGGAATATTTGTGAAGTTGTGTTATAATTAAATTGGATTTATTTTATTAAGTGGAGAAATAATATTAGAGATATAATATTATATGGTGAAATAATATTAGAAGTGTAATATTATTTAATGTGGGCCTATTTTGAGAGAGTAGAAGTAACAAGGGGGTGTAGATTTTGAGCCCAATAAGAAATAAGGAATAATAGAATATTAGGTTATTTTATTATTTGTAAGAAGGTAGAGAAGAAAGAAGCAGTAGAAGAAAATAAGGATTTGGAAGAGAACGTGAAGCTGCTGGAAAAAGTGGAAAACGACAAGAACGAAGATTCAACCCGGAAATTGTAGAGAGACCTTCAATCCAAGGTAAGGGTGGGGTTCTGACTTTATAATTGGGTTCATGGTGTTTGATATGTGGGGTTAGAGGATTGTTGTTTTGTTCTTGAATTGGATGTGTTATGAATGATGTATAATGATGATTGATGAATTCCTGATGAATAATGATGTTATTATATTGTTTGACCGATGTGGTAATAGAGGATAATGTTAGGAGATGAAATATCATGTTTATAATGAAGTTTGTAGGACTATAACATAACTCTCGTAGTGAAATTACAGAAGAAAATGCAGAAATTATGCAGACTATAGTAGGATCTGTCGACCCCAAACTGAATGTGTCGATACATGAATGCTGTAAGACTCAGGATGAGTCGACACGAAGAGGGGATGCATCGATACATGGTAGTTGCAAGACCCAGGATGAGTCGACCGGTGAGGTGCATGTGTCGATACATGCTGTGATTTAAAGCCAGGATGAGTCGATCCATAAGGAGGATGTGTCGACTCATAGTGTACAGATGAAGCAGGATGAGTCGATCCATAAGGTTTTGTGTTGATACATAATGTCTGGTTTTTGACAGAATCGGCCTTTAATTGCTGTAACTTGGGTTTTAGGATGCTGTTTGATATGCCGTTCGAAGCGTTGATTAGCTAACGCGATGAGCTTTATTCTAGGTGATTAACTGATGGATAAGAAGTGTAATCCTAGCAGATAATGCAGGATTTAGAATTAATTCCCGTAGATGACCGTTGTGCTGATTTTTGGACAGAACGATGAATAATAGATGTTTATAGACTGGTGTTAGAATTATGACAGTAGGATTAGTGACAATAACGATATAAATTAGCAGAATAACATGATGGATTATTGTACTATTAATGTACAATTGAGTATTAGTGAGATGTTATTGATGAAGTTGTGTTCGATGATTTTGTGATAATAAATGATGTTTAATAAATTATTTTGATGTTATGAGATGTTGTTAATTGATATGTTTTGAGATGATTGAGATGTTGTTGTTGATATTATTGAGATGTTGTTGTTTTGAGATGATTGAGATGTTGTTGTTTTGAGATGATTGAGATGTTTTGAGATGATTGAGATGTTGTTATTTCGAGATGTTAATTGTGATGTTTTAAGATGATTTGAAATGTTGTTAACTTGAGTGTTGTTATTACATTCATGATGAGTCGCATACATTGCATTTTTGAGATGGAGCTTATGCTAGTTGAGATGGCCTGGATTGGCAAATTTTGAGATAAAGGCTATACCTTGTTGACGCCTCTATTAATTGGCAGATTTTTGAGATGGAAGTTCTGCTCCAATGGTACCACATGCATTTGCATAGTTTTGAGTCGCATTATATGATTGAATAATGAAGTGTATTTGATGTTGATGAATGAGTATATATGCTGTAATTATTGTTGATTATGAGATGAGAAGTGGTGATATTAGTGATCTAATTTAATATATTAATTATCATGCGCTTTATTATATTGTTAGATATCTCACCCCTTCTGTTTGAATGTTGCCCTTATGTTGGTAACGTGCAGGTAATCGCGAGTAAAGGCTGTATACCTTCAATAGTTCGAGTCGATGTCATTGCTCTGATATGTAACACTCGGGGGGGGGGGGGATGAACGCTTGCTGATTTTTGATTGTTGATTTTCAGTTGTTGAGTTTTGAATTGATTATTATTAAATATGAGATGTTTCAAAGTTGTTGTTTTATTTAGAGATGTTATCAAAGAATTCCGCTGCGTAGTTGTTGAATTATTTAATGAAATATGTCATGTTGATGGTTCATCCGATGTTTGGAAAAAGTGTTATATATCCATGATGAATGCAATGAATTTGTCAGAAGAATTTGTGACGTCCCGATTCATCTGTATGATTGAAATTTTATAACTCTGATTTATTTTGCATAATTTTCTTGGGGTAGAATTGGGGTGTTACAAATGACATCAAAAACATTCCTATGGAATCAAAATACAGTGATGGTTCCCTACCAAATAGTCAGTCATCATCTCTCAAAAAGAAAAGCTTGCTAAGTCAAAACCTACAAAGGAGGCTTAAGAAAAACTGGGGTATCCCGCTGACTGTAATCTCAAAACAAGAACAGTCAGGAAAAAATTAGCAATAACAAATCAAAAGAAAGAGGTCACTACAAATCCTCAACAACATGAAAAAAGTGTTGCAAAAATGACTGCCTTTCGACAAGTTTAACTTGTCTGAACCATCACCAAAATATCTTTCCAGACTCAATTGGAGTTCAAACGTACAATTAACTGAGTTTAGGACTGAAGAACATCACGAAGAGCGGGTGGGTACAAATGCATTTTGAGCCTTTATCCTTTGTTTATTAAACCGTGAACCAAGCCACATTACAACCCTTCAAAAGTCCTAATTGAAGCATGGGTTAGTTCGAAAGCATACTGTTATAAAAGGTATCCTGACTCCTGTAAGGCTTTACCCTAAATCCTGAGTTTGAATTTTCTTACAAAACTTCTTTACTTGCTAAAAATGCATTTTCAAAACTTCAAGACAAGCATAAACTTTGCATTATTTTAATATCGCTGTTTGCATATGGCTATTTGTTTGACAGCGGAGAAATTCACACAACGAATATCCGATGAACGAAAGCTCTCTCAGTGAACAAAATCACTTCAAGTGGGATGACACTTCCAATGACAAATATCCTATCAATAAGGGGGGGGGGGCATGGCATGTCACTACCCAACACATCTAGGGCTGTCAATTCAAGATTCAAAGAATCTCTCAAAGAATTGTTGAATAACCAGAGGCAGGTCTCCATCTAAATCACGTGGGGCATTGAACGCAAATCCCGACAGAGGTTTACTTACAATCAAACAGTTCCTGGTAGTGCCACAATCACCTGCTACTAGGGCCAGTGAAAAATCTTCCCGAGATCCTTCTCATAGGACGACTCTCAGCCAGAGTTTCAATCTCTGAAAACCTTTTCCCTATCTAAGTCGACCTCAAAAATCCTCGAGGATTTTCTAAAGTAAAGTCGTCGTCTCTCCAACAGACTAAGCAACAGGATTTATTTCCCCAACAAACAACAGGATTCCCCAGCTTAAGTTTGCCTCTCCGACTACTAAAAATTAGAGGACCATAACTCCCCTTCCCCAGTAGACTACTCTAAAATCCCCAGCATGTTACTGCGAAACCTGGACCCGACCAGATATCAGTTCAACTTCGACTCCCCAATAGAGCAACGGACAACCGAGACTCCTGATCTCTTTTCCCCAAGCAAGAATCAAAACTCTCCACAGAGTTTTCAACATTCCCCAGCGGAGTTCTCCTCAACAAAATAGGAAATCCCCGGTGGGAACATTCTAAGCAAAGTTTGAAGACACACCTACTCTTCAACATCAGTCCGGGATTTATTGACTCCCCAACATTTGTCAAGGATTTATTTTCCCAGACAAAAAATACATTCATTAACATTTCACACATGATAAGTGCATACGACACTATCTCATTTATTTTTGAGAACATCATGACATCATGCATTTCATACATCATGACATTGCATACAACTAACTCTTTACCTTTTCAGGAAAGATCAATCAATAGATAAAGGTCATCATCTTTTTGGAGTAGTAATCATCCAAGATTCCTTCATCATTCTGCTGAGGTAGTAATCGTCCAAGATTACTTCATCATCCTTCTGAGGTAGTAATCATCCAAGATTCCTTCATCATTCTGCTGAGGTAGCAATCGTCCAAGATTCCTTCATCATTTTGCTGAGGTAGTAATCATCAAAGACCTCCTCTGGTTAGATTTATTTCTTCCAGTTAATGACAGGCGACCAAAGACCTCCTCTGGTTAGATTTATTTCTTCCAGTTAATGACAGGCGACCAAAGACCTCCTCTAGTTAGATTTATTTCTTCCAATTAATGACAGGCGACCAAAGACCTCCTATGGTTAGATTTATTTCTTCCAGTTAATGACAGGCGACCAAAGACCTCCTCTGGTTAGATTTATTTCTTCCAGTTAATAACAGGCGACCAAAGACCTCCTCTGGTTAGATTTATTTCTTCCAGTTAATGACAGGCGACCAAAGACCTCCTCTGGTTAGATTTATTTCTTCCAGTTAATGACAAGAGACCAAAGACCTCCTCTGGTTAGATTTATTTCTTCCAGTTAATAACAGGCGACCAAAGACCTCCTCTGGTTAGATATATTTCTTCCAGTTAATGACAGGCGACCAAAGACCTCCTCTAGTTAGATTTATTTCTTCCAGTTAATGACAGGAGACCAAAGACCTCCTCTGGTTAGATTTATTTCTTCCAGTTAATGACAGGCGACCAAATACCTCCTCTGGTTATATTTATTTCTTCCAGTTAATGACAGGCGACCAAAGACCTCCTCTGGTTAGATTTATTTCTTCCAGTTAATGACAGGCGACCAAAGACCTCCTCTGGTTAGATTTATTTCTTCCAGTTAATGACATGCGACCAAAGAGCTCCTCTGGTTATATTTATTTCTTCCAGTTAATGACAGGCAACCAAAGACCTCCTCTGGTTAGATTTATATCTTCCAGTTAATGACAGGAAACCAAAGACCTCCTCTAGTTAGATTTATTTCTTCCAGTTAATGACAGGCAACCAGAGACCTCTTCCGGAAACAATGCAGATGCGATCTAGATATGGCTGGCATTCTGATACTTACTCTAGATTCTCTTCAAATATAGTCCAGATACGATCCAGATACGGATGTCATTTTGACGATCATTCATTACATCTCTCAGATACGAGTCATATACAATTCATTTATGGATATTATTCTGATACTCATACCACGACCAGCTGAAGTAATCCTACACAGGTTTCTTCTCTTTATAAGATAAATTTTTACACAGACTCATCATGAAGCAACCCTACACAGGTTCCTTCTCTTTCCAAGATGAAGTTTTACACGGGCTCATCATCAAGCAACCCTACACAAATGAAGTTTTATACAGACTAATCCTGAAGCAGCCCTACACAGGCCCATAAAAAATGAACGATCAAATACCTCTGCTGGTTTTGTTTAAATCTCTCAATGGTTTATCTTGATTATTTCTAGTAGACATTCCCTCTGGTTCAGATAGATCGCTCCAAGGTTTATTCTGATTCTTCTCCAAATAAAGTCAGAATTTAAACTTAGCTTAATCTCTGTCAACAATCATCTTTGGATGGAATCTATAAGCCCATCTCTAATAACTATCCATCATTCCTACAAATTGAATCTATAAGCCCATTCCCTACACAATCAACCACAACATCATTAAGTGCAAATTTCTGGGCACTCTAGTGTTCAATCATCTTCCACCTTCAAGTCACGAATGACAGATTTACCAATCTAACTCTTCAGGTGTAAGAAGATTGAACTGGGGCAGCTGTTGTACCCCAAAATTTTCCCTCTCATTTCTCAAGGATTCTCTCATAAGATCTTCTATGACATCAAGTTTGCAGCACTGATACATCAATTTTGGCTTGGAATTGGCACAAGGGTAAAATGGTCATTTGCATACTGAAAAGTCAAACTTTGACTTCTGGATTAAAATCAAGTTTCAGGGATCGTATTTCATCAATATATGTTGAAATATGAAGTTTGTTTCACTAAGAAATTCAAAAGTAAAAATTATTTTGGAAAAGTCAAAATTCTAAAATACTTAGAATTTTTTTAAGTGTTTAAGAAATATGACAAGTTTAGAACTTCTGGCAAAATTTTCACCATGATGGAAGTTGATTCTGGAAGAACTTCTAACACAAGAGTTGTAGATCTTAATGAGATCTCAAACATTGCAGAACAAAACTTCTCCTAGAAATGCTGGGATTTCAAGCTACAAATCCTTGAAGACACGTCCATGAAATTGAAGCACTCAGCAAATTTTGGACATTTTCAAGACAAAGTTTGGTTAGAACTTTTGGGCGATTTTTCACGAAGGTTCAACCAGAGTTTGCAAAAGTAATTCAAAGAAAGCCTACAAAGCATGATACAAGCTTTTGGGAAAGTCTGAGAACTCGCTCAGAACATGTTAGGGCTAAGGGATTCAGGGATCAAAAGTTGGATATTGGTTCTAAGGTGCGCCGATGCTGAACTTCTGACCCATATTTAAGCTATGATGCATAATCTAATATTGTAGGATTTCTGGTTTGATAAATCTCATCATCATTTAATACTCACAACCACTTTTGAGTTTTTATCCAAAGGATTTCCCCACGTGTGAGATAAAAGTACCATTGCTGTCCTTGAAAAGCAAACTTTTGTACAAGTTTATGCTGGCCCATGCTTTGCTTTTGCCTCTGAGGGTACTTTTCCTTAATTCATGCTTACAAATCCAGCTTAGGTACGGCTAAAAGCTGCTAACCCCCATACTTGTTTAACTTGCTTCAAGAACAAGCCAGCACGCTAGCATGATGTTGTTACTTTTGACTTCTCCAAGCTACAAAGTTCGTGCCTATAAATTGAACTTCATTTGCAACTATGAAGGGGACGGTCGAAAAATTGAAAGGAAAAAGCCTTGAAACCCTGCTAAAATTCCAAGAATCCAAAACTGCAAACACAAATACAAAACCTACCAGTTTTTGATTCCTACGTTCAAACTCCATTTTTCCTCAAGTGTTTCTTGACCAAACCATCCATACAGCTTCTGATATACATTTAGAAGCCGTCCTAACTTCTGTTTTCTTGCTGTAACACGTTCTTCATCAGTCTCTACCTCAAAAGGTCCGAACATTGCTTCTTGGCTGATCCAGAATTTTCCAGCCATTCATTGCCCAAGATAAAGGTTGTTCCAGCCTGCTGATCAGAACATTACAAGCAGTCAGAACCAGTCTTCAGCTCACAACATTTTCCAGCTACAAGGTAAGCTTTTGCTGACCCTCATCATATTACTTAGGCATTGTTATATTTGCATGTTTAAAATACAATGTAGACATCCTGATTCTGATGCTATACATATTCTGAAGTTTCATGTATTTTATTCCTAAGTAGGGAGAATATTAGGTCAGAACTTCCTAAGGAAATTAGGATTAGCAGATACATGTTTGTTTCTGATTTACAGTCTTGATATTTTTTATGTTTCTGAAACCATGATGGAAACCTGTCATAACTGCTATGTGTGCGTTTTCTGTTTTGTTGTAAAATGACTAAGCTGCAGATGCTCTGACTGGCATGGAGAAGGAGAGGAATTTCATCATCAAAGTTTACTTTGTGATACATGTTTATGCTTTTACTTATAATACCGGATGTACAGCCACCCCAGTGGTAGAAAGCGTGCGCATAAGACATTAGTGCTAAGGGTCCTGGGTTCTAGCCCCAAAATCATCTTTTTAGGTTTATTTATTGACATTTTTACCCATTTATTTGTCAAACGATACTCCTAAATCAGAACTTCTAGATATCCTCACCTAACAGCATAATCACTTCACTCTCTCAAACAATCAAAACTTCTGACTTTCCAGAGACATATGAACTTCTAGGTTCCCAGCTACGCTATAGCTTCTGAACCCCTCAACCTCAGAGCTTGGTGTACCCAGGCTCAGAACTTTTGACCCTCTACTTTCCTACTAACATTTTCTCTTTTTCAGCGTATCAGAGTCAGAACTTCTGATTCCTTCTCGTTTAAGCAATGTGCTGATTCTGACTCTTTTTTATCTTATTCATCTTATTTTAGCTTTTAAATAACCAAAAACACAAAAAAACATTTTTTTTTAATATTTACATACTTTATTTTATCTCCTTTTAAACCAAAAGATCAAAAATATTTTCTTAAGCCAATTTATTTCTTTTCTTAACAAAAACAAAGCAAGTCCATTTCAATTCTTGTACATTATTTCAATATGGTTGTAATAGATAATTAGGACTTTAATTTCTTGTAATCCCCATTTGTAAATTTGTACACCCCATCCCCTTAATGATGTAATAGTGTAGGACTTTTTATTTTCCGCAATTTAATACTTTATATACAAATTGCTAGTAATTAGGATTTTGTATGGAAAGACTAAAACCAACAAAATAGAAAACCCTAATCAAGAAAAAAACAAAGCATGTAATCAATACACTTGCACACAAGCACCCCTAGGGTAAATCCACTTGGTTGCCTTACAAAAATGGCCATATTACGCATGTGAGGTATCTTAGTAAAAACAAGCAAAATACAAGATCATAGTACCTCGAATGACGCTATCAAAAGTTGCCTTTCAAAATGGTCTTAGTCCCTAAAGAAGAATGCTAATATACCTTGCAACATTGCTAATCATGGTTATACGATGACCCACGCCCATCCCGTTTACATCCAAAGATAGGGTTACTTACCAAATCAATGGTAAGATAACAATGTCAAAGGAAAAAGGAAATGAACATGAAAGACATTTGAGTAAATAGATTGTTCCTAGTTACTTGCTCCATTTCAAAAAAAAAACATCCTTGCTATTTTAAAAACAAACACCAAAACTTTCAAAACACCTTTCAAACTTGAAACATTTGCAAAAGATCAACACTTTGTACACATTCTTACAAACGAGAATCATTACAAAGTTTGCCTAAACGATGGCGCCTTTTCAAAATACTTTCAAAAACCACACAAAGCACATTTTCAAACAAAAGCAAGTGATCTAGAAAGCAACTAAGAGCCCATGGAAAACTATGGATGAAAAGGGTGCTAATACCTTCCCTTTTCATAATCTATCCCCCGAACTCAAGAAAACATCTCAAAGGTCTTTCCTGTTCTTTTTAGCCTTTCCTTTTAAATAAAATAAAAGTCGGTGGCGACTCTTGCTAACCGCAACATTTGCGATCAAACGCAAAAAAACCAAGTCAATTCTCCCACCGTATGACAGGCTGTAAAAAATTTGAACTTTAATTTAACCTCTGTTAGCCAAGCTAGAATGCTTCAAATTAATGAGTTAGAGAAGCACATGTTTTTCTCATATGAGAATGTTGAATTGTACACAGAGAAAACCAAAAGGTGGAACGACAAGGAGTGCTAGAAAATAGAAATGGTGGTATGCCAAAAGGTTCTTTTGTTCAACTCTAGACTTTAGCTTTTTCCAGGAAAACTCAAGTCTAGATGGTCTGGTCCCTTTAAACTAATAAATATTTACACTCATGGGGAAATGGACTTGTTGAATGAAAAAATAGGAAAATAATTTAAGTTGAATTGTCAAAGAGTCAAGTCTTATTTTGGTGAACCCTTTCACAACATGAAGGTCACCTTGGATTTAAATAATTCATCATGATTATGTTGAAGTCAGGCTATAAGACTATAAAATAGTGCTACTGGAAGGAAACCCAACTTAAATTTGATTTAGGTTTATTTTATTTTATATGATTGTTAAAACTCATGTAAGTTTGGTGAAGTCATTGTCAAATGATGTCATGCGTGCAATCTGGAAGCTACACAAAAAAGGGGAAGCATTTGTTGTTACATCAAATCAGAGAGAAAGAAAATTGGCAACATACTGAAAAAGGAAAACATGATTTTATTGAAAATTGAAAAACAAGCGAGAGAGAGAGAGAGAGAGAGAGAGAGAGAGAGAGAGAGAGAGAGAGAGAGAGAGAGAGAGAGAGAGAGAGAGAGAGAGAGAGAGAGAGAGAGAGAGAGAGAGAGAGAGAGAGAGAGAGAGAGAGAGAGAGAGAGAGAGAGAGAGAGAGAGAGAGAGAGAGAGATAGAGAGAGAGATAGAGAGAGAGAGAGAGAGAGAGAGAGAGAGAAAGCCACACGTGGAGACAAGCTTGAAGCCTTGTGCGTGACGTCAACTTTGGACAGGTCATTTAATGACTTGTCTGCCTAAAGAGAAAGAGGTGACCACAGCTGTCACGACTGAAGTTGTTCCTAAGGAACCCAAAGCTTCAAAGCCAGCACTGCAGGAGGAACTTGAAAGAAAGAAAGAGGAGAGGAAGAAAAAGAAGGAAGACAAGGCTGTGAGGAAAAGCAGCAGGCTTCGTGCCTAGCTGGTATTTTTCTCAAATTCTGCAGGTTGACAAGTCATGACGTACCCCTACTCACCAAATGATAGTGATGACCTTGTCCATACTTTATTTTTGGGGGTGTGACAACTACTGTCATCACATCTGTTTACCAAACCCAATCAATTTCCATCATAATCATCTTATTCTAGGATTTCAATTATGTTATTCAATTTCCTTTGAATGAATTAATATTATGCTTTTGTATTAGTTTTGTTATCTTTGAGTTTATGTTAATAATAATAATAATAATAATAATAATAATAATAAATTAGGCAAATAAATGACTAAAAATTCCCAAAATACAGTAGTTTTAAACGCTTAGAATAGCTCTGATTGGACTATGACAATATTGGAAACAAGGTCTTGATTAGCAATCAATGCACCTTATTGTGTTGATTGATAACCCCTGTCAAGTCTTTAGTAATCAAAAAACTAGATAGCCTTTTGATAAATTTGAATTGTTTTAAAATATGGAATATGAATTCATGATAAGATTTAGTATATGAGAGGATAAAACTATTATTTGAGACTGATTATAAAAAGGAACCATACATGTATATAAATAAATACACAAAAATGTGTATAAGAAATAAATTAATCCAAAAGTGCACTTTAAATAAGTTCATGTGCCCAAAAATGGAGGAACACTTCATGTGCCAGAAACTGGAGGAAATATAGATATACTCACCATTAGTAACAGGTTAGACTCATTACAAGTGAGATCTCGTCAGGTGAAAAGGTGGAGGATCTAATAATTATTGAATAAAAATGCATGTGTGAACCTCAAAGTTCAAAATAAACAGTAAGTCAAGAACATAGCAGTTGAACCCCCCGTTTTAAAACTAAAAGATGAATTCTTTGACCATAGGATGAGACAACTAAAGTTAAATTTAGGCTGCCTAGCTTAAATGAAGAGTTATGACATGACATGTAAGATCATGATAAGCACATACACACACAGTTTGAGATTAGAAGCTTGGTTGAGTTATGCCAATTTTTAAAAACAGTCTTGATCTTATCGGTTGATCAGAACCTGAAAGTGGGCCGAAGGATGACATGTGCTAGGCTAGAAATTTAAGGACAAAAGGGGGTGTACCTCCAAGGAACTCTGACGGTCAAGTAAGAATGGGTGCAAAGATATGCAAGAAAGAGATTAGGGTTTTTAGAGTGAATATTGGATATCTGGCCCTCACAAGTCTGAGGGTTTATATAATGCCCTTGGCACTTGGTCATTGGTTCCTATTTTTGGGCCTGGATATTAGGTTCCTAAAAAATAGGTAACTTCCAGAACTCGGTCAAAACGGGCAGGCGTGCCCGTGACTAGCCGTTACACCGAGCACAAAAGAGATTACGAGTAGATGTGTTATGAGCGTTTTCCTAGTTTTCTGCTCTACGTGCGTCAAGCATACTGGGAGGTGGTGTTACCTTAAAAAATCTTAAAGGTATTCAAGTACGTGTATTAAATGAGGATATTCCCACAAACTAAGGGTCATCCTCTAAAGTAGAGATTTTTAGGAAATTGGAGTCAAAGTGTTTGAAAATTTGGTTTTAGTAAAACTAGATTAAATGTTTAAAGAATATCACGCCAAACTGTCGAAATTGAGCTAGGTCGACCAACAGGAAATAAAAGAATATATGTTAAGAAATGGTCGAAATTGGTTTAGTCGACCAAAGGATGAAAGACAAGGGAAACAATTGAAATTGGTTTCTGTCAACCAAAAGGGTTGCTGGACTTAGAGGAATTGTTGTTGATTTTTGACTCTTCCCAAAGGGAAAGTGTTAAAGTGAGTCAGAAGTGATTTACCTTCAAAAGCTAGAAGCGGGAAGATTTGAATTTCAAAGTCATCAACAGTTGCCAGTGGTTTACAATTTGATTAAGCGCCAAATAGGTGGCTAAATTCAGTGAAGCGGTTGTCTCAAGATTTTAAGGTTGTCCATAGATTTCATCCAAGCAGTTACATTGTAAATACTATAAATATGCAGATTTAGTGTAGTTTTTAGGGTGTTGACTTGTATGCTCAAAATCACTTGTAAAAACTTTATCATTCCGAGCGTTAGAAAACAAAGAGTGAAGAAGTGCTTGGTGTACGTGAATCACCACTTTTATTTCAATGCAAATCCTTTATTTTTCAATTATCTCTTTTGAATACTTTATTTGATTTCTATATACTGTCGAACAAAACCTTTACATTATTTTCTACTTTGCATGAACAATTCAATACTCTCTGTCGATCACGAGTCACTAGTCAGTCAGTTTATTGAACTTTATTTTCATATGAATACCTTCTGTGGGTCACGAGTCACCAGCCAGTCATTTGATTCATAGTGTGGAAATCCTTTATACTTGTTCCCTTAGTCACTGAAATCTGTTTCCCTTGATAAGGATTTAGATAGAATAAGTATAATAAACAAAACTCTTAGCATAGGTCTTAAGATCAACTGGTCGATCTTGCGAGTTACCCTTAGTTTTAGGACTTTTGGAAGGACCAACGGTTGTTTACCATTTTCCACAATAAACAAATTGGCACGGCGAAAAAGGGGATAAAAGACCAACTTATATCAGCGCCAACATCGACCAAAAGTTAAAGTCTGAGGTAATATTTTTATTAAAATAATTTAAAGATTGTTTTTCTTGGGACTATAATGAAATACCAGGTTTAAGCAGGGATTTGGTCGAACTAAAGTTACCAATAAAAGCTGGAAAGAAACCGGTGAAGCAGACTCCCAGACGCTTCGCTCTAGCAACCTGAGAAGGAAGTCAGAGGATTCTTGGGACGTTTGAACTATATTTCCAGATTCATTTCTCACCTGACAGCTACTTGTGAGCCAATCTTCAAACTATTGAAGAAAGATCAAGTAGTCAAATGGAATGATGAATGCCAAGTTGCTTTTGACAAAATCAAAGAATACTTACAAGAGCCTCCTGTGTTAATGCCACCCGTGGAGGGAAGACCATTGATAATGTATCTGACTGTTTTAGAAAACTCAATGGGGTGTGTATTGGGGCAGCATGACGAGTGTGACCAAAAAGAGCATGCTATTTATTACCTGAGCAAAATTTTTACTGAATGTGAAATAAAATATTCACTGCTAAAGAAAACTTGTTGTGCTTTGGCATGGGCTGCTTGCCGGCTAAGACAATATATGTTGACTCATACTACCTTGTTGATATCTAAAATGGATCCGATAAAATACATCTTCGAGAAGCCTGCTCTTTCTGGGAGAATAACGAGATGGTAGATGATCCTGACAGAATATGACATATAGTATACTACCCAGAAAGCTATAAAGGGAAGTGTACTAGCTGATCACCCCGCTCACCAAGCTGTAGAAGACTACCAGTCCATGAAATTCGAATTTCCGGATGAAGACATCATGACATTAGACAACTGTGAAGAATTCAGGCCATATGACGGACCTGAACAAGGATCCTGATGGACCCTGTTCTTTGATGGAGCATCCAATGCGCTCGGCAATGGTATTGGTGTTGTACTCATATCTCCGGAAGGGTGTCACACTCCCTTTACTGCCATACTTTACTTCAATTGTACAAACAACATGGCGGAATACGAAGCGTGCATCTTTGGTCTCAAGGCTGCCATAGACTTGGGGATCAAATCCTTGGATGTATTCGGAGACTCAGCTTTGGTTATCAGCCAGATCAAAGGGGAATGGGACACCAAACACCCTAACCTTATCCCTTATAAAGAACATGTTTTGACATTGTTACCACATTTTGAGAAGATTACCTTCGAGCATTTCCCGCGAGAAGAAAATCAGCTAGTAGACGCTCTAGAAACAATGTCATCTATGTTTAAACTTAATTGGGATAACGAGGCTCCCCAGATCACCATCGAGCAAATGGAGAAACCAACACACTGTCACGAGATTAATACTGAAGAAGTAGTGGACCAGCCTTGGTTTCACGAAGTCAAGAAGTATCTCGAGACTCAAGAATATCCAGAAGGAGCTTCAATCAATGATAAGAAGTTCTTAAGGAGATTCTATGCTAAATTCTTCCTTAGTAATGGCATTTTGTACAAACGCAATTATGACTCGGTGTTACTTCGGTGCGTAGATAAGGTTGAAGCTGAAAGGATCATGGCTGAATTACATGAAGGCACTTTTGGCACCCATTCCAGTGGGCATATGATGGCAAAGAAAATCCTACGGGTAGGCTATTACTGTTCCACCATGGAAGCAGATTGCTATCAACACTCTCGAACCTGCCATAAGTGTCAGATTTACGCTGACAAGGTGCACGTACCTCCGGTTCCTCTGAATGTCTTGACGGATCCTTGGCCCTTTGCTATGTGAAGGATTGATATGATTGGGGAAATCAAGCCGATAGCCTCCAATGGACATCGCTTCATCTTAGTGGCCATTGACAAAACCAGGCATGAAAATAATACACTTGCACACAAGCACGCTTAGGGTTACTCCACTTGGTTGCCTTACATAAAAAATGGCCATATTACGCATGCGAAGTATCTTGGAAAAAAACAAACAAGTATAAGATCATAGTCCCTCGATGACTCTATTCAAAGTTGCCTTACAAAATGATCTTAGTCCCTAAAAAAATGCCAAGATACTTTGCAACATTGCTAATCATGGTTATACGATGACCCACGCCCATCCCGTTTACATCCAAAGATAGGGTTGCTTACCAAATCAATGGTAAGACAACAATATCAAAGGAATAGAAAATGAACAAGAAATACATTTGAGTAGGTAGATTACTTCTAAGTTACTTGCTCCTTTTCAAAGCAACTATCCTTGCTATTTTTCCAAAACAAACACACACATTTCCAAACATCTTACAAAGATCGAAAAACATTTTCAAAAAGACAAACATCTTTGTATACATTCTTACGAACGAGAATCATTACAAAGATTGCCTAAACAATGGCCTCTTTTACAAAATACTTTCAAAACCACACAAAGCACAATTTCAAAACAAAAAAAGCAAGTGATCTAGAAAGTAACTAAGAGCCCATGGAAAACCATGGATGAAAAGGATGCTAATACCTTCCCTTTTCATAATCTACCCTCCGAACTCAAGAAACAATCTCAAAGGTCTTTCCTGTGCTTTTTCACCTTTCCTTTTTGGATAAAAGAAAAGTCAGTGGCGACTCTTGCTAACCGCAACATTTGCGATAAAACGCAAAATCCTCAAGTCAGTTCTCCCACCGTATCACAGTATGGTAGAAAGATGGTTGGGAAGGAGTGAGAGTAAGTGTAGGCCTTCGTGCCCATATGTTTCCGATATCTTCTTTGATAACTTCAAAAGGTTGGTCAGTTACGATGTCTATCAACAACTCATGAGAATTGAGCAAGGAGTTGGGGACAATTTGACAAAGTCCAAATTGTCGAGCCACCAAGTTAGACTGATAAGCGACTAATCCTAGATTCACGCCGACAATCACAGAAGACAGAAATTAGGGAGTTAAGTAACGTCTCCAGAGGATTAGGGAATTTTTCCTGTCTTCTTCTCTTATATGTGGGAAAGCCCTAGTAAACCACTATGGGCCATCTTGTCTATCATGGAACGGGGCCATAGAGGGTGTAAAATCGACTCTTGTCAACATGATGTTGAACAGTAGTTTGAAAACTTTAGGATTTGGGGAACCCTTGTCAATGGGAGTCAAAGGAAGGAGGCGTTGCCAAACGATATGGTTTTGAGATGGAAGGCATGCTACTTTCTTATTCCTGAAGGGCTTGATCTCCTCAGAAAAAGTGGCACTCAACTATAATTGTAAAAGCCAAAAAGGGCCATGGACCAAAATATTCTTTTTCTTTGGATTAGTAGGGTTGAAACAATTGATTTAATTAGCAGCGTCAATCAAGGATGCGTAAAGAGAGGCCAAAATCAGTTGGCCTAAAGCAACATTCTCACCCATGTGCAATTGGGTAGCCAAATAAGAAAACTGTTTGGCCACTTGCATCGACCTGGAGCAAAAAATAAAGCGAGACAACCACAAGGTTAAAAATTCTACATGCTCTTCATCAATTATGGGGCCAGAAGTTTGAGCATGAAGGTCGATGAAGTTGTTATATGTTGGTTTACCAGCTTCACCAATATCGAACTTTAGTGGCACAGGTTTAACATCTCTATAGCTAAAAACTGTGCCAGATGCTTTTAACCCTGTGATGGCAACAACGTCGAACAGGGTAGGAGTAATCATACCACACTTAGTGTAAAAAGTGTTGGTCGACCCTTCCCAAAAATGTATGGCAGCTAAGAGCATGCCACTAGAGTAAGGCTGACCGCCTCGAGAAAGTTCTAACAATGTATAAATTCCCATTCTTTTCCACTGATCTCCTTTGTCGATTTTTAAACGTTCCATCCAAGCACGAAACTTAGGGCAATGCAGAGGTGGAGTAGTTCTAAAATTCCTGTGAATATACTTAAGCAAAATAGGTTTTGGAGAAGAAATTATGGGTTTGGTAACAACGCTAGTAGGAAAAAATGCTTCCTTATCATCTACATAGATTTCAGAAGGTACATTTGCAGGAAGTGACCCTAAAAAAGCTAGAGGTTTTTCTTCAAGAGAAAAAGGGATAAGTACCTGAGATTGTCAGATTTTGGTTTTCTCCTCAGCAAATGGAGGTTCTGGCACATAAGCTTTGTCGTCGACGAGGCGTAGTTGAAGAGCAATTGCTGAAGAAGAAGTTTGATTATCAACATTCGCCATTGTAAGAATTTTTAAGGAGGATAAAGATGGGGAACATTGATGAAGTTTGCAAGTTCTGCGTTTTTCTGAAGCAAGGGTATGAAGAAGCAACGAAAAGTAGAAAAAAAGAAGAGAAAATAAGGGTATTTATAGACTTTGAAAGGAAGAAAGAAATAACGGGGTTTATGATTTCCTAGGTTTAAATCGTGCCACTTGAGGGACACGTGCTGCAAAATCAACGTGAGTTAATGGGTCACATCTTCAACTAAAAATGCAATGGTGGAAGAAATTAAATGTCACACGTCTCGAAGCTGAAAAGCGTGATATGTTACCATGATTACATGACGTCACGGAAAAGGAGGAACAATAACATCCACTTTTGGAGGGATGGAAACGGTTTGGACAAATAGTAAACTGACGCTTCAAAGATGCCATTATCTCATATGAGTCAAAATTCGAAAATGGCATCTCTGGGGGGAATTTTGTTACCTCAAAAAATCTTAAAGGTATTCAACCACGTGTATTAAATGAGGATATTCCCACAAACTAAGGGTCATCCCCTAAAGTAGGGATTTTTAGGAAATTGGAGTCAAAGTGTTTGAAAATTTGGTTTTAGTAAAACTAGATTAAATGTTTAAAGAATATCACGCCAAACTGTCAAAACTGAGCTAGGCCGACCAACAAGAAATAAAAGAATATATGTTAAGAAATGGTCGAAATTTGTTTAGTCGACCAAAGGATGAAAGACAAGGGAAACAATCGAAATTGGTTTCTGTCAACCAAAAGGGTTGTTGGACTTAGAGGAATTGTTGTTGATTTTTGACTCTTGCCAAAGGGAAAGTGTCGAAGTGAGTCAGAAGCGGTTTACCTTCAAAATCTAGAAGCGGGAATATTTGAATTTCAAAGTTATCAGCAATTGCTAGCTATTTACAATTTGATTAAGCGCCAAATAGGTGGCGAAATCCAGTGAAGTGGTTGTCTCAAGATTTTAAGTTTGTCCGTAGATTTCATCCAAGCAGTTACATTGTAAATACTATAAATATGCATATTTAGTGCAGTTTTTAGGGTGTTCACTTGTATGCTCAAAATCACTTGTAAAAACTCTGTCATTCCGAGCGTTAGGAAACAAAGAGTGAATAAGTGCTTATTGTACGTGAATCACCACTTTTATTTCAATGCAAATAATTTATTTTTAAATTATCTCTTTTGAATACTTTATTTGCTTTATATATACTGTCGAACAATGCCTTTACGTTATTTTCTACTTTGCATTAACAATTCAATACTCTCTGTCGGTCACGAGTCACTAGTCAGTCAGTTTATTAAACTTTATTTACATATGAATACCTTCTGTCTGTCACGAGTTACCAGCCATTCGTTCGATTCATAGTGTGGAAAGTCGTTATACTTGTTCCCTTAGTCACAGAAATCTGTTTCCCTTGATAAGGATTTCGATAGAATAAGTATAATAAACAAAACACTTAGCACATGTCTTAAGATCAACTGGTCGATCTTGCGAGTTACCCTTAGTTTAAGGACTTTTGGGAGGACCAACAGTTGTTTACCATTTTCTACTGTAAATAGGTGGCTGCCGTGTGGGAAGGCGTGTGTCTTAGGCATCATAGGTCTTGCTGCTCACGGGGTGTGGTCGACCAGGTATGCTCGAGAGAAGGTCCAGTTAATGGGCCAACATTATTGGGCCATATGGAAGTAGAAGCAGATTGGGCCAATTCTAGCCTTTGGGCCAGTCCAAAACAGGAGCCCCCCAAGTCGTTGCTCCTAGGCGTAGCAGTGATGACTTAGAGTCAGCCCATGTGTCAAGGTGGAAATTCTTTCGGTGTTCGTTTCAAGTGACAAGGACGCTTCTAGGACGCGTTCGGGGATGATCGTGTCGAGGGCCCCGAACACGGTGTCTTGTGTTCAACATGCAGGGAGCCAAGTGGTTAATTGAACTTTGAGAGGTAACATGCCAGGCTTAAATCAATACGTGTTGTCATAAATGCATAATGATGGCAAGTCTAGAGACTAGGGCATAATGATGATGACCCCTAGGTTTCCCTAGGCGCGTGCCTGTTCACGTGCTAGCGAAGTTGCCTATAAATGGGAGAGATGAAGCTTTATTTGCACTTTTTGCTTGCTTTATTCTGCTCATTTATGCTATTTTTGCAAAGCTCCGCCGTTCATCATTGATTTTCTTCCCGTTCCGTCGTTCTCCGTCGAATTTCCTGCTTGTTTCGTCGTCAATCTTCCCCGACCCAGTAAGTTCCTTGATTTTTCCATGTTTCTGTGAAATTCATCTTTATTCTAAGTTACATTTTATATATTTTTCTTATATAGATACATGAGGTTAGGTTTAAAGTAGCTTTAGTGTGGAAATTCCTAGTGGTTTGTTGGCGTCAGATGGTGGTTCTATTATATGAGGATGTCAGCTCTGTCGTGGATTCTTTAGGAATTTTTAGTGTTATGGATGTCAATAGTGAGTTGCAATGAGCTTTAGACGACTTCTGGGTTTATGTGATGATCTTCATGCGTTTCTGATGAACCCTCATGTGAGGTTTAAGGCCCAGTTATCGGGGAGATTATTCCCTGCACGGGTTAGAGTTTATCCTAGCAGACATGCACCTAACACGTTAGAGGGAATCGTCCTCGTGTCGTTTTTTATTGTTTAAGTGAGGGCTCTGGTCGGGGACATGGTCCTCGTTCCTTTGCTTGCTATTTCACTTGATTATTAGCACTGAAGAAAAAGTTATGAGCGAGTGAAGTGATTTTGAACAAAGTTCATTTGAGCATACTTCAACAAAGTAGAGCACGTCGGGGAACCATAATTTAGAGCCGAACGCGTCGGGGCAGCATGATTTGCAATCGAGCGAGTAAGGGCAACGTGATTTAGAGAAGAATGTGCCCGAGGCAACGGTGGCTCACACGGACTGGATCGAGTCGGGTCCTCGAGAGATTTCCTCCTGCTTTACCGAGCACCCAGGTGAAGTGTTTACAGTGGTGCCCACGATGATAGAGAGAGAGAGAGAGAGTGTCGAGGAGGAATGGGTTATCTATGTCCCCGGGAAGAGCCATCGCATATGCTCGCCGTTTGACATAAATCATCTTCCTATGTACGAGATTCTTTTCAGAGATATGGGTTTGCAACTTCCCTTCACCGACCTATAGTTGGCCATTTTCAACTATCTTTGTCTGGCTCCCTTGCATCTTCACCCCAACTCCGTAGCTTTCCCGCGGAATTTTGAGATTGTATGTGATTATCTAAAGATTGGGGCAGTTGTCCCTTTGTTCTTGTACTACTTTCACCTTCAGAGGAACACCATTGATAAACAATTCAGATGGGTCTCCTTGAAGCAGGCTAACATGAAGCTTTTTAAGGCCTACCTTGAATCTGTCCGTAACTTTAAGGATAAATACTTGTTGATCGAGCCTGTGTCGAAGAGGGCGATTCTGAGTGTTTTTACGACCGACTGCTGGCATTTGTTGATGGCATACCCCCAGTCCGGCGATTGAGCAAAGGGAGAAAGGTCCTCGTTGACCAGGAGGGGAAGTTTTATTTGATCCCGAGCTTATTAACTTCTAGGAGCTCCTCAAATGCAATGACCCTTTGAAATATTTAGGTAGTCATTTTGTTTTTTAACTTGCCCTTATTCTGATATCCATGTTTTGCTAATCCGTGCTCATTTTGTTGCAGAGAAAATGTCTACTCCTCAGAAGCGCATGCTTAAGAATGTTGCGGCCAAGGCCAAGAAATCATAGAAAGGGATTTCCAAGAGCATTTTGGGTGCTAATGGACCAGGCATTCCTCCGGCAGGGTCGGGAACCTCTTCGTCAGGGCCAGTTTCTTAGCATGCTTCTCCTCTTTCGATGAGCTCGAGGTCTAAGAGACCCCTTTCAGATGACCTGATTAATTTGACCGAGGATCAAGATCCTGTGAAATTCAAGGTGCCCCCTGATTTCACAACAAAACCCTCTTTGAAGGAGGTTCCTTGGAGGTTCACCGGGCAGAGTCCCTGTTATACGGGCATATAGATTGCTCAAGCTAGAGGGCCCTACTGGCTCAGGACACTGCTACTCTGATGTGGATCTTAGGTTTGGCGGTGATCCATACCGAGGAGGGGAGCACTGAGGAGTTAGAGTTGAGGAAAACATGTGAGGCGAAGGCGAGGAAGGTTCTGGCCAAGGAGAAGAATGTTTGGGTGGCCAAGAAGAAAAACCTCAAGGAAGAGGTGAATGGGCTGAAGTCCGCCGCGGCCTCTAACGGGGAGGAGCCGGAAAATGTCAAGGGGATGGTAACCAGGGCCGAACTGGTCGTCTGTATTCAGAAGGCCGACGATGATTCTCTCGTGGCTTCCAAGGATGGCTTTAAAAATACATTGTCCCAAATTCACCATGTGAATCCTGGCGTCGACATTGTCATGATATGGACTTGCTTCCTTATTGCGTGGTGGATGGCCGAATGGTTATCCCCAACTTTCTGTTGGCGTCTGAAGGTCATGCGACCAATTCTTTAGGGTTGTCCGTGCATCCGCAGCCCGACACTGAAGCGCCCCCTCATCCTGAAGAGCAGCCTCATCCCGTCAGTTAATTGGAGTTTCTCATTTCTTTGTTTTGTTCAGCCTGCGTGTCTTTTTGTTGTAATCTGCTTTGAGGGCTTTGCCCGTTTTTAAGTAATTCTCAGACAATCATGGTCTTTGTAGCCACTTATTAGTTTAGTTGGATGGGGGCTTTGGGCTCCCTTTATGTAATTTTTCTGACAACAACGTCCTTTATGGTCGTATCTTGATATTTTTCCGACCGTGGTGGTCATTTATTTTAATCTGCACTATTTCAGTATTTTACTTTTGTTTGTGCATGTTTCATTTAAGTTTTGCATGTATGTATGCTCTTCTGCTTGAGATGTTCGTTTTGATTAGGATTTTTAGTGCTTTTCTCGTTAATATTGAGGTTCGCCAGTGTGGGGAGACTGGTTGAACAACCATGGTAATTTTTGGGCATGGGTCAGAACTCAGGTCTCGTTTGGGGCCCGAGCTCAGAGGCGTGAACTTCCCATCGTGAACTGGATGTTCTACCATTATGGTATGACGAAAGTTAAGCTCGTTTGAGTTTTCCCCCTCGGGATAAGAATATGCTCATTAAAAGAGTGGAAACTTGCCTCTTTGTTTGATTTGACTACTATTCAAAGAGAATCCTATTCCATCTAGGGGAGATATTCGTTTATTCACTATTGGACCATCTATATCAGTCATATCCATTCTAATAAGTTATTCAATAATTCCCTTTTGTGGGTGCCATGCTTGTACCTGGGCATGCACATATGGTCGAGCAAACTGTGTTTGTCGTTTTGACAAAGCACACCGACTGTAGTTCTGACTTAACTATAATATTGCTTTAGTTTTTCGGTGTTCCAAGGTCTAGCAAGTTGTTTCCCATGTAGGTTTTCTAAGTAGTGGGTCTCGTTCCCCGTTTTATCATGGATGCGATAAGGACCTTCCCAGTTTGTGGCGAGCTTGCCCTCATGAGACTCTTTGTGATTTCTCTTTAGGAATAAGCTGCCGACTTCTAATTCACATTGTATGACTTTGGCACCATATCGTATGACAATTTTTTGTTTGAGAGAGGCTTCTCGCAAGGTGGCTCATGTTCTTATTTCCTCTACAAGGTCGAGCTCATCCCTTAATGTTACATTGTTCGTTTCTTCATCGAGAGGGGCTTCAGTTTTTCTGGAGGGCTCTCTGATTTAAACGGGGATGACAACTTTGGTTCCATATGATAGTCTGAAGGGAGTTTCCCTGATGGATGAATGAGTTGTTGCTCGATAGGCCCAAAGTACACTGTGTAGCTCCTCGACCCATCTCTTTTTAGTTTCATCCAATCTTTTCCTTAGGTCTCGTAATATCACATTGTTCACAGGCTCGACTTTCCCTTTTGTTTGTGGCTGCTCGACGGACGCGAAGTGTTGGATGGTGCCAAAGTTGGTAACGAATTCTTGGAATTTTTTTCTGTGAATTGTGTCGTTGTCGGTGACAATTGCTTGGGGAATGTCAAACCGGGCTAGAATGTTTCTTTTGTAGAAATGGAGAATGTTTTGCATGGTGATTCTGGCCAGTGCTTCTGCTTATATCCATTTTGTGAAGTAATCCACGTCTACTATTAGGTATTTGTTTTGGTTTGATCCTACCATGAACGGCACGAGGAAGTTCAGGCCCCACCATGCAAAGGGCCAGGGGGATGAGAGAGACTTGAGCTCGTTTGGAGGAGCCAAGTGCATGTCCCCGTGACGTTGGCATTTATCACACTTTCTTACGTGCTCTTTTGAGTCGTGCTACATAGAAGGTGTGATACGGTGGGAGAACTGACTTGAGGTTTTGCGTTTGTGTTCGTAAATGTTGCGGTTAGCAAGAGTCGCCACCGACTTTTTTTTATCCAAAAGGAAAGGTGAAAAAGCACAGGAAAGACCTTTGAGATGTTTTCTTGAGTTCGGGGGGTAGATTATGAAAAGGGAAGGTATTAGCACCCTTTTTATCCATGGTTTTCCATGGGCTCTTAGTTACTTGCTTAGATCACTTGCTTTTGTTGTTTGAAAATGTGTTTGGTGTGTTTTTGAAAGTATTTTGTAAAAGAGGCCATTCGTTTAGGCAATCTTGGTAATGATTCTCGTTCGTAAGAATGTATACAAAGATGTTTGTCTTTTTGAAAATGTTTTCAATGTTTGTAAGATGTTTTTGAAATGTGTGTGTTTGTTTTGGAAAATAGCAAGGATGGTTGTTTGAAATTAGAGCAAGTAACTAGAAGTAATCTACCTACTTAAATGTCTTTCTTGTGTATTTTCTATTCCTTTGACATTGTTGTCTTACCATTGATTTGGTAAGAAAACCTATCTTTGGATGTAAAGGGACGGGCGTGGGTCATTGTATAACCATGATTAGCAATGTTTGTAAAGTATCTTAGCATTTTGAGGGACCAAGATCATTTTGTAAGGCAACTTTTTGAATAGCGTCATCGAGGGACTATGATCTTATATTTGTTTTGTTTTGCCAAGATACTTCGCATGCATAATATGGCCATTTTTGTTTTAGGCAACCAAGTGGAGAAACCCTAAGGATGCTTGTGTGCAAGTGTATCATTTTCATGCTTTGATTTTATCTTGTATTTAGGGTTTTCTATTTTGCTTTGTTTTGATCTTATCATACAAACCCTAATTACTAATCATGGCATATAAAGCGATAAATTGCGTAATGTAAATATTACTAAGCTATTACAACAATTTTATGGGAGGGGGGAATACAAATTTGAATGGGGATTTGCAAGAATATAAAGCTAAATAAATTATTACAACCAAATCGAATTTGTACGAATTTGAATAAATAAAATACAATATTTAAAGATGCAATGTGGTGTACATGTAGGAAAAGATTTTTGTATTGTTTTTATGTAAAAAGAAATTTTAATCTAAACCTAAAAATATAAGGAAAAGAAATTAATTTTAAAAGGGAGGCTTAACCCTAATTAATATTTTAAAAGAAAATGAAGTTCATATGTATCATTTTTGTGTTTTTTATACTAAAATAATAAATAATATTGTACTATAAAAATATAAAGTTTTTATATATGCAAAGATGAATATTTATAAGTATGAAATGAAAAGGAAATAAATAAACAAAACTAAATATATTTTAATTATATTTCACAAGTTTATTGAGAAAATACATAATATATATTAAAAATAAAATATATTTTTATGTGAAAAATAAACAAAAATAAAATAAAATGCAATATTAGGAAATTTATATTTTTTAGGATTTTTATGCATCAAAGAAAATATTTAATATACTAAAAATGAAAATAAAATGAATAAAATAAAAATATAAAAAAATTTGACAAAGTGGGGTGATGTAGCAAAGCTGGTAGTAATGTGTTAGTAAAAAAAAAGCTAGGCCCAAGACTGAGCCCAAACCTGCAAAAAATGGCAAAAGCTGGAAAAATGGAAAAATATAGAAAACAAAAGTAGCGCCCAGGTTCGAACCCAGGACATGGGTCTTACCAACACGCTACTTTGCCACTGGGGTGGCTATACATCCATTGTCTTAAGGAAAGCAAAAATAATATAACATAAAACAAGTCCTTGCCCTGTACTTCATCTTCTTCCTCAAGCTTGGCCAGACATCCTGTAACTCTATCATACTTCCATGAAAATGAAAACTCATAACATGAAAGTTGTAGTATCTGAACTCACGATTCCAACCATATAAGTTATGTGAACTAACAATCAAAGCTCAGAAACAATTTTAACAACCCTAATTTTAAACCTAATATTTTCAGAAACTTCAAGTTCTAAATTCTCTCAACTCAAGTAAAATAAATGCAAGATAAAGGTATGTACAATTTCGTTGTGATGAGGACTACATTTTTTATTCACAAATCGTGGCCTATGGTTGCCTGTAGAAGGAGATATAGTTTGAGATTTTACCTCCTTCAGTTGGAATCGTAGATGGAACTGGAGTGAGTTTGATGGGGGCCTGATGCTTGCTTAAGCTTCCTTGAACTTCCCTGAATGTATTCCAACCCTTGCTTTGCTCTGAGAGTGCCTAAAACTCCTTGGCCAAGTCAAACTGCAAGCTTTGGAAGCAACAATGGCAGATGATGGAAAAGTGGTTACAGAACAGGGATGAAGGTCTGGATTAGTATGATATCAAGTAGGTAAGATGTTTTGATGATCAAGAAAGGAAACGCACGAGCCAAATATGAGATTGGTATGCTTATGCCAAAACTGCAAGTTTGGACAGTTTTCTGGTGTTTTTGTGCTTGAGAGTGTTTCAGGCCTTAACTAATCGTGTCTTGTGTTGTATAATGTTTGTATATTAGTATGGAATTGGTTTCATGTCAACCCTCTAACAGCTGTGCCAAATCTAGCCTTTTTGCCACTTTTCTTGCATTTGAAGTAAAGTGAAGGGATAATGCTTGCCATGCTTGTACTTGCTCTCTTAGGGTTGGTATCAGCTTGTACAATTTGCTTTAGACCTGTGAGACTTGTATGTACAATGGAGACAGGTGCAATGCTCAAGAATTGGAAAGTGGCAAAAGTTGTGCTTTTCCAAAATGGCAATGGTCACTTTATGCCATTTATGGAATTACAACTTGGGTAATGGCTCTAGGGCATGGATCAAAGCTTTGTCAACTGAGTAAGCATTAAATTAATGAGTGAGGAACAAGTTTTGGACCTGTAAAGCATGTATTAGGCAACATAGGTACTGATTGCAACTTTGTTCTTCATGAAACGGCTTGGACAAAAAGTGAGAAAATGCCAACTTCATCTCTTCGATTCTCCCTACTCAAAAATGATCTTGAGGAGTTCTTGGATATTTTGGAAAGATTTCAATGTGCTCTATAACTTATCTTTGAAATGAATTTTGAGATACCGCTTGGAACTAGGTGAAAAATTGCCATGAAGTTGGGTCCAAAACCTGCCTAAATTAGGGCAAAATTTCACTAAGTTATTTAGTTCATGACCATGTATTCATAAACTTATATCTTGAGATCCAAGCATCTTTAGGGAAAAGTGTGTGAAGAAATGTTTTATATTTCATGGAGGTCTATAACTTTCGTGTTGGGAACTTTCCTTGAATCATTATGCATCATGGTGAAAAAATGGCCTAAAGTTGAGAAAAAATAAGAAAAATTTCTATACTTAGAAAATTTCTAAGTTAGGAAAATTTTCAAATTTAAACCCTAATCTTAAAATTTGGATTTCTTGATGGACAAGTTTCACATTTTGACATGTTTTGATGAATGATGACCCTTGGCACTTGATTTTGACCAAAAAGTCAAAGTTTGACTTTTTAGTGTACAATTGACTTTTGATCAGTTGACTGCAAATTTCATCTGTCAATCCAATGAAATTGAAATGTTTTGAGCCATGTAATAAGGTCAAGATGATGTAATTGAATCATTAAAATCATGCCTTAACTCAATTGGTCATTTGCTAGGTTAAAAATCAGAAAATGCCCTTCCTCAGTCAAAACCCTAATTTTGACCATTTTGCCCTTTTAGTGATTTGATCAAATTTCCTGAGGAATTGTGATCCAAACTTGACCAAATGATACATATAAGTTTAAAATGTTGATGTGGATAAAAAATTATGAAGTTTGACTGTAAATTGGCCATGGTTGACTTTTTCCCCAATATAGTTGATTTTTAGGTCAATTGTCCAATTGACTGATCAAAAATATGGTTCAAGGCTTGAAACTTGTCATGAGTGATCTTAGGGGTCCATAATGATGTTTTAAAGTCATATGAAGCATTTATAGTCCAAAAATCCTTGTGCAAACTCAAACCTTAATTTTGGGTTATCAGTGCAAGATGAGATGTCTTGAGCTGACCAAACCCTAATCCAGTCTTGAGTCAAAGAAATCTTGTGAGAAAAGTCTTGATAAATGAGAGGGAAAATTTTGAGGTACAACAGCTTCCCCTGTTCAATCTTCTTAAACCTGAAGAGTTAGATTGGCGAGCTTTACCATTCGTGACTCGAAGGTGAAAGATGATTGGACACTAGAGTGCCCAGAAATTTGCACTCAATGTGTAGTTGAGGGAATGGGCTTAAAGATGCCATTTGGAGAAACGATAGAATCTTGTTGGAGATGGGCTTATAGATGCCATCCAATAATGTTTGTTGAATTGTAAATTATAAGCTGAAAGAAAATGCATCAGAATGATATCCGTGTCTAGAACGTATCTGAGCTGTATCTGGAGGCTGAATCTGTATGAGCAACAGAATGGCATCAGTGTCTGGAGCGTATTTGTACTGTATCTGAAAGTATGAATCTAAATGAGTAACAGAATGGTATCCGTGTTTGGAGCGTATCCGTACTGTATCTTGAAGCTGAATCTGAATGAGTAACATAATGGCATCCGCGTCTAGAACGTATCTATACTGTATATGAACCTCGAAATTTGAATGAGTATCAGAATGGCATCCGTGTCTGGAGCGTATCTGTACTGTATCTTGAGGCTGAATCTGAATGAGTAACAGAATGGCATCTGCGTCTGGAGCATATCTGAACTGTATCTGAAAACCTTGTTTGTATGAACATCAGAATGGCATCCGTGTTTGGAGCGTATCTGCACCATATTTGAAAGTTGAATCTGAATGAGTATCAGAATGGCATCCGTGTCTGGAGCGTATCTGAACTGTATCATGATTGCACATTGTTAATGGTAGCTATTAATCTTATCCTGAAAAGGGTAAAATGTTAGCTGGAACACAAAATTATGTTGCATGAAATGTATGATGCAATATATGTGTTTTATCAATGTTTATGACATATGGATGTAATGTATGCGCATGTAAGCTGATTTGCTGTATTGCTGTATGATTGAGGAAAATAAATCCTTGACTGCTGCTGAGGATATGTTGAAATTCCAAAGTCTCGAGACTGAAGTACTGATGAACTCTTTGCTGAGAGGAGTAAATTCTATTGTGAGGGCAATGTCATGTACTGCTTGCAAGATCTGCTTGGGGAATCCATAGAATTTTGATGACTTCTATTGAGGATTAATAATTTGAAGTTTTAGTTCCGCTGGGGATCTAAATGATGTACTGTGAGGATTGCTTATGGAATAGCCTAGAGACATTTTCCGACTCTTTCAATCTATCAGTAATTGTCTTTCTCATTTTGTTTATTTGTAAACGGTAATTATGTTCAAATGCATATGTTCATTAATGAACCATTAGACGTTTTTGCAAATGAAACACAAGTATAAAGAAGAAGGCAAATAGTTTTCTGTACTTTCAAAGAGATATCTTTGTATTGACTTTGAATAAGTGTTTTGTACAAAGGAGACAATCATTCTAGTAAGAAAATGATGCCATAAAAAGCAAGAAAATTTTTATACAAAGAAAGATAGCTATGTGTAATAATCCCATGGGGTTTCCATCCTACTATAGCCTTCGTATCTCCGAATATCTTGTCTATTTGTGGCTTCATCCGAAGATGATTGAATTGATTAGAAACTTCGAGTTTGTCAGTGGAAGTCAAGAGGTTGTCTTCAAAGTGATCCGACGGGACATAGTCATACGCTTTAATTCCCTAACTTTTGCCTGAACCACCCTTTCGGGTTTTCAGTCCATCGGGAAACCCTTTTTTGCCCAAGTCGCCCCTTTGGGTTTTCAACTTGCCGGGTGTACAGATTTTTTTATTTTTATACCTAATTTTTGCCCGAACCTTTTTGGTTCACCGGGATGCCTTTCTTTTGCCTAGGCGTGTCAACCTAGCGGGTCCCTTATGCGTAGTATCTTTTAACTATGTCCGTGTTCGCAGGGTGTGGCAGGTCATCACCGTCCATGGTGGTTAAGATCATCGCCCCACCGGAGAAAATGTTCTTGATTACAAATGGTCCTTCATAAGTAGGAGTTCATTTGCCCATGGGATCACTTTTTGGTAAGATAATGCGTTTGATCACTAGATCTCCAACTTGATATACTTGGCGTCTGACTTTCTTGTTGAAAGCCTTGATCATCCGTTTTTGATGCATATGACCATGGAAAACAACAGTAAGTCTCTTTTCATCAATTAAGTTTAGTTGATCAAGTCGAGTCTGGATCCAATCGTCCTCATTCAAACCTGCATCCTTCATAATTCTCAAAGAGGGGATCTGAACCTCAATAGGTAAGACAACCTCCATGCCATAAACCAAAGAATAGGGTGTTGCCCCAGTTGATGTGCGAGCCGTGGTACGGTACCCGTGGAGAGCAAATGGCAGCATCTCATGCCAGTCCTTGTAGGTGTCTGTCATTTTCTGTATGATCTTTTTAATGTTTTTATTTGCAGCCTCAACAGCACCATTCATCTTTGGCCGATAAGGGGATGAATTGTGATGCTGAATCTTAAACTGCTCGCACAAGGCAGTGATCACAGTATTGTTAAGGTTGGTACCATTATCAGTGATGATCCTTTCTGGGATACCGTACCGGCAAATGAGATTCTGCTTGATGAAGCGGGCAACAACATTCTTAGTAACGGATGCGAAGGAAGCTGCTTTGACCCATTTTGTAAAGTAGTCAATGGCCACTAGAATGAAACGGTGTCCATTGGAGGCTGTAGGCTTGATCTCCCCAATCATATTGATTTCCCACATAGCAAAAGGCCAAGGAGCCGTCAAGACATTCAGAGGAACCGGAGGTACGTGCACCTTGTCCGCATAGATTTGACACTTATGACAGGTCCGAGAGTGTTGATAGCAGTCTGCTTCCATGGTAGACCAATAATAGCCTGACTGTAGGATTTTCTTCGCCATCGTATGCCCACTGGAGTGAGTGCCAAAAGTACCTTCATGTAATTCAGCCATGATCCTTTCCGCCTCAGTCTTATCCATACACCGAAGCAGAATGGAGTCATGATTACGTTTGTACAGGATGCCATTACTAAGGAAGAACTTAGCAGAGAATCTCCTTAGGAACTTTTTATCATTGATTGAAGCTCCTTCTGGATATTCTTGAACCTCGAGATACCTCTTGACTTCATGAAACAAGGCTGGTCCACTACTTCTTCAGTATTAATCTCGTGACAGTGTGCTGGTTCATCCATTCGTTCGATGGTGATATGGGGAGCCTCGTTATCCCAATTAAGTTTAAACATAGACGACATTGTGGCTAGAGCATCTGCTAGCTGATTTTCTTCTCGCGGGAAGTGCTCGAAGGTAATTTGCTCAAAATATGGTAGCAATGTCAAAACATGTTCTTTGTAAGGGATAAGGTTTGGATGTTTAGTGTCCCATTCTCCTTTGATCTGACTGACGACTAGAGCTGAATCTCCAAACACATCTAAGGATTTGATTCCCAAGTCTATGGAAGCCTTGAGACCAAAGATGCATGCTTCGTATTCAGCCATGTTGTTCGTACAGTTGAAGCAAAGTCTGGAAGTAAAGGGAGTGTGACATCCTTCCGGAGATATGAGTACAGTGCCGATACCATTACCAAGCGCATTGAATGCCCCATCAAAGAACAGGGTCCATTGGGATCCTTGTTCAGGTCCGTCATATGGTCTGATTTCTTCATAGTTGTCTAATGTCATGATGTCTTCATCCGGGAATTCAAATTTCATGGACTGATAATCTTCTACAGCTTGATGAGCAAGATGATCAGCTAGCACATTGCCCTTTATAGCTTTCTGGGTAGTGTACTGTATGTAATATTCTGTTAGGATCATCTGCCATCTAGCTATCCTCCCAAACAGAGCAGGCTTTTCGAAGATGTACTTTATCGGATCCATCTTAGATATCAACAAAGTAGTATGAGTCAACATATACTATCTTAGCCGGCGAGCAACCCATGCCAGAGCGTAGCAAGTTTTCTCGAGCAGTGAATATCTGGTTTCACAGTCGATAAACTTTTTGCTTAGGTAGTAAATAGCGTGCTCTTTTCGGCCAAACTCGTCATGCTGCCCCAATACACACCCCATTGAGTTCTCTAAAACGGTTAGATACATGATCAGTGGTCTTCCCTCGACTGGTGGCATCAAAACAGGAGGCTCTTGTAAGTACTCTTTGATTTTGTCGAAAGAAGTCTGGCATTCATCATTCCATCTGACTACTTGATCTTTCTTCAATAATTTGAAGATTTGCTCACAAGTAGCTGTTAGGTGAGAAATGAATCTGGCAATATAGTTCAGGCATCCCAAGAATCCTCTGACTTCCTTCTCAGTACGAGGAGCAGGCATTTCTTGTATCGCTTTAACCTTGGCAGGATCAACCTCGATGCCTTTGTTGCTGACAATGAAACCTAAGAGTTTACCGGACCGGACTCCGAATGTACACTTGTTTGGATTTAACGTTAGTTTGTACTCCTTCAATCTCACAAACAACTTTTGCAAGTGATCAAGGTGCTCCTCTTCAGTTTGTGATCGGGCTATCATGTCATCTATATAGACCTCTATCTCGTGATGTATCATATCATGAAATAAAGCTACCATGACACATTGATAGGTTGCCCCAGCATTCTTCAGTCCGAATGGCATCACTTTGTAGCAGAATATGCCCCACTGTGTGACAAATGTAGTTTTCTCCATGTCCTCAGGTGCCATTTTGATTTGGTTATAACCTGAGAATCCGTCCATGAAGGAAAATACTTTGTGCTGGGCTGTATTGTCGACCAGGATATCGATGTGGGGAAGTGGAAAATCATCTTTAGGGCTGGCCCTGTTTAAATCTCTATAATCCACGCACATTCGTACTTTGTCGTCCTTTTTAGGCACGAGAACAATGTTGGCAACCCATTGAGGATAGAAAGTGACAACCAAGAATCCAACATTGAATTGTTTCATGACTTCCGCTTTGATCTTCTCTGACATGTCAGGTCTCATGTGACAGACTTTTTGTTTCACTGGTGGATAGTTTTCTCTTGTCGGCAGATGATGTACCATGATGTCTGTATCAAGTCCTGGAATGTCTTCATATGACCAGACAAAGATCTCAACATAATCATGCAATAGCTGAATTAGACGCTCCTTGACACTCGGCTCTAGATTGGCACCCATCTTGATTTCCTTTCTATCTTCCTCGGTACCCAAGTTGATTGTATCCAACGGTTCCTCATGAGGCTGGATAGCTCTTTCCTCTTGTTGTAGTAGTCTGGCCAATTCCCCTGGTACTTCACAATCTTCCTCACCTTCGTATTCGGCTTGGTAGATTAGATCTTCAGAGTCACTAAAGGCCATAGCAGTATCATTACCCATGGGATCCGGAATGGAGGGGTACCTGCATTTGTGAGTGTGGGTGTGTGTAAGGGTATAGCCATCTTTAAACAATAAAATGTAAAAGAAAGACAATGAGCACAAAAGGTTTGTATGTAAAAAAACGTCCATGATTCATTGAATGTCATATGAAGATGAAATAAAAACCCTTACAAATGGACCATTGTGCCTCGGGTAAGACACAAGGTTTTTAAGGTGCGAATTGTTTGTGAATATTACAAGTCTAACAGAAATGTAAAAGATAAATTACTGAGAGATGAAATTTATTGGGACAAAGTCTCTGGCTTCCCAATTGCGAAGTCCCCCATTGACAATAGCAAATATCCAATCCTCCAAGCTGCCATCTTCTTCACCATCTTCCACTGCGTTGACCTCTCGGTTGCTAATCTTCAGAGGTGGCCCTCCAGCACGGGCACGGTGCACAGCCTTCTGAGCATTTGAAGTAAACCCTAATCCAAACTTGTCTGATTTATATGGGATGTCCGGAAGTTTCCCCCAGATGGTGCATCCACCCTCCTCTACTACTGCCTTGGCGTCCTTTAGAGATGACATCCGAAGCGGAGGTCTTGTGATCTTGGGGATCGGGGATACCACCTTGGTTACCGCTACCTCTTGAGGGACCTCTTCGAAATGTTGAAAAGGAGTTTCAATGAACTCGCCATCCAATTCTATATACCGGAAAGAATTTAGGTGGCTAATCATGTACTCTTCCTCTCCGTGGACAGTGATAATCTTTCCATGGACCAGGTATTTCAGCATTTGGTGTAGTGTAGAGGTGACAACACCGGCATTATGGATCCAGGGCCGTCCTAATAGACAAGAGTAAGAGGGGCGGATGTCCATTACATAGAAGGTTGAGTTGAAAGTATGAGTTCCCACCTTTATGGGGATGTCCACCTCCCCCCGTGGACCATCCTCTTTGAACCATCAAATGCTCTCACAACTATGTTACTGGGTTTCAATGTTAGCCCTTTACAATCCAATCTGTCGAGAGCTTTCTTCGGTAAAACGTTCAAAGATAAGCTAGTGTCCACTAAGACATGGGCCAGAGTTGTTCCTCTACACTCCACAGAGACATGTAATGCCTCGTTGTGCTTTCTCCCTCTTGGTGTCAAATCAGCATCAGAGAAGCCTAGGCCGTTATCAGTTGTCAAACTGGCCACGCAATCTTGGAATTGATCAGCAGATGTCTCTTATGGCACATGGGCTGTCTTCAGAAATTTCACCAGAGCTTTCGCATGTGCCTCAGAACACAGCAACAATGCTAGCATGGAGATCTTGGAGGGAGTTTTCCCCAACTGTTCAACCACGTCGTAGTCACTCTTCTTTATTATCCTCAGGATCTCCTCCATTTCTTTCTTGGAGGTCTCATGGATAGTCAGTGGTTGAGCCTTCGTCCGGACAGACTCTTCTTGAATACTTTTCCCTCGAATTTCAGTAGCAGAAGTATTGGTAGGGATAACAGCAGGGGTTGTGTCGTCTTTGTAATTAGGAGCACTTGCAGATATGATTATTGGTACAGAGGTAATCTTTGGAACAACCACGGGTTCAAAAACTACCTTTGGAGGGGCAATCTCTGGAGAGAAGATTCTACCGCTACGGGTAATCTTACTGGTTCCGGCAATATTGCTAATGTCAGAATCCTCTTCTTTGGAGCTCACTTCTTCGGCGGTCATCCCATCTTGTTTGATACCATGGTAGTAGATTTCTCCACCGTAATTCCACGGTACTGTTTTGTCTGATTCATACGGGACCGGCCCGGGAATTGTGATTATAAGGGGAGTAGTCTTTGGAACCGATTTAATCCTAACGGGTCTTTTGGGGGCCCTGGAAGGATTGGCAGAGATGGTTATGATTGAGACATCTTCAACAGGAACAGGTGAAACAGGAGCATTTTCAAACAGAATCTCTTGGTTGTCTATCAAGTGTTGAATGCCTGTCTTCAACAGAGGGCAAACAGTTGGTGAGGATAAGGAAAGATAGCAGTCTTCATTACAACCTGGGAATATACCAGCTTTCAACAAGTTTATCTTAATGATTGGGAGCGGAGTCAAGAGTTCATCCACTGTGGCAATAAACAAATCTTCCTCGATAGCATTGGTGTTATGGCCATGCCTAGGCATAGGAGCGAAAATGACGTTTGGTTTCTCAGGCGCTTCAAACTCAACCTCTTTTGCATCTATAAGGTCTTGAATTTTGTTTTTTAAGGCCCAACAGTTGTTAGTGTCGTGACATGGACTTTCAGTATGATATGCGCATCTGGCATATGGATGATAATGAGGGGACGCCGTGTTGGTATTCTTCGGAGCTTCCTTCAAAGTTGCCAAGTTAGATTTCAGGAGATGTGGTAAAACCTGGGCTAGAGTCATATTAATTCTGGTGAATTTCCAGACTGGCCTTTCCACCCTCGGTTGATTACTCCTTGGTTGATCAGATGTAAGCTTTGGGATCATAACGGCCCCTACCATTGGTCGGAGTTCATCTCTCACTTGGTTTCTTTGTGGATAAACAGCAGATACCCCCTTCTTCCTAATGAAGGGTTTCTTCACAGCTGTAGAGGCAGACAAATATTTCTGAGTCTTTCCACTTTTTATACCAGCTTCCACCCTCTCTCCGGTTAATATCAACTCAGTAAATCCAACAGATTAACTTCCAATCAAATGGTTGAAGAAAGGGCCCGATAGAGTGCCTAAGAACATATCCACCAACTCCCTTTCAGACAGAGGGGGTTGCACTCTCCCAGCTAGATCTCTCCATTTATGCGTGTAATCTTTGAAACCGTCATTTGAAGCCATAGCCATACTCTGAAGTTGAGTACGGGTAGGCACCAAATCTGCATTATACTGGTATTGTTTATAGAAAGCTGCGGCAAGGTCTTCCCAGTTGTGGACGCCGACCCTTTCCAATTAGTAAAACCAATCGAGTTGTGTTCCAGATAGGCTATCCTGGAAAAAATGGACCCACAAGTCTTTATCGGCAGAGTGCGACTGAATCTTTCTCACGTATGATCGTAGGTGCATCTTAGGACATGACACCCCATCATATTTTGCAAACAACGACACTTTGAACTTTGGTGGGATCACAATTCCCGACACTAGCCCCAATTCTTCAAAGTCCAGACCTGGCACCCTTTGTATTTCCATAGCTCTTAAATGCTCTTCAAGATGTGTGTACTTATCATCAGCCGGAGGGTATTGTTCCTCAGAGTAGTCTTCCTCTTCTTCCTCCTCTTCGGATTCTGACGGAACTGCTGTTTCTTTTCCTTTTCCTTCTCCTTCCCCGGAAGTGGTTGCAAAATTTAAGGTTCTTCTAGTCTGTCCCTGAAATCTTCTCCCCATATTCAAAACCCCAGTGGCTTTCTTTGTTTTCTTCTTTCTTTCTTCAGCTAACAGAGTATTCAACTCATCTTGCCCCTTGGCTAGGGTCATGAGTAACTGTTGAAACTGCATGTTTTGAGCTTGAAGATCTTTGACCGTCTGTTCGAGATCCATCTTACTGAAATAAACAGTAGAGAGATGAGGAAACTCGTTGCAAAAGACCTGTTTATGTTATGATGAATGATATGTATACATGCAATGCTTTCAAGGATTTAAAAATTTCAAATTTGTTTTAAACAAAAAGAAACACACGTTATATTAATAAAACAGAGTTTGAGTACATCAATGCCCCTTGGGCAAAATAATACAACACTCTAAGATAAAAAAGTAGTGCGCATCCTCTTTGGTGCTATGTAGGCATCTAGAGTCTTCTCCTCATGAAGTAGCCTAGTGAGTTCCAAAATCTTCTTCTCGCTTGCGTAGAATTGGGCTTCAAAAGTATCTCGCTCTCCTTTGAGTTGTATCCAATCCCTTTGTAGGTCTTCAAGAGATGTGGGCATGTCAGGATGTAGGATAGTGTATGGAACTTCTCCTTCCTTAACAGGCTCAATAATCACCGGGAGAATGGAAGGATAAGGCATCATAAGACTTTGAGCACGGGTTCATACCCACTTGAGGTAAGGCTCAAGAGGGATGGAATTCTTGTGTCCCAAAGTCTTGCTATCCACCTTGTTTAGCATCCTCCAAGCTCGGATGAATCTCCGGCGAAGACCTTGATCGTCGTTGTCGTAGTCGAACACCAAGCCTTGAATTAGCATATCATGTGGGCCATCCCTTTGGACCAAACTGTCTTAGATCCAAGCATGGATTGTAGGTGATGCCTCCCCTAATGCCAAGTAGAGGGACATTAGGGAATTCCCCACAACGGTCAACAATGATAACATTCTCTTTGGATCGAGAGCACCAATGAATATCTGAATGTTTAAGCGTCATTAACCTTTGTGACCACCTTAATCCTTGCTCATTCTTTAAGACTAATTGGGGAAGATGATAAATAAACCATCTTACCAGGAGTGGAGTGCAATACATAAGGACACCTCTTTTTCCTCATTGTACGAGTGTGAAAAGAGTAAAGGATATCCCCTAGTAATGTAGGCACCGGATCCGGATTGTGTGACATGAAGATTTTGACGGTACTCACATCTATGAGTTGGCCAGGATTGGGAAACAAGACCATCCCATAGATGAGAAGAGCCACAATCTCCTCAAAAGCTTGAAAGTCTAAAGAGTTCCAACAACTTTGGGCCTTTTCAAACAGAAACTTTGCTAAGAAGCCTTTGACACCACTTCTAGTTTCCCAATGAGTTGTGACATCAGATGAGTGCAAGTGCAGGGCTTGAGCAATCTCTTATGGCTTTGGATCTCTTTCCGTACCGTTGAAAGGTAGTTGATTGAGAATGGGAATCCTCAAGAGTTGAGAGAATTCTTCCAAAGTAGGCACAAGTTGATAGTCGAGAAATGTGAAGCAATGATGCAGAGGATCAAAGAACTGGAAGAACACTTTCATCATATCCTCCTCTGTGTTGGAGGTGACCAAGATGAGTAGACGACCATGCCTCTCGATGAATGGAGAATTCTCAGGGATCCTTGAAGCTAGCTCCTTGAGTTGTGGAGGAATTCTTACAAGGTTGATCTGGATAGTTTTCCTGCGGAGTGAATCCATATCCTACAAAACAGGAACAAAGATGAATTTCCAAAATCCTTTAAATTGTTAGTAAATGCATATGATGTTCATGATGTCCATGATGTTATGTACAAGCATGCATATACAAGCAAAGAAAACAAGTTCTTAGTTTAGGCTTGCATGGGGTTTTATAGGTAAGTACCCTCTTGAAGTTTAGTTGGCTCAACCTGTCCTAATAATAGTAACCGGGTTCTAAGGAGCTCAATATCACTGGATTGTTTCCTTAGTCGTTGTTTCAGCTCAAGCCTCTTTAATGGAGATCAAAATATCCCAAGAAACCAACCCTCAATGAGTGTAGTATCGAGTATCTACCAACTTCGGACTGCACCAAAGCCGGTCATTTCACTACATCCTAAAGGCCAAGTTGGTCAAGTAAATGGTTTTAGAAGTTCATTAGTGCTTCATGACATCACTCAGCGGCCCCGTATTCTCTTTGATTAAATCAAAGGCTACCGGTACCCACAAATATGTCAGACTAATATAGCTATTGCTTAGACCATGTCGGTATACTCCGTACAGTTTCCACAATGTATTGCTATTTACCTATAATGTTTCCCAAATCCGGGTGGAGGATTCAAACCCAAACAAAGAACCATAATGTAAAGCAAACAAGTCAAACAATGTAAGCAAATAAATATGATCTAGCCCTAAGGTAACCCCACTTTTATAAAATTCCCCATCAGAGTTGCCAATTCTGTGATACGGTGGGAGAACTAACTTGAGGTTTTGCGTTTGTGTTCGCAAGTGTTGCGGTTAGCAAGAGTCGCCACCGACTTTTCTTTTATCCAAAAGGAAAGGTGAAAAAGCACAGGAAACACCTTTGAGATGTTTTCTTGAGTTCGGGGGGTAGATTATGAAAAGGGAAGGTATTAGCACCATTTTCATCCATGGTTTTCCATGGGATCTTAGTTACTTTCTTAGACCACTTGCTTTTGTTGTTTGAAAATGTGTTTGGTGTGTTTTTGAAAGTATTTTGTAAAAGAGGCCATTCGTTTAGGCAATCTTTGTAATGATTCTCGTTCGTAAGAATGTATACAAAGATGTTTGTCTTTTTGAAAATGTTTCAATGTTTGTAAGATGTTTTTGAAATGTGTGTGTTTGTTTTGGAAAATAACAATGATGTTTGTTTGAAATTAGAGCAAGTAACTAGAAGTAATCTACCTACTCAAATGTCTTTCTTGTGTATTTTCTATTCCTTTGACATTGTTGTCTTACCATTGATTTGGTAAGAAAACCTATCTTTGGATGTAAAGGGACGGACGTGGGTCATTGTATAACTATGATTAGCAATGTTTGCAAAGTATCTTAGCATTTTGAGGGACCAAGATCATTTTGTAAGGCAACTTTTTGAATAACGTCATCGAGGGACTATGATCTTATATTTGTTTTATTTTGCCAAGATACTTCGCATGCATAATATGGCCATTTTTGTTTTAGGAAACCAAGTGGAGAAACCCTAAGGATGCTTGTGTGCAAATGTATCATTTTCATGCTTTGATTTTATCTTGTATTTAGGGTTTTCTATTTTGCTTTGTTTTGATCTTATCATACAAACCCTAATTACTAATCATGGCATGTAAAGCGATAAATTGCGTAATGTAAATATTACTAAGCTATTACAACAATTTTATGGGAGGGTGGAATACAAATTTGAATGGAGATTTGCAAGAATATAAAGCTAAATAAATTATTACAACCAAATCGAATTTGTATGAATTTGAATAAATAAAATACAATATTTAAAGATGCAATGTGGTGTACATGTAGGAAAAGATTTTTGTATTGTTTTTATGTAAAAAGAAAATTTAATCTAAACCTAAAAATATAAGGAAAAGAAATTAATTTTAAAAGGGAGGCTTAACCCTAATTAATATTTTAAAAGAAAATGAAGTTCATATGTATCATTTTTGTGTTTTTTATACTAAAATAATAAATAATATTGTACTATAAAAATATAAAGTTTTTATATATGCAAAGATGAATATTTATAAGTATGAAATGAAAAGGAAATAAATAAATAAATTAAATATATTTTAATTATATTTCACAAGTTTATTGAGAAAATACATAATATATATTAAAAATAAAATATATTTTTATGTGAAAAATAAACAAAAATAAAATAAAATGCAATATTATGAAATTTATATTTTTTAGGATTTTTATGCATCAAAGAAAATATTTAATATATTAAAAATGAAAATAAAATGAATAAAATAAAAATATAAAAAAAGTTGACAAATGGGGGTGATAAAGCAAAGCTGGTAGTAATGTGTTAGTAAAAAAAAATCTAGGCCCAAGACTGAGCCCAAACCTGCAAAAAATGGCAAAAGCTGGAAAAATGGAAAAATATAGAAAACAAAAGTAGCGCCCAGGTTCAAACCCAGGACATGGGTCTTACCAGCGCGCTACTTTGCCACTGGGGTGGCTATACATCCATTGTCTTAAGGAAAGCAAAAATAATATAACATAAAACAAGTTCTTGCCCTGTACTTCATCTTCTTCCTCAAGCTTGGCCAGACATCCTATAACTCTCTCATACTTCCTTGAAAATGAAAACTCATAACATGAAAGTTGTAGTATCTGAACTCACGATTCCAACCATATAAGTTATGTGAACTAACAATCAAAGGTCAGAAAGAATTTTAACATCCCTAATTTTAAACCAAATATTTTCAAAAACTTCAAGTTCTAAATTCTCTCAACTCAAGTAAAATAAATGCAAGATAAAGGTATGTACAGTTTCGCTGTGATGAGGACTACATTTTTAATTCACAAATCGTGGCCTATGGTTTCATGTATAAGGAGATAGAGTTTGAGATTTTACCTCCTTCAGTTGGAATCATGGATGGAACTGGAGTGAGTTTGATGGAGGCCCGATGCTTGCTTGAGCTTCCTTGAACTTCCCTGAATGTATTCCAACCCTTGCTTTGCTCTAAGAGTGCCTGAAACTCCTTGGCCAAGTCAAACTGCAAGCTTTGGAAGCAACAATGGCAGATGATGGAAAAGTGGTTACAGAATAGGGATGAAGGTCTGGATTGGTTTGATATCAAGTAGGTAAGATGTTTTGATGATCAAGAAAGGAAACACACGAGCCAAATATGAGATTGGTATGCTTATGCCAAAACTGCAAGTTTGGACATTTTTCTGGTGTTTTTGTGCTTGGGAGTGTTTCAGGCCTTAACTAATCGTGTCTTGTGTTGTATAATGTTTGTATATTAGTATGGAATTGGTTTCATGTCAACCCTCTAACAGTTGTGCTAAATCTAACCTTTTTGCCACTTTTCTTGCATTTAAAGTAAAGTGAAGGGACAATGCTTGCCATGCTTGTACTTGCTCTCTTAGGGTTGGTATCAGCTTGTACAATTTGCTTTAGACCTGTGAGACTTGTATGTACAATGGATACATGTGCAATGCTCAAGAATTGGAAAGTGGCAAAAGTTGTGCTTTTCCAAAATGGCAATGGTCACTTTATGCCATTTATGGAATTACAACTTGGGTAACGGCTCTAGGGCATGGATCAAAGCTTTGTCAACTGAGTAAGCATTAAATTAATGAGTGAGGAACAAGTTTTGGACCTTTAAATCATGGATTAGGCATCATAGGTACTGATTGCAACTTTGTTCTTCATGAAATGGCTTGGACAAAAAGTGAGAAAATGCCAACTTCATCTCTTCGATTCTCCCTACTAAAAAATGATCTTGAGGAGTTCTTGGACATTTTGGAAAGCTTGCAATGTGATCTATAACTCATATTTGAAATGAATTTTGAGATACCTCTTGGAACTAGGTGAAAAATTTCCACGAAGTTGGGTCCAAAACCTGCCTAAATTAGGGCAAAATTTCACTAATTTATTTAGTTCATGACCATGTATTCATAAATTTATATCTTGAGATCCAAGCATATTTAGGGAAAAGTGTGTGAAGAAAAGTTGTAGATTTCATGGACGTCTACAACTTTCGTGTTGGGGACTTTCCTTGAATCATTATGCATCATGGTGAAAAAATGGCCTAAAGTTGAGAAAAAATAAGAAAATATTCAATACTTAGAAAATTTCTAAGTTAGGAAAATTTTCAAATTTAAACCCTAATCTTCAAATTTGGATTTCTTGATGGACAAGTTTCACATTTTGACATGTTTTGATGAATTATGACCCGTGGCACTTGATTTTGACCAAAAAGTCAAAGTTTGACTTTTTAGTATACAATTGACTTTTGATCAGTTGACTGCAAATTTCATCTGTCAATCCAATGAAATTGAAATGTTTTGAGCCATGTAATAAGGTCAAGATGATGTAATTGAATTCTTGAAATCATGCCTTAACTCAATTGGTCATTTGCTAGGTTAAAAATCAGAAATTGCCCTTCCTCAGTCAAAACCCTAATTTTGACCATTTTGCCCTTTTGGTGATTTGATCAAATTTCTTGAGGAATTATGATCCAAACTTGACCAAATGATAAATATAAGTTTAAAATGTTGATGTGGATCAAAAATTATGAAGTTTGACTGTAAATTGGTTATGGTTGACTTTCCCCCCAATATAGTTGACTTTTAGGTCAACTGTCCAATTGACTGGTCAAAAATATGGTTCAAGGCTTGAAACTTGTCATGAGTGATCTTAGGGGTCCATAATGATGTTTGAAAGTCATATGAAGCATTGATATTCCAAAAATCCTTGTGCAAACTCAAACCCTAATTTTGGGTTATTAGTGCAAGATGAGATGTCTTGAGCTGACCAAACCCTAATCCAGTATTGAGTCAAAGAAATCTTGTGAGAAAAGTCTTGATAAATGAGAGGGAAAATTTTGGGGTACAACAAAAGGCTAGTAGTATCCTGTATGTAATGATTTTCTGGTAGGGGGACATCTGCTTAGGTGTTGTTCGTTGAGCCCTTCGTGGATTTCATGCAGGATGTGGGCTACTTTGTTTTCTTTGACACATTTGAGTAGGGGGATGGAGAATCCCCTTATGTAAAATCTACCTTCGACTAGGACGTAGGAGCAGGCTCTTTGCCTGACTATGCTGGCCTCTTTCTGATCTGTTGGTAACTCTCCTTTTGTGAGGTAGTTGTTTATCGGGGTCATCCAGCAGCCTTTGTTTCCTATGGCACAAATGTCTAGAGTCGAGGAGGGTTTTTCAATGCTCGGTCAAGGAAGTATTTCTTGTATAATCGATTTATTTCCTCCTTTATTCTTTTTTCTTTCCAGTTTTCACAGGATATCTTCCCGAGTATTGTGTTCACGAGGAACGTGTTGTACGTCTATGGACTCAAATTTCTTCATTCTTTCTTGGACCAAAGTCCATTATTCAGAGAGATGGTCATTTTGACCTGATATTCTCCTCGTACATGGGATGTAAAGAGCTGGGAACCTGTGAAGATTTTCACTTCTTCGGCCCCTAAGTCTTAGACCAGGCACAACTCTGCTAGGAACGCTTCGTACTCGACTTGGTTATTTTAAGTTAGGAAAGATAGTGTGAGGGAGATTTTGATCAAGATTCCTTCCTCGTTCTCTAATATGATGCCTGCTACGCTCTCTTTCAAACTGGAAGCTCCATCGAAGAAGATGGTTCATTTGTGCGCTCCGCTCGAGGAGGTTGTGGAGGTGATCTCTGCCAGGAAGTCGTCCAGTACTTGAGCTTTGAGGGCTTTTCTGTTTTCGTATTTGATGTTAAACTTAGAAAGTTCCAACGACCACCTGAGCATCCTGCCAGCCATGTCTAGTCGACTGAGTAACTACTTTATTGGTTGCTCTGTCTGGACTATAATCGTGTGTGCCAGGAAGTAGAATTTCAACCTCCTCGTTGCGTTAATGAGCGGTAAGGCTACTTTCTCAATATGTTGATACCATATTTCAGGGCCTTGTAAGGCCTTGCTCATGAATTAGATGGGTTTCTGCCCCTCTGGGGTCTCTCGGATGAGAATAGCGCTCACGGCCTCGGATGCCATGGCTAGATAGAGATAGAGAATTTATTCCTTAGCTGTGTTGTACCCCAATTTTTGCCCCTAAGATCCCTTCATCATACCATATTGATTCAATCACAACAAGATCACATTAGGGCTTTTGGTTCTCCTCCTTATCTTTAGCTTTGCTCTTTGAGGAATCACCAAGCACCTTGACTTATTTTTATTTTATGATCATGCATGTTTTGTTTTGACTTTCCTTTTAATTAATAAAATGCAATGTTGGTTTGTCTTGCTTGTTAATAATTTAGGTAAAGGCAATGTGGCTTAGCAAGTTGATCCATGGGTTCATGAGTTTACTTCCATGCCCTAGTCAATAAAGCTTGAGAAATTCAAACCTCACCATTGAATTTGTTTTGGAATAAATGGCATAGGAATGTTTATTTTGGTTCACCATATTTCAAAGTTATCAAGATTGATTCAAAAGTACAAGGGGTTGATTGAAGAAGTTGTCATGGTTGGACAAGGCATTGTTCCTATTGGTCACAAGTGCATATTTCTCTCAATTCTCAAGATATGGAAGTGGTTTTTGTTGCTATGAGTTATCATTATCATCCTCAACAACTTCTATCTACAAAGAAAAAGTGTTGGTACAAGAAGGTTGTTTAAAATTGTCAAAGTTCCTCAAAGCATTTTCTTGATCTATGAGCTAGGGTTTTGAACTTCAAAGAAGTATATCTTGATCATCTTTTGGTATTTTTGAGTGATTCCAAAAACATCATTATCTTTAAAGGGTTATTAACAAATCAATTCAAAAGTTTCAAGGAGTTTTCATGTGGAAGAATCTTGATGATGAAGAAAGATTACAAGTCCTTTAGATGAACCCCCAACTTCCCTTGTGTGACTTAAAATGATCATAACTTCGTCAATTTTTATCACCTTGAGCCCACTCTTTTTCCACAATGATCTTGAGGAGGTGAAATTTATTCTTTATTTTATGTGAAAAGTGAAAAAATGGATGGAGGATGCCTTAAGGATACAAAATATTATAGGTCATTTCATGATTTTTTGCCAACTTCAACAATTCATAAATCTCTAAATTTTTGGAGATTTTGAATGGTTCAAGTTTCAAAATGTCATTAAAGAGGTTTATTTCATGCCATCTTTTTTGGTCAAGAGAAAATTCCAAGAGGAAGGCCATGTTTGGATGAAAAACATTATAGGTCACTTTTGAAGAAAAACTTGAAATAATTCTAAGTATGGAAAGTCAACCTCTTTTTCCCAACTTTGACTCATTGCAACTTTCAGCTAAAACATCCATTTGATTCCATTTTTTTCCAATTGCAAAGCTTGTAATCTCATCTTTCTAAAGTATCAAGAACCATGCCCTAATACCCCTTGAGCTGAGAATGCCATTGTTTCAAAAGTAGTAACTTGGAATTGAAGTTTCATCACAAGTCAGAATTTTAATTTCATGTTACAATTTCTAACCCTCAAATTAGCATGCATTCTGGGTCTAAACATGATTAGCCAACTTTCCCAAGTGGATTAGTTCATTAAAACGCGCGTTTTGGATGAGTTTTGACAAAAGAGAAGTCACACTTTCTTCATGATGCAGACCCATGTGAATTCCCTCCAAACTGCATCATTCACCCTTCCTTTCGATCCCATTTGCTTCTCCTATAAATACATGAGCTATCCCATTCGTTTTCTCAAGCTTGAACAACCAAAATCACCCTGCCAAACTCGCTCCATAACTCATTTTTCTGCAACTTTGAAATTATTGTTCAAGCCTTTTTCAATCCATTTTTTCTATTAATTCACCTTCCTTGATCTTCCCTGAAGCTAACAGAAGAAGAATTGAGCCTTGAAACCTTCTGAATTGATCTGACCAAGTCCATTTATAGAGCTCTACAACTGAACTTCAATAGGTAGATTTCTCCATCAATTCTTCTAAACTTTGATATCATTATGTAGCTCTCATTGCCCTGATTCTTGTGCTTCTTACAATTTTTAAATCCATTGAGAATTGAGAGAGAAATCTCAGATTGAAGGTGCTCGCTATTTTCTAAGTTTTTCATTCATATCTCTTTGCATACCTTATATAAATTTGGCGCGATAGTGATGTTAGAATCGTTTTGAAGAGACGAATCCAATGATACTAGTATGGGAACCTAATTTTTCCATTTGAAGGATCTCACAAAATCTCTATTGCAGGGCGTCTGGAGGTTGAAGACGATGACATGTCTCGTCTCAGCTAATGATAGCGTGCCAAACGTTTTAATTTCATTAGTTGCCCTTTTTCTGACCCTATGTGTATCTCACTAAGGTCCATATCAAGCACAACGCGTCTGGTCCACTAAATCAACTTACTAACGCGTTTTGACTATGATATGATGACCCACATCTTTTTGGTTTTATTTTATTTTCTAATTTTATATTTTAATTGATTTAATTTTCAAAAATTCACAACTCTTTTATTTTTTATCCAAAAATAATGAAAAAATTCAGAAAAATACTTTGAATTATTTCTGATCTTATGACTACTTTTTCACATTTTTATTTTGACATTTGATATTTTTTATATTTTTTTGCATTATTTGCTTTCTTTTAATTACTTTAAAAATACTTTCTGACATTTTTTAATTCTAAAAAATCTCATAAATATCTTTTTACATATTTTTGACTTTCTGAAAATTTTATGGAATTTTATATTGATATTTACTATTTTTTGATCTATTTTCTATTTGTTTCAGAAATTTTAATTAGTTTAAAAATAGTTTCTGACTTTAAAAAATTACCAAAAAATTTATAAAAATATTTGAGTCTATTTCTGATTTTTCTATGACCTTATTTCTTTTTTTATGAATCAATTTGAATGTAGTTGATATTTTTTTCTTTATTTTCAATTTTATTCATTTTAAACCCTTTTCAACATATATATTAAATGTTATATTATTTTGTGATTATTTTCTGGCTGATCTTGGGTTGAATTTTTGATCATGAACTTTGTTAACATCATTGGATCCATGGTATTGAGTCTAACTCCATAAAAATAGATGAATGATTTTAATAATAGTTTGATTAAATTTTAATTCATATGTGGTTTATATATTCTTTCCCACCCTTCTTCATATCATCTATTTCTTATTGCACTAAGTGTTATTGGAGCATGATCTCTATATCATATCTCAAAATAAATGGTGCATAGATTGCTATTGACCTGCCTCAAAATAGGTTTGACTTCTACATAAGTCCATTTACGATTGCTTAACATAGCGCTAAATTTTGTCCCGATTCGAATAAATGATCATTCGTGGCCCAAACCTATGTTTGCAAGCCCAAGTATGTTAATTTGATCTCTTTTATCCAATAACCTTGAGACTCATTGTGTGGAGACTTTGGTTCTACCAATCCTCTAATGGATCTACATCACTTTTGGTCAACGCGGATCACTTAAACATCGTTGATCATTAAATGGTACTTTTGAGGATTCCAAAATAGATGACATACTTGACAAAAAGCAAATGCAACTTGTTGTGTGGAAGCTTTGGTTCTACCAATCCTCTAATGAGTTCTAAATGCAAGTTTCAAGATGGTCATCTAACTAACCACTAATTTCTAATAATTGACTTTATTTTGTATTTTTATTTTATGCACCATTTACTTTAGCATTTACATTTCATACTATTTTTCATCTTTGCTCACTTGAGCCCCTTTATATTCTTGTCATTTTTATTTTACTCACTTGAACTTTTCTTTTCTTTATTTAAGACACCTAATAATCAACATGAACCATAAAAAACTTTAATGATACTTGGACTATTTGGTTACTATCCTTGGCATTATGGAGTATTGGACTTCTTGGACTTAGGATTAGAAACTCTGGCTTATGTTGGAGACCTTGTGACGTTAATTGATATTTTATCTGGAGTTCTTGAGGTTTACCTTAAGACATTAGGTTATTTGTTTGTTTTGTGTGTAGGTTATTATGATTACATACTTTTTTCGTAATATGAAATTCACCCATACACAGCCGTTACTCTGTCCAATTTTTGTGAAGACTTAATACACTTGAAGTTTAGTTCTCTCAAGAGGTCTAGTATCTTTGCTTGCTTGGTTTCAATCCAAATAATGGGAACCCTATCTTGACTCATAATTTCAAGTATTGACTTCTTGTTGGTTAGATAGTTCTTATCCCTATCATTTACCTTATGCTTTAGGATAGTATCTTCTTCTCCTCCCATCTTATTTAATTTCAAAAATCTTTTTCCTCCTTTTGAAAACTCTTATTATTTTGAAACTTGAACCATTTTCATAATAAACTTGGACTTAGATCCATGCATTTTCAAAACATTTTTCATAAATAAACTTCAATCAACTTAATAATACCTTGACATTTTTGTGAGAAGACTAAAAGTCAATCAATCTCATTTCAAACCATTTTTGCCACTTTGGATTTTACTTTAAACTTTTATCAAAAGATTAGAATCTTGTCAATCCTTGTAGTGATGCAAACAACTATAATTCTATAATATGTAGTGAAGTGAGATATTTTCCACTTGGGTGTTGAGTGAGGAATTGTTGATTTTAAAATCCAAGACATATCCTCCACTTTGAGATGATGCAAATTCTCCTTTCTCATGATTGTGGGTAGTAAGTATGTTTTCTACACGGACAATGACGATGATGTCTTATCTCATAAAATCAACCAACACACTTGTGTTTTAAATTATTTTAAAGGTGAACTACGTGTACCCTGATCCCTATTTCATGAAAGGTGGTACGTAGGCACTAAAGGTTCGCAACCGCGGCGGGTGCAAAAATCATAAAAAATACTTCTTCTCCCACCTCCACCATCTATTTTTTATACAATATTTTATAGCCAAAATATACAGATTTTACAAAGAGGTTCCTATGGAGTACCATAGATGTTTAAGGTGCTAATACCTTCCCTTTGCATAACCTACCCCCTTACCTTGAATCTTTCCCCATCTTTTTGGGTTATTCGCTTTTTTCCCATTCCTTTGGAAATAATAAAGCGCAGTGGAGATTTTTATTTTGATCTGTACAAGTCTAGTCAATCCAATGACTTAGTCTTAAACATTTCTGCCGCTACAGAAAATGGCGACTTCACTGGGGATAGATTGACCTCTTGCTGGTCCATCCCTAAGTGGGTTGAACCTATCTTTGTTTATATCTGTATATATGTTATTGTTTGTTATATATCATATGCTGTATATATGTTTGTCTGGATTTTCCTGGTTTTCAGGGTGCTTGGTGATTACTTATGAGTCCTATACCCGGACTTGGGAAAACTTTAAGATAGGACGAGCGGTATAGTCATGTTAACTTTGAAGGATTAATCCCAAAAAAGGAGGCATGAGATCCCCCACCTAGTGGAGGCCCCTTAGGTTGTAGTGTCGTTTACCGAGTAATCGAGAAGACGTACTGCTTTTGACCTGGGAGCCTGCTGAAGCTGAGGATCGTAGAATACCTAACCCATCTTGGCATTTTAGGTGTAGTGCGGAAGCTATGATGGAGTAATCCGGAAATAGCTCTCACGCGATACTACGCTCAGACGAGTTTTTCTTGAGAATATTACTAATTACCGAGTTAATTGGGAAGTTGGTAATATCCGAAGGAAGGATGTAGACTCTAGGAACCTCTAGAACCTTGTTCGACAGGTGATAACTTTTAGACCATACCTTATGGGTAGTACCTTCGACCTCATGCTCGTGACATTAAACCTATGAACCCTATGTTTGTGATCTTGTGTGTGATTGTTGCATCATACATCCATGCACTCATAAGCATCTTTTGAAGAAATTTTAATTCAAGGGACTTGAAAGTTGACCATTTGTGAATATCTCAGGTACCTTTTAACCATGGATTCTAGAAAAAGAAAGACCGGAAAATACAGTTTCAAATATCCCAAGATAGATGAGTTGATCAGTCTAATTCTCGAGATTGAGTGTTCTGCAGATTTTTGGAAGAAGTATGGATCCATCATTCCTCTAATGAAGCTTAGGATGAAGGAGGGTATTCTCTCGACCTTGGTCCAGTTCTATGATCCGATGTATCATTGCTTTACTTTCCCTGATTATCAGTTGATGCCTACACTAGAGGAGTATTCTTATCTGTTGAATTTACCTATTACCGATCGTGTTCCTTTTACTGGTTTGGAGGGTGAGCCAAAACCACACGAGATTGCTACTTTGATCCATCTGGGGAAGTATGAGGTTGGGGCCCATATGACTACTAAAGGAGGGATTAGAGGATTACCAGCTCAGTTCTTATTGGAGAAAGCTCATTACTTTTCCAGGATGAAGAGTACATTCCCTTTTGAGGCCATATTTTCTCTACTTGCTTACGGGTTATTTTTATTTCCTAATGTGGATAAGTTTGTTGACGTCAATGCTATCAGGATCTTCATGATTGGAAACCTAGTTCCTACATTGTTGGGTGATTCTTATTACTCTATTCATCTTCATAATTCTTATCATGGGGGGATGATCATCTGTTGCGTGCCTCTGTTGTACCGGGGGTTTATTTCTCATATGCCTTAGTCTGACGCTTTCTGGGATGTCAGAAAGGAACCCCATTGGGCTCCTAAGATCATGGCACTTACTCACTCAGATATTGATTGGTACCATCAGGCTTACTATAATGTAGATATTGTCGACAGTTGTGGTAGTTTCCCCTATGTACCACTTCTTGGTACAAAGGGAGGAATTAACTACAACTCTGTTCTTGCACGACGACAACTTGGTTATCCGATGAGGGATAAACCAAATAGTATTAATTTTAGTAGTTTCTTCATGAAGGAGGGAGAAGACCATAAGGAAGCTAGGGAGCAGATTGCGAAGGCCTGTCGTCACATTCATAGGAAGAGTAGGAAAGACTTGGGACCTAGAGGCGCTGTTTCTTTGGAGCCTTATCTTCAGTGGGTCCAAACGAGAGCTATTCAATTGAAGATGTTGTATTCCCAGGAAACACCTATGCCTGATTTGTTTGTGAGACCACTTCTCCCCTATTGGATGATGTGGAAGAGCTACAACATGCTTTGGTTAGGATGCATCAGGAAAAGGGCGCTTGGAAGAATAAGTGTCAAACTCTAGAGATTTCCTATAGAGCAGACTTGAAGGAGAAAGACGACTTGATTGAGATTCTTGAGAGTCGGGCTGTAGAGACAATGGAGAGGCAAGGGGATTTATTTTCCTCTAAGCCTCAGTCAGATGCTAGTTGCTCACTTCCTAATTCAGAAGATTGGAAGGAGGTTACCACCAGATATGCGGAATAAAACTAGAGGTTGAAGGCTCAGATTGCCAGGCTTACAGGGAAGCACCAGCGTATAGAGTGATCTCCATCAACTTTACTTCTTAGGGTTTTAGACTTTATTTTCATCTTGTAATTGGGATTATTGAAACTTGTAATCCATTTTGAAGTTATTATAATAAAATTTTTCAGTATTTAAAATTGTGTTATTACTTTGATATTTGCAATGTGTCTATAAATCTTTAAAGTCCCTTGAAATATTAATAATATAATAAATCATGTACATTGCATATCATGCATCATATTGTATATATTTCTTGCATTTATTATGCATATCTAGGTGTCTTACCAAGCTTCTTTACTTCGTTCAACAAGCTGTCTCACCACTATAATACTCGAGCTAATTTCAGAAGGAAGATGGAAAACTTAGAATAAGAGAATCGCGAGCTGCATGAGGAAGTTTTGCTCTGAAGGTCGGCATGGCCAATCTCACTGCTTTGATGGAATCTCTGGTGGGTGCTCAGAATCAGCCACCGAGCGTTCAACCTCAACAGACAAAGGTTACTACTGAAGCTCCGACTGTTCTTGTGTCTGCTATTCCATCTGTTATTCAGAATCGCATGCCTAAAGGTTGTCCATGGGGAATTCCAGAGAACTTTGTGCCTGAAGGTTTCAATCTTGATCCTCAATTTACTCCAGTTGTTCAGACTATTGTTACTCCTGCACCTCTTGTGGTGCATGCTACTCCTGATGCACCTCCTTCGGTGAATATGGTCCCATTTTCTAATGATGATATGTATTGTCCTTTTCCTCCACCAAGTGAAGACTTGGGTCTCTATGATCGATGGTTGATTTTCAAGATTAGTTTGACAAGATGCAGAGGGAGATGAAGGTCCTCAGGGGAAAGGAATTGTTCGGGCACAATGTGAATGATCTATGCTTGGTCCCGAATGTCAAGATACCTGCGAAGTTTAAAGTCCCGAAATTCGAGAAGTACAAGGGAAACACTTGTCCTCGTGCTCATCTTGTGATGTATATAAGAAGAATGTCTACCCACACTCATGATCAACGTCTATTGATTCACTTTTTTCAGGATAGTTTGACTGGTGCTGCATTGAAGTGGTATATGAGTTTGGACAATGTCAATATCCATACTTTCAATGACTTGGGAGAAGCATTTATCAGACAATACAAATACAACGTGGACATGGTGCCTGACCGTGATCAACTCAGGGCCATGGTCCATAAGGACAGGGAATCATTCAAAGAATATGCACAAAGATCGCGTGAGGTAGCCGCCCAAGTGATTCCTCCCATGGAAGAAAATGAGATGACTAAGATTTTCCTGAAGACTCTGGGTGCTTTCTACTACGAGAGGATGGTAGCAATTGCGCCAAGTGACTTTACTAAAATGGTGGGCATGGGTATCCGTTTAAAAGAGGCTGTAAGAGAGGGCCGTTTAACAAAAAGTGAAAGTTCTGGAGGTACGAAGAAGCCATCCTATGAGTTTTCCAAAAAGAAGGAAGGAGATACAAATGTTGTTATGCAAGAGAGGAAGGTTAATCCTCCTAGAAGAAATTATCAGCATCATCAACAAGTCGCATCAGTAACTCCAGTTGTTGGTGTAGATCCAACCACCATTGCTTATCAGAGACTATCCCATCAGGGGAATCAAGGGTATAATCAGAGAAGGGAGAGTTATGACCCTATCCTTTTAGCTATACAGAATTACTCCCGATGTTAATTCAAAAGATGTTGGTTCAGACCAGACCACCTCCCGCTATACCATCACCATTGCCTTGGTATTACAAGGCAGACCAAACATGTTCTTTTCATTAGGGAGCACCAGGGAACAATGTTAAGACTGATATCCTTTGAAAACTGAAGTACAAAAATTGGTGAAGTCTGGTATCTTGTCCTTCAAGTATGTTAGCCCTAATGTGAGAGATAATCCTTTGCCAAAGCATGGAGGAGCAAATGTTGTGAACATGGTGGCCGGTTATCTAGGCGACTTCCGAATTTTTTATATTAATTTGGTTAGAGGAGATTTGGTAAAAATGCATGCAGACCTCTGAATTTAGCTACTATACGCATGACCATGCCAGTTGTGCTATTTGCAGTACGGATATACAAGGTTGTGACAAGATAAAGGCTGATTTGCAGGAGATGATGGATGAGGGCCTCATCCACATAATCAGGCCTAGGGAAGAGTATGAAGAAGAAGTAAAAATGGTTTCTGGATGTCCTAGAGAGTTCAGAATCTTTGATGTGGAACATATGAATGAGGATCTTGTACAATTGCATGCTACTTTCTGCCACATGGCTGGTCAGGTAGAACATTAGTATGGATCTTTCCGAATTTGCTGCCGGGACTCCCGAGGATGTTTAATTGTAAGGAAAGGTATTCAGTTGTTATTAGATAATGGAACTATCAAGGTTATAGGCCAAAGGGATGATTACCATGAGATCAATGAGATTGAGGTTTATTTGGATGAAGAATAGTCAGATGATGAGTATGCCTCTACGGATGAGTTCTTCTCCTCAGATGAAGATATGTTTTCCAGAGATGACTCTGTTATGACTGAATGTGTTGAAGATGGAGTAAATGTTATTGTGCCTTGTTTTGGTGCACCCACCCCTTTTGAAGTTGAATATCATGGCAAGCCAACTATTACTCCATTGATGATTAGCTTACCGGGTCCTGTCCCCTACAAGTCAGACAAGGCCGTACCCTACAAATATAATGCTACAATCTTAGAGGATGGTGTGGAAGTTCCCATCCAGCCAATGCCTAATGTTGGAAATATTGCTGAGACTAGTAGAGTGACCTGCAGCGGTCATGTATTTGCACCAATTGTTCGTGGAGATATTAGTACTGGAAAGAAAAATGTTGAAAATGTTGAAACCAAGAAGGCAGTGGGTGAATCTAGTGGAGCTACGCTAGAAAAGGAGGTGGATGATATTTTGAAGATAATTGTGATACGGTGGCCAGAACCGGGCTGTTTTAGGAAAATGCTGGTTTGCGTTTTGTGTTTGTGTTTGCAAAATATCGCGGTAAGCAAGAGTCGCCACCGACTTTTATTTTATCCAACTGGAAAGGAAAAAAGCACAGAAAAATTCCCTTTTTCGAGATTTTGAGTACGGTGGGTAGATTATAGAAAGGGAAGGTATTAGCACCCTTTTTATCTGTGGTTTTCCACAGGCTCTTAGGTACTTGCTCATCATTTTCAAAATTTCTTGTGTGTGTTTGATTTGAAAAAAAAGTTTTTGTTTTACTTCGATTTAACCCTTGCTTCTGTCTTCAAGAGTGTTACGAAGTCGTTTTGAAAACTTTGTTTGAAAAGAGTGTTTGGTGTAAAAATGTTTGTTTTGTTTGAGCAAGTACTTAAGAACTAGTCTACCTACTCGAAAAAAGAATTGTTCTATGCTTGTTTCCTTTAGACAGTGCTATCCCACTATTAGTGAGTAGGTAGCACCATCGTTGGAGTTTTAAGGGTCAATTCGAAAAGGGACGTACGATCATTAAAGCGATGTTAGGACGTCTTAGTAATAACCCTAATGTCTTAAGATCAATATTCGAGGCAACAATTCCGAGGAAATATTTCCGAGGCAACTTTTCTAAACGGGATTTTGATCTTTGTTTAGACAAGAGAGCGACCACTAAAATATCCTATACTTAATGACCGTTTACTTAAGGCAACCGAAGTGGGAGTATACCCTAGGAGTGCGCATGTGCGAGTGATTCAATTTCAAGTTATTATCTTTGCACATTTAGGGTTTGCTAACTGTTTTAAAGTTTACATACATTCTTGTCATGCAACCCTAATATCATACATATAAAAGTTAACATTTGCGGAAAGTTAAAATGTGGAAAATAAGCTACGCTATTACAAGGCTTCGGGTATTAATTACATAGCCAAAAACAACCCGTAAAAAAACGATAAATGAACGATAAAGATCCTAATTAATCTATTACATCTTGTGAGCAATTACATCAATATGGTAAAAATAAATAAGCGCGCGCATGAGAGAGAAATAGGGTTTTGACCCCGTCTAATCTAATCGAAAGAAACAATTATTTTTGTTGTTTTTAATTATTTTTAAGAAAAAGAACAAGGTTTTTAAATTAAATACAATATTAATTAGTAATTAAATTAATTAAATAAAATAATTTACATGGCCTATTTTTTGTATTTTTGTTATCTTTTAAGATAAATAAAATAAAATTAGAAACAAAGACCCTAATTGTTCTAATTGTTTTTAATTTATTTACAAAATAATTTAAGTTACCTAAAATTAAATAAACTAATTCAATTAATTTTTGTATAAAAAATATCCTAAATCTAATTGGGTGAAAAATATTATTTTTGTGATTTTATTAAAAAAAGAATTAATTTTTTAGGTTAGTAAAAATAAATAAATGAATTAAATAAAGAAATATAAAAAGAAAAGAGAAAGAAATATGGGCCTGAGAAAGTAATTTGGAGGTGTGATAAAAGCAATTCTGGGCCCAAAAGAAAAAGTCCACGTTGACCTTCCTGAATCCCATGCGTTGCATTGACTGGGTCACATGATGAATCCTTCAATAATGGCCATCAGATCTGGCTTCCTGGACACATGACTGATTGGATGATGATGGACCATGATGGTCATCCCACCTATACACACGTCTGATTATGGAAAGAAAAAATATGTGAAATAATGGGAGGACCTGGGATTCGAACCCATGCCCCAAAGCCTTTTCCAATCACCTCGCTACCAACTGCGCTGGACACGTTTCTTGTACATAGAATGATAATGATTGATAATATATAATAATGAGCGTTAGTGGGAAAAAGAAAAAAAATTGCGCCATAATTCAAATGAACCAATCCAATGGTGCCACGCTAGTCATCCCTGTCCTCTCTCTGTTGGTAAAAGTCAAAGACTTTTACCTACGAACAACATTCGTGGCTACAAACTCTGTAATTTTCAAAATCAAACACAAGCAAGATAAATAAAATCTAAGGCCATGAATCAACTCATCTTGGCCTGCTGAGCACGATGGTGCCCCTTTTGTGGCCCAATTTTACCTGTGTGACAAAATCCCAAATCGAGACCAAGAACCCTAATAATGGAAAATCTGGATACGGTCCACAAAAATGCAATTAAACGTTATAGATAGTTTGGAAATGTTTCAAGGAGCAAGAATATATAATTATTTCATGCTATAGATGCCAAAATTATGCAATTCGATTTTAAGAAGAAGCCATTGTCATGGCTGACTTACAATGGGGTTTTAGCGCTGGAAATTCCTTGTTCTTGATTGGTATAGCCTGCTTGTGATCCCAGGAAGTGAATGAGATGGTTAGGGAGCCTTGTAAATGCTTGGAAGTGCAAAATTAGTTTACCACTTTTCTTTGTTTTTTCCAAGTTTTGTTCTCTCTTTTGCGCCTCCAAAACCCTGTGATTTTTGTCTGCAAATGTTCCCTATATATTGAGGTTGAATTAGGTTTACAAAAGTCCATTCAATCTTTGTCAATTATTGCTCTTGATCTGGATTTGATTCACTTGAAATTCTTTCCAAAATATGCCAAAATCAAACTTTTTGTGCCAACTTTTGCCTTGCACGAATTCAATCTTTTGCTAGCTGGATATAGGACCTGAAATATGCACAATATCTTTAGGTTTCAATGATTTGGATTTTTTAATGATTTGTTTTGATTTAAAATAATTTAATTCAAATAAAAATCAAAATAAATAATAAAAATAAGATAAAGACAAGTGGAAAGATCTAGGTCTCGTGGACCATGCTACCAACTCAAGACAAATGCAAAAAGTTAGGCCCATTTAGCAAAAATTGCAATTTGAGGAATTTTTGACTTTTGGCAATTTTGCAAAAAAGGTCAACTTCACCAATGCATAACTTCCTCAATTTTGACTACTTGAAGGTGTCCTTGGAATTTTTAGAAATATTGATATGTCCTCTAAGCAACTTGTTTGCTATCATCTCAATTTTGTATTCCATGTTCATGTATGAAGCTTTGACAAAAAAAGGTGTTTTTGTTGACTTTTCAAAATGACCTATAATGTCCAAATTCATAACTTCTTGTGAGTGCATATTTTGAACTTGGGAGATGAGTATGAATTGTAGAGAATTGCATCCTATTCAAAATGAGCTTTGGATGGGTCATTTCTCATAAAGTATGAGAAAGTTATGCTTGGTCAAAGTTGAGTTGACTTTTCCTGCAAAACCCTAATTTAGCAACTTTTGGGTTTTGATGAATTATGAGTAATCCTTGATGAATCATGATCAACCATTGATAAAATGATGAAAGTCACTTCAAAATGAGGATGTTGACCAAAAATATTGAAGTTTGACTGTATGTAGGCCACAATTGACTTTTTCCCTAACATAGTCGATTTTTAGGCCTTTGAGCAATTGACTGAGCAAACTTCCTCTTCAAGGCTTGAAACTTGAAAAGGATGATCTTGAGAATATATTAGAACAATAGTGATCATTTTGGATCCCTTGGGCTCAAGTATCTTGATGCAACATGAAACCCTAATTTGAGGTAGACTACTTTAGGAGAGAGCTTGTCTGGTCAACCCTTGGACTTCCTTGAGCAACTTGAGGACCTTTCTTGAAATGTATTGAGAAATATGGGAGGTAAAATTTTGGGGTACAACAGCTGCCCCTGTTCAATCTTCTTAAACTTGATAATGTAGATTGGCTTTTCTGTCTTTCGTGATCCGAAGGTGGAAGATGATTGAACACTAGAGTGCCCAGAAATTTGCACTAGCATGAAGTGATATTTGTCTTGTGATGTCGGGAATAGGCTTATAGATGCCATTTGGAGATTGATGACGGAAGATGGGCTTAAAGATGCCATCTGAAGGAGTGTCGATCGCATAAGAGATTCCTTAGCGAGAGCTTGTATACCTGTTGTTGAGGAAGATTCCGCTAGGGAATGCTGTTCTCTGTCTTGAGAGAAAAGTTGAATTTTAGGAGCTTTAGTCGTCCGTTATTCTACTGGGGAGTCGTCTCTTGATCAAAGAGGTGAAAATGAACTACTATTTGGTCGCGATCCAGGCTTCATAGTGATAAGACTGACTGCTATCTGGTTGTAATCCAGGCTTTACAGTGACTTACTGGGGAGATGAGATTACACTTGCTATCCGGTTGTAATTCAGGCTTCGCAATTTCTCAATTCTTATCTGGTCGTAATCTAGGCTTCAGAAGGAGTTCAGTTGTTATCCGGTCGCCTCCGGGCTTCAACTTGAATTTAGGCCATGCTAATATCTGGTCGACTCCGGGCTTCTTAGTATTTGTCCAGGTAAACTGCTATTTGGTCGAAATCCAAGCTTCGTAGTGTCTTTTACTGTTATCTGGTCGTAATCTAGGCTTCAATCCTTTTATCGTTATTTGGTCGTAATCCAGGCTTCACGATGCTTTATATCATTATCTGGTCGAATCCAGGCTTCATGGTGTCCTGTACTGCTATCTGGTCGTAATCCAGGCTTCACAATACCTTGCTTCTTATCTGGTCGAAATCCAGGCTTCAGAAGAAACCAAGTGGTTATCCGGTCGCCTCCGGGTTTCCATTTGATTTTTGGGCCTACTAATATCTGGTCGAATCCGGGCTTTATAGTAATTGGCCGGGTGAACTGCTATTTGGTCGTAATCCAAGCTTCACAATGTCCCTCACTGTTATCTGGTCATAATCCAGGCTTCAGTGTCTCTTACCGCTATCTGGTCGTAATCCAGGCTTCGCGATGTCTCATACCATTATCTGGTCGAATCCATGCTTCATGGTGTTCGGAGAAATCAAGATACTATCCGGTCGAATCCGGGCTTCATAACTTGTATTAAAGATATACCACTATCTAGTCGTAATCCAGGCTTCATAGTATTCTTGGCTGCTATCTGGTCGTAATCCAGGCTTCACAGAAACTTGTATTGCTATCTGGTCGTAATCCAGGCTTCACAATAACTTGCTGAGCTGTTATCCGGTCGTAATCCGGGCTTCACAGCTTGTGTTTATGATATACCACTATATGGTCGAATCCAGGCTTCATGGTACTTGCTGAGCTGCTATCCGGTCGTAATCCGGGCTTCACGGCTTACTGGGTATTAAATTATTATCTAGTTGAATCCGGGCTTCATAGCTTAAAGATAAACCACTATCTGGTCGAATCCAGGCTTCGCGGTGTTTGATACTGTTATCCGGTCGTTCTCCGGGCTTCACAATATGATGTAGAAATCAAGATACTATTCGATCGTACCCGGGCTTCATAGCTTGGACTTTGTGAGAATTTGATTGTTTCTTTACCTGAAATGTAAAGGTTAGTCGTATGCAATGCCCTGATGCATGACATGTATTGAGCAATGATGTTCTCAAAGTAAATGAGATTGTGTTGTATGATGCGTATGCACATGTCATGATGTATGGACATGCAATGTTTGTATGATGTTCCCTAGCTGGGGGAAAATAAATCCCGGATTGCCGCTGGAGAATGAAAGAGTTTCGCTCGCTGGGGATAACGACCGAAGGTGATTGGGAGGATGATCCTACTGGAGAATAAACTGACTTTGTGGGGAAGAGATACTCTGTTAGAAGATCTGCTAATTTGGAGAAATAACCTCGGTTGTGGATGAATTACCGTTGCTGGCGATGATAAACTCTGTCGGGGATAAAGTTTATGTTTGTGGAAGAAATTAACTCCACTGGGGATGGTCTTCCATTGTTGGTGATAGATGAACTCTTCTTGGGGAGAACTTTACCGACTCATTCGCGATTGTGAACCTCAGCTGGGGAGATTTGTGTCCTGTTCGGGACAGCTAACACCATTGTCTTTTCCTTACTCTGCGGGGAGTGTACATATTTTTAGTCATTTTCTTCAGCTGGGTCTATCCCTGTACCTGATGAATAGAGCAACTGTAAGGTTTGGACATTTCTTGTTTGCCCCTATTTCTGAAATTACGAGTAATCGTCTTTTGTTTCGCATGTAAATATTTATGAGCAGCAATTATTGTCAAATGCATATATCAAAATGAACCATTGGACGTTCTTGCAAAACAAAACAGAAAAAGGAAAATAATTTGAAATTTCTTTGTGTAAATGAATTGTATTGATTTTGAAGTTGGCCTGTAAATAGGCGTTTTTGTACAAGAGGTTGACGTCCTAGTAAGAGAACGCCGCCGAGAGATGAATTATACAATTTGTGAAAAACAAAAAAAAAACAGCTATGTGAACAATCCCACTGGGTTCCAACTCTGCTATTGCCTTTATATCTTCGAGCGTCTCATCACTTTGCTACTTGGTTGAAGGTAGATCAGATTGATTGGCGTTGTCCGAGCTTGATAGTCGATATTGGAGTCTGGTTGCAAGGTGATCCAATGAGACATAGTGTTACGCTTTGATCCCTAATTTTTTCCTGGACTGCCCTTTCGGGTTTTCAGTCCACCGGGATAACCTTTTTTGCCCAAGCCGCCTTTTCAGGTTTTCGACTTGCCGGGTGTACACATTTTTTCATTTTCATCCCTTACTTTTGCCTGAACCCTTTTGGTTCGTCGGGAAGCCCTTATTTTTTCCTAGGCCAGTCAACCTAGCAGGTCCTTGATTATGCGTTGTATTTTTTCACTATGTCTGCATTGACGGGGTGAGGAAGGTCGCCACCATCCATGGTGGTTAGAATCATAGCTCCTCCTGAGAAAATGTTCTTAACCACAAATGGCCCTTCGTAAGTAGGGGTCCATTTTCCCCTAGGATCACCTTGAGGCAGTATGATGCGCTTGATCACCAAATCCCCAACTTGATATTCTTGTCGTCTAACTTTCTTGTTAAATGCCTTGATCATTCGCTTTTGATACGTCTGACCATGACAAATAGCAGTAAGTCTCTTTTTGTCAATTAAGTTTAACTGATCAAGCCGGGTCTGGATCCAATCGTCCTCGCTCAAACCTGCATCCTTCATAATCCGAAGAGAGGGTATCTGGACTTCAATGGGTAAGACTGCCTCCATGCCATACACCAAGGAATAGGGTGTTGCCCCTGTTGACGTCCGCACTGAGGTACGGTAACCCATGAAGAGCGAATGATAACATCTCATACCAGTCTTTGTATGTCACCGTCATCTTCTGCATAATCTTCTTGATGTTCTTATTAGCCTCTTTAACAGCCCCATTCATCTTCGGCCGGTAGGGAGAAGAGTTGTGATGTTGTATCTTAAACTGTTTGCAGAGATCGATGATCATTGTATTGTTGAGATTTGTACCATTGTCCGTAATGATCCTCTCGGGTACACCATATCGACAAATCAAATTGTGCCGAATAAACTGCGCCATGACGTTCTTGGTTACTGTAGCAAAGGAAGCTGCTTCAACCCACTTTGTAAAGTAATCAATATCCACCAGAATGAAACGATGCCCGTTGGACGCAGTAGGTCTGATCTCACCAATCATATCGATGCCCCACATCGCAAAAGGCCAAGGAGCCGTCAAGACGTTCAAGGGAACTTGAGGTATGTGCACCTTATCAGCATAGACTTGGCACTTATGACAGGTCCGAGAATGCTGATAACAATCGGCTTCCATAGTGGACCAATAATATCCTGCCCGAAGGATTTTCTTTTCCATGGTGTGCCCACTGGAATGAGTCCCGAAAGTACCTTCATGTAACTCTGCCATAATCCTTTCTGCCTCGTTCTTGTCCATACATCGCAGTAAGGTTGAATCATGGTTACACTTGTACAGGATACCATTACTGATGAAGAACTTCGCCACGAACCTTCTCAGAAACTTCTTATCATTAATAGATGCACCCTCGGGGTATTCCCGAGCCTCAAGATACCTCTTTTCCTCGTGGAACCAGGGTTTATCTGCTACCTCTTCAGTCTCGATGTCACAGCAATGTGCGGGTTCGTCCAACCTCTCGATGGTAATTTGGGGAGCTTCATTGTCCCACCTGACCTTGAACATATAAGACATGGTAGCTAGCGCATCCGCTAACTGATTCTCTTCTCTAGGGAAATGTTCAAAGGTTATCTCCTCTAAGTGCGGAAGCAACGTCAATACATACTCTTTGTAAGGAATAAGATTTGGGTGCTTCGTATCCCACTTGCCTTTGATCTGACTGATCACTAGAGCGGAATCTCCTAATACACTTAAGAACTTAATCCTTAGGTCAATAGCCACTCGAAGGCCCATGATGCACGCTTCATACTCCACCATGTTGTTGGTGCAGTTAAAACATAATCGGGCGGTGAACGGAGTATGACAGCCTTCAGGAGATATGATTAGGGCGCCAATGCCATTACCCAAAGCATTTGAAGCTCCATCAAAATACATAGACCATCGGGATCCCTTCTCAAGTCCTTCATCCAGTCCAGGTGTTTCACAGTCAGTCACCAACACGATGCTCTCATCTGGAAACTCGAAATTCATAGACTGGTAATCATCCACTGCCTGATGCGCCAAATGATCTGCCAACACACTCCATTTGATTTCCTTTTGGGTCGTGTATTGGATGTTATACTCAGTCAAGATCATCTGCCATCTTGCTATTCTTCCTGATGAGGCAGGCTTTTCAAAGATATACTTGATTGGATCCATCTTTGATATCAATAGGGTAGTGTGAGTCAGCATATACTGTCTCAGTCGGTGAGCAGCCCATGCCAAAGCGCAGCAAGTTTACTCAAGCAACGAGTATTGGGTCTTGCATTCGGTAAACTTTTTGCTAAGGTAGTAAATAGCATGCTCTTTTCGGCCAGACTCGTCATGCTGCCCCAACACACACCCCATCAAATTGTCGAGTACTGTCAAGTATAAGATCAAAGGTCTCCCTTCAACTAGAGGGATCAGAATGGGTGGCTCTTGGAGATATTCTTTGATCCTTTCAAAAGCGGCCTGACATTCATCGTTCCATCTTACCACTTGATCTTTCTTCAACAACTTGAAGATTGGCTCACAAGTAGCGATCAAATGTGAAATGAATCGGGCAATATAGTTCAGACGTCCCAAAAAACCTCTGACTTCTTTTTCCATTTGCGGAGCTGGAATTTCCTGTATAGCCATCACCTTTGCAGGATCCACTTGAATACCTTTATCACTAACGACGAAACCCAGCAGCTTACCAGACCTTACCCCGAAGGTGCACTTGTTCGGGTTTAACCTCAGTGTGATATGGTGGGAAGAACTGAATGTTTTTTAGAATGCTGGTTTGTGTTTTGCGTTTGTTTTTGTAAAATGTCGCGGTAAGCAAGAGTCGCCACCGACTTTTATTTTATCCAACAAGGAAAGGAAAAAAGCATAGAAAAATTCCTTTTTCAAGATATTTTCTCGGGTTCGGGGGGTAGATTATAGAAATGGAAGGTGTTAGCACCCTTTCTATCCGTGGTTATCCACGGGCTCTTAGGTACTTGCTCAATTGTTTTCAAAATTGCTTTCTTTGTGCTTGTGGGTTTGAAAAAACTGTTTGTTTTGAAACTTCGATTTAACTCTTGCTTCTGTCCTCAAGAGCGTATGAAGTGTTTTTGAAAACTTTGTTCAAAAAGGAGTGTAAGTGTGAAAAGTTTTTGTTTTTTGAAAGAGCAAGTATCTAAGAACCATCTACCTACTCGAAAAAGGAATCATTCTATGCTAATTTCCTTTAGACAATGCTATCCTACTATTGATGAGTAGGTAGCACCATCGTTGGAATTTAAGGGTCAACTCAAATGAGGGACGTGCGGTCACTAAAGCAATGTTAGGACGCTTTAGCGGCAACCCTAATGTCTTAGATTATTTGTTTGAGGCAATTATATCCGAGGCAACCATTTCGAGGCGACTATGATCTTTTAGACAAGAGGACGACCTCTAAAGTGACCTATATTCAATGACCGCGTACAAAGGCAACCAAGTGGGGTGTACCCTAAGGGTGCACATGTGCGAGTGTGTCGTTTTTAGTTATTTTTATCTTTGTACATGTTAAGGGTGATCTAAGTTGATTTTAAGATTAACATTCAGTCTTGTCATGCGAACCCTATTATCAAACATCTAACAGTTATAATTTACGAAATTAAAAGGCATAATTTAAATTACAAGGCGTCGGGTATTTACATCGCCAAAGACAAACCCTTTAAAAATAAATAAAGCGATAAAATAAATAAAAGTCCTATTTACTATTACAATCCGGAAGCAGGTACACTATTGGATAAAAGAAAAAAAATCGCGGCGCAAGATTTAATCGGACGCATGATTAGGGTTTTGACCCTTTTGATTAAAGAAAATATCCTTTTTTGTGGTTTTTTATTTTAAGAAAGAGATAAATCCTAAATTAATTACTAAATTGAATTAAATAATTAATTAATAAAAACAAATTATTTTTGGGTTTTTGTTATTTTAAGAAAGAAAAATAAAATAATTAAGTTAGTAATTAACCTAATTAAATCTAATTTAATTTTAATTATTTACAAAAAATAGGTTAAAGTTATTCTAATTAAAACCTAAATTAATTAATTAGTGTTTATTAATAAAAATAAAAATTTGATTGAATACAAAATTATTTTTGTGGTTTTATTTTATAAAAGATTGAATTTTAATTGGTCAGTAAATCAAATGAAAATATTAAAACAATTAAATAAACAAATAAAATAAATGAGAGGAAGGGGGGTATGGGCCTGAAATTGGGGGTATGAGTAGCATATTGAAGCCCCAAAAACGCTGGCCCTTGTTTGACTTTTTGAGATCTGGTGAGCATGCGTGGACCAACACCTATGGTGGACCTTCAGCTTTGACTCTCATATTTGGCCTTTGGCCATCTGTTCCTTGGATGCCTGAGGGAGCATTGTGTTCTGCGCGCTTGAGTAGGTAGGTGATCATCTGAAAAACAAAATTATTAAGGAAAGTGGGGGACCTGGGATTCGAACCCAGGTCCTGAAGGATGATACGCGCTTGCCTTGCCACTACACCATCTTGATCCATTTGTTATATGAATACAAAATAATAATAATAAAACAAAACAACAATTATTGGTCAGAAAAAATAAAATGTGTGAAAAATATTTGAATGGGCCAACCGGAGGACGACACGCACTCATCCCTGTCCTCATACCTGTAACAACATTACCTGCGGATTTGAATCTGCAGCAAAAGACGCAGGCTTAAGCAAAAAATCTCTCTAGGCTAAATAAATCCATTCCAAGAACATGGTTGGATTCGTTATGGCCTCCTAATCACAGCCATGTTCCTCTTGAGTCCCAATTTTTCCTGAAACAGAAAACCCTAAAAACGCTTCCAAGAACCCTAGCTATGGCGTTTTACATTACATGTTAGATAAAAAAAATTGAATGATGCAAATAGCTTGGAAATGTTGTGAGGATTACAAATAAGCCAATGGTTTTCTCAAACAATGCAAGAATAAGCCAAATCGATTTCAAGAACAGAGGTAGTTATCGTGACACTTACAACGCGTTTGGATGTATGAACACGCTTGCTTTGGATACGGATAGGTTGAGTGAACACCCTGGAATCGATTGGGATAGATCTTGGCCTCTGAAAATGCCTCTAGCAATGATTTCAATCTCCAACTTTTTAGTGAATTTTTCCAATCTTGTACTGCCTCTCTCTGCAATTTCCAACCCTGATCTCGACCCCTTTGGCTTGCTTATGTATTGTGTGGTGTATTAGGGTAGAAATTATGGACTGAATCCTTCCAAATCAATGCACATGATTTTGATTTGATCTCCATTATTAACCTTTCCAAATTTGATTTGATTCAATATTTTTGTACATGTTTTGCTTTGATACGAATTCCATGGTGTTGCTAGCTGTAAACAAAGCCTAAAACAATAAATAAATCAAGAGTTTTTAATTATTTGGATTTTCTATGATTTTATTTGATTTAAAATGAATAAATTAAATAAAAAATAAAATAAAATAATAAAAATGAAATATGGGCTCATGGCTGAAGCTAGGACACGTGGGAAACTATGCAAGCTCAAATCAAGTGGAAAAGAATGGGCCCATTTGACAAAATTTGAAGTTTTGGGGATAGTTGACTTTTGGCAATTTTGCAAAAATGTCCAACTTAAACAATGCATAACTTCTTCAATTTTTAACTTTTGGAGGTGTTATTTGACTTTTTAGAAAGCTTGAGATGTCCTCTAACCAAACCTTTTGGTCTCATATCATTTTGATATTCCATTATCAATTTACAAGCTTTGGAAAAAAGGTGTTTTTGTTGACTTTCAAAAATGACCTATAATGTCCAAATTTATAACTTCTTGTGAGTGCATTTTTTTATCTTGGGGTATGAATATGGATTATAGGAAATTGCATCTTCTTTAAAATTAGCTTTGGATGGGTCATTTATCATAAAGTAGGAGAAAGTTATGCTTGGTCAAAGTTGAGTTGACTTTTCCTGCAAAACCCTAATTTAGTAACTTTTGAGTCTTGATGAATTTTGAGCAATCCTTGATGAATCATGATAAACCCTTGATCAAATGATGAAATAACCTTTAAAATGAGAATGTTGGAAAAAAATCTTGAATTTTGACTGTTTGTAGGTCACAGTTGACTTTTGCCCTAGCACAATCGATTTTGGACCCTTTGAGCAATTGACTGAGAAAATTCCTCTACAAGGCTTGAAATTTGACATGGATGACCTTGAGAACATATTAGGACATTGGGGAGCACTTGAGGTCATTTGGACTCAAAGATCTTGATGCAACACAAAACCCTAATTTGGGGTTGACTGCCTTAGGAGATAGCTTGTTTGTCCAACTCTTGAGCAACCTTGAGCCACTTGGAGATTTTTTCTTGCAATGTTTTGAGAAATATGAGAGGGCAAATTTTGGGGTACAACAAATTCCCCTGTTCAATCTTCTTAAACCTTAGGATGTAGATTGGCTTTCGTGCCTTTCATGATCCGAAGGTGGAAGATGATTGAACACTAGAGTGCCCAGAAATTTGCACTCGCATGAAATGGTATCAGCCTTATGATGTCGGGAATGGGCTTACAGATGCCATTTGGAGATTGATGACGGGAGGATGGGATTGAAAGATGCCATCTGCAGGAGTATCTATCGCATAAGAGATTCCTTAGCGAGGGCTCGCACCTGTTGTTGTAGAAGATTCCGCTTGGGGAAGTCTGATCATTGTTGAGATTTAGGAACTTGCCTGTACTTCAACCGAGAGAACATCTCTGCTGAGTTTTAAGAACTTTTCCGTAATTCAACTGGGGGGAAACCTGTCGAGATTTATAACCTTATCTGTAATTCAACCGAGACTAATTCAGTTGAGATTTAAGAACTGGTCAGTACTTCGACTGAGGAAAATTGCCGAGTTTTAGAACCTTATCTGTAATTCAACCGAGACTAATTCAGTTGAGATTTAAGAACCGGTCAGCACTTCGATTGAGAGAAACATCTTCATCGAGATCTAGGAACTGTCTGTAATTCAACCAAGGATAATCCTGTTGAGATTTAAGAACTCGTCCACACTTCGACGAAGGAAATTTTTCGAGATTTAGAACCTTATTTGTAATTCAACCGAGACTAATTCAGTTGAGATTTAAGAATCGGTCAGTACTTCGACTGAGGGAAACATCTTCATCGAGATCTAGGAACTGTCTGTAATTCAACCGAGGATAATTCTGCTGAGATTTAAGAACTCGTCCACACTTCGACGGAGGAAAATTGTCGAGACTTAGAACCTTATCTGTAATTCAACCGAGACTAATTCAGTTGAGATTTAAGAACCGGTCAGTACTTCGATTGAGGGAAACATCTTCATCGAGATCTAGGAACTGTCTGTAATTCAACCGAGGATAATTCTATTGAGATTTAAGAACTCGTCCACACTTCGACGGAGGAAAGTTGTCGAGATTTAGAACCTTATCTGTAATTCAACCGAGAATAATTCAATTGAGGTTTAAGAACCGGTCAGTAGTTCGACATAGCTGAGAACTTAACTGCATCTTTCCTGAAAGGTAAAGGTCAGTCGTATGCAATGAATGACATATATCAAGCAATGATATTCTCAAAATAAATGAGATTGTGTTTTATGATGCGTATATGCATGTATCATGATGTATGGAAATGTAATGTTTTAGCTGGGGAAAATAAATCCCGGATAGCTGTTGGAGAATAGCGTTGGATTCTTCGCTTCCACTGGGGATGGTGAACGAAGATGATTGCGAGAATAAACCTGCAGGAGAGGATAACTCCGTTGGGAAATAAACTGATGAGGAGATTACTCTGTGGGGAAGAGATGTTCTGTAGAGGATTCCATTGATAAATTCCGCTGGGGATGAATTATCGTTGCTGGTGATACTAAATCCTGTTGGGGATGGAATTCCTGTTTGTGAGAGGAAAGAACTTCGCTGGGGATGATCTTTCAGTTGCGACTTCACTGGGAATAACCTCTTAGACTCTAATGGGGATAATCCTTTGAGGTTGGCTGGGGACAACCTTCCAAAGTCTACTGGGGATGATTCTTCAACTCCACTAGGGAAGCTTTTTCAGACTGCGCTGGGAAAAATTTCAAACTCCACTGGGGGACATTTTGTATTCTGCCGGGGAATATTCTTATACTCCATTGGGGAATATTAAGACTGCTGGGGATATTAAGCCTTTTCAGCGTTGATGGTAGATAAACTCTACTTGGGGAGAATATTACCGATTCATTCACAGTTGCGAGTCTCAACTGAGGAGAGCTATCATTACTGTCTTTTCTTACTCTGCGGGGAGTGAAAGCACCTTAGCCATATTATTCAGCCAAATCTACCTTTGTACCTGGTGGATAGAGCAACTGTAAAGATTGGACAAATCTTATTGCCACTGTTTCTGATATTACCAGTAATCATCTTTTGTTTTGCATGTAAATATTTATGAGTAGCAATTAATGTCAAATGCATATATCAAAAACAAACATTGGACGTTCTTTGAAAAACAAAACAAAAAGGAAAAAACAGTTTGAAATTTCTCTGAAAATGAATTGTATTGATTTTGAAGTTTGGCCTGTAAATAGGCGTTTTATGTACAAGAGGCTGACGTCCTAGTAAGAGAACGCCGCCAAATAATAGAATTTACACAATTTGTGAAAAACAAAATATCTATGTGAATAATCCCACTGGGTTCCAACTCTGCTATTGCCTTTATATCCTCGAGTATCTCATCACTTTGCTACTTGGTTGAAGGTAGATCAGATTGATTAGTGTCGCTCGAGCTTGATGGTCGATACCGAAGTCTGGATGCAAGGTGATCCAATGAGACATAATGTTACTCTTTGATCCCTAATTTTTGCCTGGACCGCCCTTTCGGGTTTTCAGTCCACCGGGATACCCTTTTTTGCCCAAGCCGCCTTTTCAGGTTTTCGACTTGCCGGGTGTACAGTTTTTTTTTCATTTTCATCCCTTATTTTTGCCCAAACCCTTTTGGTTCGCCGGGAAGCCCTTATTTTTGCCTAGGCCAGTCGACCTAGCGGGTCTTTGATTATGCGTAGTATCTTTTCACTATGTCTGCATTGACGGGGTGAGGAAGGTCGTCACCATCCATGGTGGTTAGAATCATAGCTCCTCCTGAGAAGATGTTCTTAACCACAAATGGCCCTTCGTAAGTAGGGGTCCATTTGCCCCTGGGATCACCTTGAGGTAATATGATGCGCTTGATAAAAAGGTCCCCAACTTGATACTCTTGTCGTCTAACTTTCTTGTTAAATGCCTTGATCATTCATTTTTGATACGCCTGACCATGACAAATAGTAGTAAGTCTCTTTTCGTCGATTAGGTTCAGCTGATCAAGCCGGGTATGAATCCAGTCATCTTCACTCAAACCTGCATCCTTCATAATATGAAGAGAGGGTATCTGAACTTCAATGGGCAAGACTGCCTCCACGCAATAAACCAAGGAATAAGGTGTTGCCCTTATTGACGTCCGCGCTGAGGTACGGTACCCATGAAGAGCAAATGGTAACATCTCGTGCCAGTCTTTGTATGTCACAGTCATCTTCTGCACAATCTTCTTAATATTCTTATTCGCGCACGCCGAACAACCCTTTGAGCTTCTGCAGTAAAACCCAAACCAAACTTGTCAGTATTGTGTGCAAAGTCAGGGAGTTGACCCCAATTTGCACACCCACCTTTTTCAATAACAGCCCTGGCATCCTTGAGGGAAGCCATCTTCATTGGAGGTTCTTCAACAACAACTTCAGTCGACGCCAGAGTCTGGGGGACTTCTTCAAAATTCTGACATGGGGTTTCGATGAACTCTCCGTCCATCTCCATATACCGAAAGGAATTAAGATGACTTACCATGTACTCCTCCTCACCCTGCACCATAACAATCTTTCCTTTTACTCGATATTTCAACATCTGATGGAGCGTAGAAGTCACTGCCCCAGCCTTATGAATCCACAGGCGACCCAGCAAACAAGAATAATATGGTCGGATGTCCATCACATAGAACGTAGATGCAAAAGTCTGAGAACCAACCTTAACAGGGACGTCCACCTCCCCATGCACCATCCTTTTGGACCCATAAAAGGTCTTAACCACAATATTACTCGGCTTCAGAACCAACCCTTCACAGTCCAACCGATCTAATGCTTTCTTGGGTAAAACATTTAATGAGGACCCAATATCCACCAGTACATGGGCCAGAGTAGTGCCCCTGCATTCGATCGAGACATGCAGGGCATCATTGTGATTTCTTCCTTTAGCAGTCAGATCTGCGTCGGAGAAACCCAACCCGTTGTCAGCGGTCAAACTAGCCACACGATCTTTGAATTGATCAGTAGATGTTTCCTGCGGCACATGCGCAGTTTTAAGGAAAGCAATTAAAGCCTTCGCATGGGATTCCGAGCACAACAATAAAGACAACATGGAGATCTTCGACGGGGTTTTCCCCAGCTGCTCGACTACGTAGTAGTAGCTCTTCTTGATAATCTTCAGAATTTTCTCTATCTCCTGTCTAGAGGTTTCTACAACAATCTTCTTAGGCGCCTCTACCCGGGCAGGCTCACCTGTGATCTCTTTGCCCCAAGCGTCAGATGACTCGGCGACAAGGGTGATAATTGGAATATGTACTGGGACGGTAGCATATGTACTGGCAGATGGAATGGCAATAGGCTTTTGAACAGTTGGAGGGGAAATCTTAGGAGAGAAAAGTCTTCCGCTTCGGGTGACCTTGCTAGCCCCGACAATATTGATGATCTCAGTATCAGCTTCTTCAACCTTCAAGTCTTGTTTGATCCTATGATAATACACATCGGCCCCATAGTGCCACAGGACAACTTTATCCGAAGTGTATGGGATAGGACCAGGAATAGTAATGATCAATGGAGCAACTTTCAGAACGGATGTAATACTAACAGGCTTTCTCGGGGAAGCCTTGGAAGGATTGGCGGAAATGGTTATTATGGACACATCTTCAACATGAATCAACGGAATCAAAGTTTTCTCGAACAAGATCTCTTTGTTATCCATCAGGCGTTGAACACCTGATTTCAATAAATGGCACCCAACAGGTAGGATGGAACATAGGTGGCAACCTTCGCCAAAACCCGGAAATAAACTGGCCAACAATAGGTTCCTCTTAACTGTCATTAACGGAGTAGAAATGTCTTCCACAGAGGTCACAAATGAATCATCGTCCACAACATTCACTCCATGCTTGGGCATAGGAGCAGTCATGACATTAGGCTTTTTCGGTGCGTCAAACTCAATTTCTTTAGCTTCAATCAAATATTGCACCTTATTCCTCAAGGCCCAGCAGTTGTTGGTATCATGCCCTGGGCTATCGGAGTGATAGGCACATCGGGCATTCAGATTATACAACGGAGAGGTGGTACTGGGATTCTTCGGAGCTTCTCTCAGAGTTACCAGGTTGGTCTTCAACAATTGCGGCAGGATTTGAGACAAGGTCATACTGAGCCGAGTATATTCTCTTTGCGGTCTCTCCATTATTTGTTGATTGTTGCATTGTGGGGCAACTGTAGGTCTTGATATTACTACCACATTCACTGCTTAGCAGCGTTCAGGTCGGTTTTGGCTCCTCGAGCTGTAAACTGCACTAGCTTCTTTCTTGAAAGGCTTCTTTTCTGTACTTGATGAAGCACCTTTCTGTATCTTGCCACTTCTGATACCAACTTATACCCTCTCCCCAGTCAAAATCAATTCAGTGAACCCAGATGATGAACTGTCGATCAAGTGATTGAAAAACGGACCCGACAAAGTCCCCAGAAACATATCCACCAACTCCCTATCAAACAGAGAGGGTTGGACTCTTCCAGACAGATCTCTCCACTTCTGAGCATAGTCCTTAAAGCCTTCACCTGCACCCATAGACATACCCTGGAGCTGAGTACGTGTGGGAGAAAGGTCGGTGTTATATTGGTATTGCTTGTAAAAAGTAGCAGCAAGGTCCTCCCAGTTGCGGACATTAGCTCCCTGCAATTGATAAAACCATTCAAGCTGAGTCCCTGATACACTATCTTGAAAGAAATGAACCCACAAATTTCTATCAGAAGTATAGGGTTGGATTTTTTTGACGTATGAGCGGAGATGGAGCTTTGGACAAGATGCTCCATCGTACTTAGCAAAAACTGGAGCTTTAAACTTGTGAGGAATTACCACCCCAGATGCTAGTCCCAAATCCCCGAAATCCAAACCAGGGACCTTCTGAATCTCCATAGCACTTAGTCGGTCTTCAAGTTGTTTGTACCTATCCTCAGCAAGAGGGTACTGTTCATCATCAAAATCAGTATCATTATCAGAGACCACAGGACTAGGACCCTTTCTTTCTTCTTGATTCTCTCCTCCTCCAGATGAATGAGACAGATCAGCTTCCTGTCGCAACCTATTCCCAAATCTGTGACCCATATTCAGCAGAACCACCTTCTTCTTCTTCTTCTTCTTCTTCTTCTTCTTCTTCTTCTTCTCCTTCAAGATGAGAGTCTTCAAATCCTACTTCCTTTTGGCCAAGTTCAGGAACATCTCTTGGAATTGAGCATTCCGTGCTTGAAGAGCTTTGATGGCTTGATCAGAAGACATTTCTGCTGAAATAAACAGCAAAGAAGATGAGAAACCTGTTATGGTACCTGTAATGAGGTGCATGGTAATGGAATGCATATGCAATGATTTCAAAGACTTTGGGAGATTTAAACTTGCGAACCAAGAAGTAACAAACTTTATTAAATTCAAACTTGTAAAAATGTTTATCAATGCCTTTTAAGGCGTTACAAAAGAAATAAACTGAAAACAAATCTAAACTAGAAACAAGCAGAAATCAGAAATACCATGGTCATTTTCCCTTCATGCTGACATAATCGTTGATTGTCTTCTCATTCTCAAGTTGCCTCGTGAGCTTCAAGATCTTCCTTTCTTGCTCATGATACTTCTCTCGGTAGGTATCCCTTTCTTCTTTTAACTGGATCCAAGATCTCTTCAATGCCCCAAGATCAATAGGCATATAGGGATATAGGACCGTATAAGTAACACCTTCTTCATTAGTATGCTCTATAATCACCAGCAAAACAACTTCATAAGGCATTCCCAGCTTTTGAGCACGGGCTCGAACCCACTAGAGATAAGGTTGCATAGGGAGAGAAGTCTTTAGTCCTAGATCTTGAGGGTCATACCTGTTCACCATGCTCCAGGCTCGTATAAACCTTCGGCGATGCTCTTTAACGTCCTCCTTATAGTCAAAGACAATATCTGTAAGAAGCAGCTCATGGGGGCCGTCTCTCCGAGTGCGTCCAAACCGTCGTAAGGCTAAATAAGGACTATAAGTTATACCCCCTCTAATTCCCAGCAACGGGACATTAGGGTATTCACCACATTGATCAATGACAGCTACTCTTTCCATATCCTTAGAACTCCAAAGAATGTCCGTATGAGCAAGGGACATGATTTTGTAAGCCCAACCTACACCTTTCTCATTCTTCAATACAGACTTGGGGAGGTGCGAAATAAACCACCTCGCCATCAGCGGCGTGCAACACATGAGGGTCCCCCTTCTTCGCACAGTACGGGTATAGAGAGCATTTAGAATATCACCCAGAAGAGTAGGTACTGGATTATGAGACAAGAAGATCTTGACCGTGTTCACATCTATGAAGGAATCTGGATTTGGGAAAAGAACCAAGCTGTAGATGAGGAGAGCCAAAATGTCTTCAAATGCTTGAAAGTCCAAAGTATCCCAGAACTGTTGAGCTTGATCCACCAGAAACTTAGCCAAGAAACCTTTAACTCCGCTCCGTGTCTCCCAGTTGGATACTACATCAGCCCTTTTTAGATGTAAGGATGAAGCAATGTCCTCAGGTCTAGGAGTCTCTTCCAAACCTGTGAAGGGTGTCTGCTCGAGGATGGATATGCCCAGTAAGTCAGAAAACTCCTCCAAAGTAGGAACCCACTGATAATCCGGGAAGGTGAAACAATGATGCAACAGATCAAAGAACTAGAACAACACACTCATCATCTGCTCATCCAACTTTGAAGTGACCAGGCTAAGGAGGTGACCATGTCTTCTAACAAATGAATAAGTATCAGGAACTTTTGAGACTAACTCTCTGAGCTGAACAAACATTTGCATGAAGTTAACTCGAATGGTGTTTCTGCGCACTGAAGCCATAATCTGCAAAACAGAACAAAGATAAATCCCCCCGGTCTTTGAAATGGTTAGTATAATGAAGTATGCATGCTATGTCATGATGCATGATGTCATGATAAAACACACAACATGTATAGCAGGTAGCAAACATGGTAAAGGCAAACAAGTCACACAAGGGCCCTTAAGTCTCAGGCTTGCATGGGGTCTGGGTACTACCCTATTGAAGTTCAGTTGGTTTCAACCTGTCCTAATAATAGTAACCGGGTTCTAGAGGTTCTCAATATCACTGACCATCCTCCATCGGTCATGGTTTCAGCTCACGCAATATTTTCTTGCGGCCGAAACTATCTCGAGAGTATGGTCTCAATGAGTGTAGTATCGAGTATTAACTAGTTCTCAGCTCTATACCGAGGCCGGCTATCTCACTACTTCCTATGGCCAAGTTGGTCAATTATAGGTTCTAAGGTCAGTTGATGCTTAACGACCCATATAGCAGCCTCGTATTCTCATTGTTTATCCACAAGGGATACCGGTACCAACTAATGTGCCACATCAACGTAGCTTCAGCTTCAACCGTATCGGTCTACGCTGTACAGTTCCCTCACAATTTATTGCTACTTACCTAAAAGGTGTCCCTAGATCCGGGTTAGGATCTATAGTAACTCCGATACAAAGCCCATAAAGATAAAGCAATCAAATAAAATAATAGAAGCAATATGATGAACTAATCCTAAGGTATACCCCACTTATTATATGTCCCCAGCAGAGTCACCAATTCTGTGATACAGTGGCCAGAACCGAACTGTTTTAGGAAAATGCTGGTTTGTATTTTGCGTTTGTGTTTGCAAAATGTCGCGGTAAGCAAGAGTCACCATCATCTTTTATTTTATCCAACTGGAAAGGAAAAAAGCACAGAAAAATTCCCTTTTTCGAGATTTTGAGTACGGGGGGTAGATTATAGAAAGGGAAGGTATTAGCACTCTTTCTATCTGTGGTTTTCCACGGGCTCTTAGGTACTTGCTCATCATTTTCAAAATTTCTTGTGTGTGTTTGATTTGAAAAAAAAGTTTTTTTTTACTTCGATTTAACCCTTGCTTCTGTCTTCAAGAGTGTTACAAAGTCGTTTTGAAAACTTTGTTTGAAAAGAGTGTTTGGTGTAAAAATGTTTGTTTTGTTTGAGCAAGTACTTAAGAACTAGTTTACCTACTCGAAAAAAGAATGGTTCTATGTTTGTTTCCTTTAGACAGTGCTATCCCACTATTAGTGAGTAGGTAGCACAGTCGTTGGAGTTTTAAGGGTTAATTCGAAAAGGGACGTACGATCACTAAAGCAATGTTAGGACGTCTTAGTAATAACCCTAATGTATTACGATCAATATTCGAGGCAACAATCCCGAGGCAACATTTCCGAGGCAACTTTTCCGAACGGGATTTTGATCTTTGTTTAGACAAGAGAGCGACCACTAAAATATCCTATACTTAATGACCGTTTACCGAAGGCAACCGAAGTGGGAGTATACCCTAGGAGTGCGCATGTGCGAGTGATTCAATGTCAAGTTATTATCTTTTCACATTTAGGGTTTGCTAACTGTTTTAAAGTTTACATACATTCTTGTCATGCAAACCTAATATCATACATCTAACAGTTAACATTTGCGGAAAATTAAAATGCGGAAAATAAGCTACGCTATTACAAGGCTTCGAGTATTAATTACATAGCCAAAAACAACCCGTAAAAAAACGATAAATGAACGATAAAGGTCCTAATTAATCTATTACATCTTGTGAGCAATTACATCAATATGGTAAAAATAAATAAGCGCGCGCACGAGAGAGAAATAGGGTTTTGACCCCGTCTAATCTAATCGAAAGAAACAATTATTTTTGTTGTTTTTAATTATTTTTAAGAAAAAGAACAAGGTTTTTAAATTAAATACAAAATTAATTAGTAATTAAATTAATTAAAGAAAATAATTTACATGGCCTATTTTTTGTATTTTTTTGTTATCTTTTAAGAGAAATAAAATTAAATTAGAAACAAAGACCCTAATTGTTCTAATTGTTTTTAATTTTTTTACAAAATAATTTAAGTTACCTAAAATTAAATAACCTAATTCAATTAATTTTTGTATAAAAAATATCCTAAATCTAATTGGGTGAAAAATATTATTTTTGTGATTTTATTAAAAAAATAATTAATTTTTTGGTTAGTAAAAATAAAGAAATATAAAAAGAAAAGAGAAAGAGATATGGGCCTGAGAAAGTAATTTGGAGGTGTGTTAAAAGCAATTATGGGCCCAAAAGAAAAAGTCCATGTTGACCTTCCTGAATCCCATGCGTTGTATTGACTGGGTCACATGATGGATCCTTCAATAATGGCCATCAGATCTGGCTTCTTGGACACATGGCTGATTGGATGATGATGGACCATGGTGGTCATCCCACCTATACACACGCCTGATTATGGAAAGAAAAATTATGTGAAATAATGGGGGGGGGGGGACCTGGGATTCGTACACAGGCCCCGAAGCCTTTTCCAATCACCTCGCTACCAACTGCGCTGGACACGTTTCTTGTACATAGAATGATAACGACTGATAATATATAATAATAAGCGTTAGTAGGAAAAATAAAAAAAATTATGCCAAAATTCAAATGAACCAATCCAATGGTGCCACGCTAGTCATCCCTGTCCTCTCTCCGTTGGTAAAAGTCAAAGACTTTTACCTATGGACAAAATCCGTCACTACAAACCTTGTAATTCTCAAAATCAAACACAAGCAAGATAAATAAAATCTAAGGCCATGAATCAACTCGTCTTGGCCTGCTGAGCACGATGGTGCCCCTTTTGTGGCCCAATTTTACCTGTGTGACAAAATCCCAAATCGAGACCAAGAACCCTAATAATGGGAAATCTGGATACAGTCCACAAAAACGCAATTAAATGTTATAGATAGTATGGAAATGTTTCAAGGAGCAAGAATATATATTTCATGCTATAGATGCCAAAATTATGCAATTCGATTTCAAGAAGAAGCCATTGTCGTGTCTGACTTACAATGGGGTTTTAGCGCTGGAAATTCCTTGTTCTTGATTGGTATAGCTTGCTTGTGATCCCAGGAAGTGAATGAGATGGTTAGGGAGCCTTGTAAATGCCTGGAAGTGCAAAATCAGTTTACCACTTTTCTTTGTTTTTTCCAAGTTTTGTTCTCTCTTTTGCACCTCCAAAACCTTGTGATTTTTGTCTGCAAATGTTCCCCATATACTGAGGAATAAATTAGGTTTACAAAAGTCCATTCAATCTTTGTCAATTATTGCTTTTGATCTTGAATTGATTCACTTGAAATTCTTTCCAAAATAGGCCAAAATCAATCTTTTTGTGCCCACTTTTGCCTTGCATGAATTCAATCTTTTGCTAGCTGGATATAGGACTTGAAATATGCACAATATCTTAAGGTTTCAATGATTTGGATTTTTTTATGATTTGTTTTAATTTAAAATGATTTAATTCAAATAAAAATCAAAATAAATAATAAAAATATGATAAATACAAGTGGAAAGAGCTAGGGCTCGTGGACCATGCTACCAACTCAAGACAAATGTAAAAAGTTAGGCCCATTTAGCAAAAATTACAATTTGAGGCATTTTTTACTTTTGGCAATTTTGCAAAAAAGGTCAACTTCACCAATGCATAACTTCCTCAATTTTGACTCTTTGAAGGTGTTCTTGGACTTTTTAGAAATCCTGAGATGTCCTATAAGCAACCCTTTTGGTATCATCTCAATTTGGTATTCCATGTTCATGTATGAAGTTTGACAAAAAAATGTGTTTTTGTTGACTTTTCAAAATGACCTATAATGTCCAAATTCATAACTTCTTGTGAGTGCATATTTTGAACTTGGGAGATGAAGATGAATTGTAGAGCATTGCACCCTCTTCAAAATGAGATTTAGATGGGTCATTTCTCATAAAGTATGAGAAAGTTATGCTTGGTCAAAGTTGAGTTGACTTTTCCTACAAAACCCTAATTTAGCAACTTTTGGGTTTTGATGAATTATGAGCAATCCTTGATGAATCATGATCAACCCTTGATTAAATTATGAAAGTCACTTCAAAATGAGGATGTTGACCAAAAATCTTGAAGTTTGAATGTATGTAGGCCACAATTGACTTTTTCCCCAGCACAATCGATTTTTAGGCCTTTGAGCAATTGACTGAGCAAACTTCCTCTGCAAGGCTTGAAACTTGACAAGGATGATCTTGAGAATATATTAGAACAATAGTGAGAATTTGGTATCCCTTTGAATTAAGTATCTTGATGCAACATGAAACCCTAATTTGAGGTAGACTGCTTTAGGATAGAGCTTGTCTGGTCAACCCTTGGACTTCCTTGAGCAACTTGAGGACCTTTCTTGAAATGTATTGAGAAATATGGGAGGGAAAATTTTGGGGTACAACAATAATCAAGATGAGCGACTATAGAATTGTAGATCAGCTACTGCAGACTCCTTCAAAAATATCTATCTTGGCTTTATTGATGAACTCCTCTGCTCACAGAGAATCTTTGAAGAGGGTATTGGACCAAGCCTTCATAGAAAGTGATATGCCTGTAGACCAATTCAGAAGTGTGGTAGGGAACATTACATCATGTAATAATCTGAGTTTCTACAACGAAGAACTACCCGATGAAGGAAGGAATCACAACCTGGCTCTCCACTTCTCTATGAACTGCAAGAATGACTCATTATCCAATGTGCTGATTGATAATGGATCCGCATTGAACATTATACCACGAAGCACACTTATGAAGTTGAAATATCAAGGAACACCCATGCGCCCCATTGGCATTATTGTGAAAGCGTTTGATGGATCAAGGAAATCTGTTATTGGTGAAGTGTACTTGCCTATTTATATAGGCCCACATTTGTTTCAGATTACTTTCCAGGTCATGTATGTTGTACCCGCTTATAGCTATTTTCTAGGATGGCCGTGGATACATGAGGCAAGGGCTGTCACTTTGACTTTACACCAGAAGTTAAAGTTTGTGCATGAAGGAAAAGTGGTAATGATAAACGGAGAACATGCATTATTGATATCTCATTTGTCCTCTTTCAGCATTGTGGAGGTGGATGAAGCTGCTGTTGGAACCCAGTTCCAAGCTTTATCCATTGATAATATAAGAGAAAATGAGAATTCTATGGCTTCGTTTAAGGATGCTCAGCAGGTTGTGCATAATGGCCATAGTGAAGTATGAGGATAGATTGTTAATCCACCTGTAAACAAGAATAGAGCTGGCTTGGGGTTCTCTGTGAAGAATGATAAAGGTAAGAGCATGAAGTCGAAGTCTACTGCAGGCAAGTATCAAGATATCTTTTGTAGTGGGGGTTATCTTCATCCAACTGTTTCTGGGATTAATGCCATTGTGGAAGATGAAGCAGAGCCAGAAATGCCAAATTATGTGACGCACAGAGTTAGGGTTCAGAACTGGATCACCATTGATGTTCCCTCTTGCATACATGTTTCAAAGTAATTTGTTTTTATTAATATTTTTGAAAAATCTTTCACTCTGCCCAAGGTGAAAGTATTGATATTGTATGGGCTTATCTGTTTGCTTTGATTTTTAAAATCAATAATAAAAGTATTCTTTGTTTCCCAAATTGTGTCTTTATTTTTTTCTTTTTCTTGGAAAATGGTAATCATAAAAAACCTTTCAAAATAAATAATAACTTAAATTCAATCTGCATGATCACTTGTTATATGTGTCAGTTTCTAAAAGCAATCATAAATCATATGTGCAGATTAATTAAAAAACTCGTTGAATACAATGACCCTATACCCTCTCCCAACTTTGAATGTCTTGTGTATGGGGATAAAGAAGAAGACTATGATGAGATTTAAGAAGAGGTCTCACGGTTGCTTGAGTGTGAGGAGAGTGCCATTCAGCCATATAAAGAGTCATTGGAAGTAATCAATTGGGTTCAAAAGAAGATCCGAAGGAAGTCAAGATTGGAGCATTACTGCATCCTGATGTGAAGAGCAGGTTGATTGAGATGTTGAAAGAGTATGTGGATATTTTTGCTTGGTCTTACCAAGATATGCCTGGTTTAGATATAGATATTGTAGAGCACAGTTTGCCACTGAATCCAGAGTTCCCGCCAATCAAACAGAAGTTATGAAGAACTCACCCAGATATGGCAGTGAAGATCAAAGAAGAAGTTATAAAGCAGATTAATGTCGGTTTTCTTGTGACATCAGTATACCCTCAGTGGATTGCCAATATTGTCCCAGTACTGAAGAAAGACGAAAAAGTTTGCATGTGCGTAGATTACAGAGATCTAAATAAAGCTAGTTCAAAAGATGATTTTCCATTGCCACACATTGATATGTTAGTGGATAGTGTAGCAAAATTCAAAGTTTTCTCATTCATGGACGGATTTTTCGAGTATAATAAAATAAGGATGGATCCTGAGGACATGGAAAAAACAACGTTTATCACACCCTGGGGAACATTCTGTTACAGAGTGATGCCCTTCGGGTTGAAGAACGCTGGTGCAACATACCAGAGGGCTATGACAATCCTATTCCATGATTTGATGCACAAGGAAATTGAGGTATATGTTGATGATATGATTGCTAAATCCCAGACTGAAGAAGGGCAAGTAGAAGATTTGTTGAAATTGTTTTAGCGTCTGAGGAAGTATCGTCTCCGCTTGAATCCAAAAGTTTCAAGGAGTTTTCACGTGGAAGAAACTTGATGATGAAGAAAGATTACAAGTCCTCCAGATGAACCCCCAAGTTCCCATGTGTGACTTCGAATGATCATAACTTGGTCAATTTTTATCACCTTGAGCCCACTCTATTTCCACAATGATCTTGAGGAGGTGAAATTTATTCCTTCGTTTATGTGCAAAGTGAGAAAATGGATGGAGGATGCCTTAATGATACAAAAGATTATAGGTCATTTCATGATTTTTTGCCAACTTCAACAATTCATAACTCTCAATTTTTGGATATTTTGAATGGTTCAAGTTTCAAAATGTCATTCAAGAGGTCTATTTCATGCCATCTTTTTTGGTCAAGAGCAAATTCCAAGAGGAAGGCCATGTTTGGATGAAAAACATTATAGGTCACTTTTGAAGAAAAACTTGAAATATTTCTAAGTATGGAAAGTCAACCTCTTTTTTCCAACTTTGACTCATTGCAACTTTCAGCTCAAACATCCATTTGATTCCATTATTTTCCCATTGCAAAGCTTGTAATCTCATATTTTTAAAGCATCAAGAACCATTCCCTAAGACCCCTTGAGCTGAGAATGCCATTGTTTCAAAAGTGGTAACTTGGAATTGAAGTTTCATCACAAGTCAGAATTTGAATTTCATGTTACAACTTCTAACCCTCAAATTAGCATGCATTTTGGGTCTAAACATGATTAGCCAACTTTCCTAAGTGGATTAGTGCATTAAAACATGTGTTTTGGATGAGTTTTGACAAAAGAGAAGTCACACTTTTTTCATGATGCAGACCCACACGAATTCCCTCCAAACTGCATCATCCACCCTTCCTTTTGATCCCATTTGCTTCTCCTATAAATACATGAGCTATCCCATTTGTTTTCTCAAGCTTGAACAACCAAAATCACCCTACCAAACTCGCTCCATAACTCACTTTTCTGCAACTTTGAAATCATTGTTCAAGCCTTTTTCAATCCATTTTTTCTATCAATTCACCTTCCTTGATCTTCACTGAAGCTAACAGAAGAAGAATTAAGCCTTGAAACCTTCTGAATTGATCTGACCAATCCCATTTACAAAGCTTTACAATTGAACTTCAATAGGTAGATTTCTCCATTAATTCTTCCAAACTTTGATATCATTATGAAGCTCTCATTGCCCTGATTCTTGTGCTTCTTACAATTTTTAAATCCATTGAGAATTGAGAGAGAAATCTCATATTGAAGGTGCTCGCTATTTTATGGGTTTTTGATTCATATCTCTTTGCATACCTTATATAAATTTGGTGCGATAGTGATGTTAGGATCGTCTTGAAGAGACAAATCCAATGATACTAGTCTGAGATCCTAATTTTTCCATTTGAAGGATCTAACAAAATCTCCATTGCAGGGCGTCTGGAGGTTGAAGACGATGACATGTCTCGTCTCAGCCAATGATAGTGTGCCAAACGTTTTAATTTCATTGCTTGCCCTTTTTCTGATCCTATGCGTATCTCACTAAGGTCCATATCAAGCACAACGCGTCTGGTCCACTAGATCAGCTTACTAACGCGTTTTGACTATGATCTGATGACCCACATCTTTTTGGTTTTATTTTATTTTCTGATTTTATATTTTAATTGATTTAATTTTCAAAAATTCATAACCCTTTTATTTTTTATCCAAAAGTTATGAAAAAGTTCACAAAAATACTTTGAATTATTTATGACTTTATGACTATTTTTTCACATTTTTATTTTGAAATTTGATATTTTTTATATTTTTTGCATTATTTTCTTTCTTTTAATTACTTTAAAAATACTTTCTGACATTTTTTAATTCTAAAAAAATTTCAGAAATATCATTTTACATATTTCTGACTTTCTGAAAATTTTATAGAATTTTATATTGATTTTTACTAATTTTTGATCTATTTTCTATTTGTTTGAGAAATTTTAATTAGTTTCAAAATAGTTTGACTTTAAAAAATTACCAAAAAATTTATAAAAATGTTTGAGCCTATTTCTGATTTTTCTATGACCTTATTTCTTTTTTATGAATCAATTTGAATATAGTTGATATTTTATTTCTTTATTTTCATTTTTATTCATTTTTAAACCCTTTTCAACATATATATTAAATATAATATTATTTTGTGATTATTTTCTGGCTGATCTTGGGTTGAATTTTTGATCATGAATTTTGTTAACATCATTGGATCCATGGTGTTGAGTCTAACTCCATAAAAATGGATGAATGATTTTAATAATAGTTTGATTAAATTTTAATTCTAATGTGGTTTATATATTCTTTCCCACCCTTCTTCATCTCATCCCTTTCTTATTGCACTAAGTGTTATTGGAGCATGATCTCTATATCATGACTCAAAACAAATGGTGCATAGATTGCTATTGACCGGCCTCAAAATAGGTGTGACTTCTACATAAGTCCACTTATGATTGCTTCATATAACGCTAAATTTTGTCGCGATTCTAATAAATGATCATTCATGGCCCAAACCTATATTTGCAAGCCCAAGTATATTAATTTGATCTCTTTGATCTAATAACCTTGAGATTCATTGTGTGGAGGCTTTGGTTCTACCAATCCTCTAATGGATCTACATCACTTTTGGTCAACGCAGATCACTTAAACATCGTTGATCATTAAATAGTACTTTTGAGAATTCCAAAATGGATGATATACTTGATAAAAAGAAAATACGACTTGTTGTGTGGAGGCTTTGGTTCTACCAATTCTCTAATGAGTTCCAAATGCAAGTTTCAAGATGTTCATCCAACTAATCACTAATTTCTAATAATTGACTTTATTTTGTGTTTTTATTTTATGCTCTTTTATTTTATGCACCATTTACTTTAGCATTTACATTTCATGCTATTTTTCATCTTTGCTCACTTGAGCCCCTTTATATTCTTGTCATTTTTATTTTACTCATTTGAGCTTTTCTTTTCTTTTTTTAAGACACCTTATAATCAACATGAACCATAAAAAACTTTAATGATACTTGGACTATTTGGTTACTATCCTTGGCATTATGGAGTATTGGACTTCTTGGACTTAGGATTAGAAACCTTGGCCTATGTTGGAGACCTTGTGACCTTAATTGATATTTTATCTGGAGTTCTTGAGGTTTACCTCAAGACATTGGGTTGTTTGTTTGTTTTGTGTGCAGGTTATTGTGATTACATACTTTGTTTGTAATTTGGAACTCACCAGTATACAATCGTTACTCTGCCCAATTTTTATGAAGACTTAATACACTTGAAGTTTAGTTCTCTCAAGAGGTCTAGTATCTTTTCTTGCTTGGTTTCAATTCAAAGAATGGGAACTCTATCTTGACTCATAATGTCAAGTATTGGCTTCTTGGTTGTTAGATGGTTCTTATCCATATCTTTTACCTTATGCTTTACGATAGTCTCTTCTTCTCCTCCCATCTTCTTTAATTTCAAAAATCTTCTTTCTCCTTTTGAAAACTTTTCTTGTTTTGAAACTTGAACCATTTTCATAATAAACTTGGACTTAGGTCCATGCATTTTCAAAACATTTTCATAAATAAACTTCAATCAACTTAATAATACCTCGACATTTTTTGTGAGAAGACTAAAAGTCAATCAATCTCATTTCAAACCATTTTTGCCACTTTGCCTTTTCCTTTAAACTTTTCTCAATCCTTGTAGTGATACAAACAATATACTTCTATAATATATAGTGAAGTGAGAAATTTTCCACTTGGGTGTTGAGTGAGGCATTTTTGATTTTAAAATCCAAGCCATATCCTCCACTTTGAGATGATGCAAATTCTCCTTTCTCATGATTGTGGGTAGTAAGCATGTTTTCCACACGGACAATAACGATGATGTCTTATCCCATAAAATCAACCAACACACTTGTGTTTTAAAATTTTTTAAAGGTGAACTACGTGTACCCTGATCCCCTATTGCACAAAATGTGGTATGTAGGCACTAAAGGTTCGCAACCGCGGCGGGTGCAAAAATCATAAAAATACTTCTTCTCTCACCTCCACCATCTATTTTTTTATACAACATTTTATAGCCAAAATATACAGATTTTACAAAGAGGTTCCTACGGAGTACCATAGATGTTGAAGGTGATAATACCTTCCCTTTACATAACCAACCCCCTTAACTTGAATCTTTCCCCCTCTTTTTGGGTTATTCTCTCTTTTCCCGTTCCTTTGGAAATCATAAAGCACGGTGGCGATTTTTATTTTGATCTGTATAAGTCTAGTCAATCCAATGGCTTAGTCTTAAACATTTATACCGCTAAAAGCTGGTCGTGAAAGGACTGATGGTTGTGATAATGCCTATTTGAGGTGGACGAGGGCACGTTCACACTCCTCGATTCACTTGAAGCATGCCTCTTTGCGGAGAAGTTTAAAAATAGGAAGTGTGTGTTAGGCATATTTTTCCATGAAACGGGATAACAAGGTGAGCATTCCATTCAAGATTTGAATCGATTTATTTGAGTTTGGCGTTGGAAACTCAAAAAAGGCCCGACATTTGTCGGGTTTGGCTTTGATTCCTCATTTTATTAGGTAAAAACCGAGGAACTTGCCCGCCTGCACGCCGAAGGTGCATTTTTCTGGGTTGAATCATATTCTACATTTCTTTGTCTGGTCGAAGACTTTATTTAGGTGGAGAGCATGGCCGATTTCTTCTTTGAATTTGACGATCATGTCATCCATGTAGAACTCGAGCATGTCTCCTATTTCTCCTTGTAAGACCTTGTTCATCATTCGTTGGTATGTAACGTTGCCGTTCGTCAGACCGAAGGGTATTACGTTGTAATAATAGTTGCCCGACTCGGTCTTGAAGGCCGTGTACTTCTTGTCCGTCTTTGCCATAGGGATTTGGTTGTATCCAGAATACGCATCCATGAACAACAGTAATTTAAAACCTGTAGAATTATTAACTAATTTATCAATATTGGGCAGGGGATAAGCATCTTTGGGGCAAGCCCTATTGATATTGGTTTAGTCAATGCACATGTGCCATTTTCCATTACTCTTTTTTGCAAGGACTACATTAGAAAGCCATGTTGTGTACTGGGCTTCAAAAATAAAATTCGCCTCTAGGAGGTCTTTCACAGCCTGCTTGGAAGCCTTCGTTTTCTCTGGGGACTACCGGCGCCTATGATGAGAAATTGCTTTAATGGCAGGATCTATCATCAAATGATGGAAATCTATCTCCGGATCCAAGCCGGGCATTTCTGCTACGCTCCATGTGAACAATGCTATTTGATAAATCAAACAATGAATATCAAAGCAAGTAAAAGAAAAAATAAAAGTGACACGAGTAATTTGTATTCATAGTTCCCCACTGCCGTCCTCGCGTGTGGGTACGTCTGCACCTAATTCCAATGGAATTAGGATAATTCTTACTATGCAAAAATGTCGATACAAGAGAAGTGTTCAAGAGCAACTCCGTAAACCCTAAGCTTGGTGTTGATTTAACCCCTTCTCTTTCCTTGATCTTGAGAGAGACCAAGAACACAATAGATGAGAAAAGACTGTATGGATCTTGCTACTCCTTTGCGTTCTTTATCTCCAAAGCTTATGCACATCGCTAATCTCAAACTATTGCAACACAAGACTTTGATTCTATCTGGTACTCCAAGTTACTTCCTTGCAAATACTTGAAGCACTCTAAGGTTCCTTGCAAAGATTTTAAGCACTCTAATATGGTGGGAGAATTGACTTGGTTTTGCATTTTATCGCAAATGTTGCAGATAGCAAGAGTTGCCACCGACTTTTCTTTTATCCAATAAGGAAAGGGTGAAAAGAACATGAAAGAACTTCGAGATTTTTAAGTTCGGGGGGTAGGTTATGAAAATGGGAAGTGTTAGCACCTTTTACATTCGTAGTTATCTACGGGATCTTAATCGCTAGCTCACTTTTTTTTGAAAACGCTTTGTGAATGTGTTTTGAAACTATTTAAAAAAAAAGCCTAAGTACGACAACTTTATAATTGATTCATGTATCAGTTAAGAATGCGTACAAAGTGTTTGTTTTTGAAAATATTTCAGAAAGGGGTTTTTGTGAAAAACATGTTTTGAAATGTTTGCGAGCAACCGATTAAGAACTATCTACCTACTCAAAGTATTTCGTATTATTTTCCTCCTCCTTTAGATAGTGTTATCCTACCATTAGTTAGTAGGAAGTCCTATCGTTGGATGTGAAGGGATAGGCACGGGTCATTGTACAGTTATAAAGGCAACTCGTAGGGGCGCTTTAATAATTTTATCGTAAGGGACTAGATCGTTTATCGAAGGCAGCATCAAAGGGTCATCGAGGGACTACAATATTTTTAATCGTGGGTCTTTGCTAAAGTGTCCCCACGTTCGAGGGACATGACTGTGTTTCCGAAGGCAACGAGTGAGGTCACCTTAGAGGTGCGTGTGTGAAGAGTGATTCATGCTCAGTTATTTAGTCTTGTAATTAGGGTTATCTACTGATTGCTTTTAGATCTTGCCATAGAAACCCTAATTACTAGCAAAATAATATAGAAATAATGAAAAGTAGTAAAGTGTGGGAAATAAAAATCTACGCTATTACAAGGCTTCGAGAGTGGGGGTACACACGATAAAATAGGGAAAAAAGAGTAAACCCTAATTGAACAATTACAACCGTAATCAGTTACATAATTGGAAAAAAGAACGCGAAAGTAATAAAGTACGCAAAGCGGCAAAAAGAAAAAATTGTTTTCTGATCGTTTTGATGAAAAAAGTTTGACGTTTAACCTAAAACCTAATTGATTTTAATTAATAAAAAAAAGTTAGTTAAATAAATTAACCAAAACCCTAAAATCTAAGTTGATTTTAATTTAATTAAGAAAACCTAAAAAAGATTAAATTAGGGTTGATTTTAATTAAAAACCTAAAACTAATTAGGGCTTGTTAAGAAAAATCAAAGGTTTGCGAAAAATGTTAGGTTTTATGAAAAGGATAGAGAATTGTAAGAAAATAAACCAATAGTGGTATGTTGGATTAAAATATCCAGCGTCAACCTTAGGGATTCGAAAGGGGTTAACATCCCACCCATTGGCTCTTAGTAAACTAGGTGCAGCCCCTGAAAATGCTCGTACTATATGGAAATAAAGTTGCACCTTGGCTACAAGCAATTGCTTTTAGCTTAGTGGTAAGCGCTTGATCCTACAAGTGGTATCAGAGCGCCTTGTTCTGAGTTCAAGCACTTAACCGTGTCAGTAAAAGATCCAAGCTAAGAAAAACAGTATGGTGGGGCCAAGTCAGAATATCAGCAATGACTATCATGATGAGAAAGAAAGAATCAGCGGCAAACCTGCAATCTTTGATGGAGAGAACTTTGACTATTGGAAAGACAGAATTGAAAGTTTCTATATGGCTCATGACACTGATATATGGGATATGGTGATTGGTAGGTACATACATCCTGTTGATGAAAGCGGTCTGAAGATTGACAGAAAAAGAATGTCAGATCATCAAAAGCGAGACTTCAAAAATCATCACAAGGCCACAACTATTCTCTTGAGTTCCATCTCATACTCAGAGTATGAGAAGATCACAAACAGAGAGACAACAAAGCACATGTTTGATTCCTTGAGAATGACACATGAAGGAAACACGCAAGTCAAAGAAACCAAATCCCTTGCGCTCATTCAGAAGTATGAATCCTTCAAAATGGAAAAAGATGAAACCATTGAAACAATGTTCTCAAGATTTCAAATTCTGGTTGCTGGGCTAAAAGTTATGGACAAAGGGTACTCAACTTCTGATCATGTAAAAAATATCATCAAAAGTTTACCAAAGAAATGGAGACCCATGGTCACTGCTCTCAAACTAGCAAAAGATCTGAACAAAATATCTCTATAAGAACTTGTCAGCTCTCTCAGAATTCATGAGATAGAGTTAGAAGATGATGAGCCCCAGAAGCAAGGTAAGCCTTTAGCTCTTAAATCTAACAAAAAATATGATTCTAAAGTTTTACAGGAAATAGAAGAAACCTCTGGTGGTTCCTCATCAGAAGAAGACGAATTATCCCTTCTCTCCAAAAGAGTCAATCATTTGTGGAAGCACAATCAAAGGAAGTTCAAAAATTCCAGAAGAATAAGGAATCAACCTGAATCATCGTCTGGATACAGAAAGTCTGAACCATCTTTTGAATACAGAAAGTCAAGAAACAGAGACATTGTCTGCTATGAATGCAATGAACAAGGGCACTACAAAAGCGACTGTCCAAAGCTTCAGAAGGAGAAACCTAAAAAGAAGTTCGTTAAGGAGAATAAGAAAAGTCTCATGGAAACATGGGATGACTCAGACTCTTCAGAAGCAGACACTGAATCAGAAGATGAAAGAGCCAACATTACCCTGATGGCCAACATATCAGAAGATACTGAATCATCTGGATCAGAATCGAACTCAGAGGAAGAAGAGGTATTTTCTAACTTTTCTAGATCTCAATTAGAAGAGAGTCTATCAGAAATTCTAGAAAGGTATCAGAAACTTCGAGTCATAAACAAGAACCTGAAAAAGGATCTAGTTTCTGACTCTGAAGAAACTAAGAATCTAAGATTGGAAAACTCTGAGCTGAAAGAAAAAATTTTAAAACTTGAAAATGAATTACAAAATACTCAAAAGGAAACCATCTAAGAAGTTCCTAGTAACCCTAATAAGATCATAAAGGAATATGATCATAGCTTTCAAAAATTCCTCGCTAAAAACATAGATAAAAGCAAGATGGCTTCAATGATCTATGGAGTTAGCAGAAATGGCATAAAAGGTATAGGATACAAAGGTAAATTATCCCAACCTAAGAAAGTTAAGGATTTAGTTATTAGACGCACTCCTCTAAATTATCACTTTACCTATATGCACACACATGACTTAAAGTATACTAGTAATGATTTCTCTACTAAACCAAAATTCAAACAAAATTTTGGAAACCCTAACAAACAAAGACCCAAAAAGATATGGGTACCTAATGATAAAATTGTCTGTGTTGCAGATATCTTTGACAGCAAGACTGAAACACCAATCCTGGTACCTGGACTCTGGATGCTCTCGACACATGACGGGAAGAAAGCATATGTTCCAAAGCATGGAGCTTAAATATGGAGGTTATGTAGGTTTTGGAGGCAATCAGAAGGGAAAGATAATTGGCTCTGGAACAATTGGTAACAATAATCTTCCCTCTATTACTAATGTTTTGTTAGTTGATGGATTAATGCATAACTTGTTATCCATAAGTCAATTAAGTGATAATGGTTATGATATAATCTTTAATCAAAAGTCCTGTAAAGTATTTAGTCAGAAAGATGGATCTATCCTCTTCAATGGAAAGAGAAATAACAACATTACAAAATAAAACTTTATGAACTGAAAAGTCAGAATGTAAAATGCCTACTGTCTGTTAATGATGAGCAATGGGTCTGGCACAGAATATTGGGACATGTTAGTATGAGAAGAATATCTCAGATTAACAAGCTCAATCTGGTAAGAGGACTTCCTAACTTGAAGTTCAGCTCAGATGCTCTGTGTGAAGCATGTTAGAAAGGCAAGTTTTCAAAACCCTCTTTTAAATCAAAAAATGTAGTTTCTACCTCTAGACCATTAGAACTTCTACATATAGATCTATTTGGACCAGTGAAAATTGCATCCATTAGTGGCAATAAGTATGGATTAATGATCGTAGATGACTATAACACATGGACATGGGTAAAGTTCTTAAGACACAAGGACGAGTCACACTCTGTGTTCTTTGCCTTCTGTAACCAAGTCCAAAACGAAAAAGATCTTAGAATTGTTAAAGTCAGAAGTGATCACGGTGGAGAATTTGAAAACAAAAAATTTGAACTATTTTTTAATGAGAATGGCATCTCTCATGATTTCTCTTGTCCTAGAACTCCCCAACAAAATGGAGTTGTAGAACGAAAGAAAATAACTTTACAAGAAATGGCCAGAACCATGATCAACGAGACTAACATTGCTAAGAACTTCTGGGCATAAGCAATTAACACAGCGTGTTACATTTAGAATAAAATCTCCATAAGACCTATTTTGGATAAGACTCCATATGAACTGTGGAAGAACAGAAAGCCCAACATCTCGTATTTCCATCCATTTGGATGTATTTGCTTTATTCTTAACACTAAAGAACATTTGAACAATTTTGACTCTAAAGAATAAAAGTGCATTATGTTAGGATACTCTGAATGCTCAAGAGGCTACAAAGTATACAACACAAAAACACAGATTGTAGAAGAGTCAATCAGTGTTAGATTTGATGATAAGCTTGGCTCCCAAAAGTCAAAGAAAGATAAATATTTTGTAGATATATAAGTCCAATTCACAGGTACTGAAGACATAGCATCAAAAGTTTCTCACAAAGAATCACAAATAACACCAGAAAAAGATGTCACAAATATCACATAAACATCTGAAGAACCTCTCCAGAAAAGACAATCCAGGAGCAGCTTAGCTCATCCTAAAGACAAAATTATAGGAAAGAAAGAAGACCCTATCATAACAAGATCCATATTCAGAAACTTTGAAGAATCTCTCATGGGATTAGTGTCTCTGATTGAGCCAACTTCCATTGATGAATCTCTTCTAGACAATGATTGGATACTTGCAATGCAGGAGGAATTAAACCAGTTCACCAGAAATGATTTGTGGGATCTGGTTCCCAAACCAAAAGGGTTCAACATCATTGGAACCAAATGGGTATTCAGAAACAAGCTGAACGAACAAGGAAAATTCATCAGAAATAAAGAACGATTGGTTGCACAAGGTTATAGTCAGCAAAAGGGGATAGACTATGCAGAAACTTTTGCTCCAGTCGCCAGATTAGAATCTATCAGACTTTTAATTTCTTTTATTGTAAATAATTCCATCACTCTCTATCAGATGGATGTCAAAAGTTCATTCTTAAATTGATACATTGATGAAGAAGTTTATGTGCACCAACCCCCTGGTTTTCAAAATTCAAAACATCCAAAATCTGTATTTAAACTAAAGAAATCACTATATGGTCTGAAACAAGCTCCCAGAGCTTGGTATGAAAGACTAAGTAGTTTTCTGCTAGAAAATGATATTACCAGAAAGAAGGTGCACACAACTTTATTATGTAAGCCATTTAAAAATGACATTCTAGTTTGTCAAATTTATGTAGGAAGAGTGTGAAATGAGCTTGATGGGAGAACTAAATTTCTTTCTGGGCATTCAGATCAATAAAACACCAGAAGGAACATACATACACGAAAGCAAATATTTCAAAGAACTTCTGAAGAAATTCGACTTATCATAATGTAAGCCAGCCAAAACTCCACTGCATCCTACATGCATTCTAGAGAAGGAAAAGGTAAGTAAAAAGGTAGAACAGAAGAACTACAAAGGTATGATTTGTTCTCTCTTATATCTTACAACTTCAGGACCTGATATTCTGTATAGTGTATGTCTATGTGCAAGATTCCAATCAGATCCTAGAGAATCTCACTTAACAGTTGTTAAGAGAATTTTCAAGTATTTGAAAGGTACTACTAATCTTGGTCAGTTTTATAGAAAAACTAGTGAATATAAATTAGTAGGGTAATGTGATGCTGACTTCGCTGGAGATAAAGTAGAAAGAAAAAGCACTTCTGGAAGCTACCTATTTCTGGGAGAAAATCTGATCTCATGGTCCAGCAAGAGGCAATCCATAATTGCATTATCAACCGCTGAAGCTGAATATATAGCAGCAGTTGGATGCAACACATATATGCTTGGGATGAAAAGTCATCTTGAAGACTTCAATATATTTGAGCGTAACATTCATATACTCTGTGACAATACTTCTGCTATTTGTTTATCTAGAAATCCAAGTTTACATTCTATGGATAAGCATATAGAAATGAAACACCACTTTATTAGGGACTATATTCAGAAAGGAATTCTCTCTTAAAAATTTATTGACACAGACCATCAATGGGCTGGTGTCTTCACTAAACCCCTTTCTGAAGATAGGTTTAATTTTATTCTGAAACATCTCAGCATGAAATTATGTCCAGAATAATAGTTTTATTTATGTATTCTTTAACCCTCAGAAGTTTATATATTTTTGGTGAACATCTGATCAATAATTCTTCAGAAGTTAGAAGGACAGTTGCATCAGGATCTATCTAAGAAGATCTGAACAGTTCCCAAACGGTTCATTTCAAATATAGAAGCATGTAGTTCACATCATCAACATATGTCATCCTCTCACACGCATTCTTCTAAGGCTGATCACACATTCAAATTCTGAAGGGACTAAAGCTTTGATTGGATGCACTGAGACTCGTGTTGTATTGTAAACTGTTCTATATCTCCACGCCATCTCCCTATTTTCAGGAATCATTGTTGCACCCAAAATTTACCCTCTTGATTTAGGCTTATGTTTCATCATGAATATCATATTGCATTGCATTCATACATTGTGATGGGATCAAAGCACTTTGGTTATCAAATTTTCCTCAAGCTTTGAAGGTTGATTGCATTGACAAGTTGCTCAAGTAGAACCTTATCATCTAAACCTCTGGACCTTTCAAGCTCAAAATTTTTTGCATATCTCAAGATGTTTTATCCATCCCTTTGGATCATCAGAGGATTGAAGTTTGTGTTTGTTTATAAGAGGAATCTCTCTTTTGATTCACCAGTGAAATAAGGGTTTTGCTTGATCAAGGCTATTGGTCAATGTACAAGTCTTGATTTGGAAGCTACAACATCTCATTGGTATTTGAAAAGTCTTTGTACAAGAAATTGGTCAAGATACCCAGAGGATTTTAAGTTTTGGAGATGATTCATCAGTCTCCTAAGGTGTTAACCAAAACTAGGGTTTGGGATTTCATCAAGATTTCTTGAGAATTTTGAAGTGAAACTTTGTACATGGCCTCTATATATTTGGAAGATCATATGTTTTAAGTCTTGATCATCAATTTTGAAGGGAAGTGGATCAATTGATTCAAAGGGGAAAAATGGTCATTTTGGTCAAAATCTGTCAAAGTCAAGGTTGACCAAGGGAACTTTTGGTCAACATGAGGCATTTGACATGTATTTTAATGGAAAATGATCATTGGTGATTGAATTTTATGGGATTTTTAAGTTTGAGAAGTTGCTTGGATTTGAAGTTATCTTGAAGTATGAAAAATTCACTAAGTGTCAATGATTTTTGGCATGACTTTGCAAGGGCATAACTTTCTCATTTTTCATGGGATTTTGGTGGTTCTTTTGGCCAATTGAAGAAGGGAAAGAGATCTGCAAGGGCCTACAGGGGAAAAAAACACACTTCTTGCTGAAAATTGGAAGTTATTGGACTTAGAAGTTCAGGGCAACTTGGGAAATTTTTTATGCATCTTGGGCATCTGGCCAGGTAAGGCAAGGCATTTGGCCTAGGCAATTCACCAAACAGTTGGTGACATACCTATATTTTTTTATTCAAGGCATAATTCAAAAATGTTCCTTGTGCATTTTGAAGAGGGCTATGAAAGCTTCTCATTAAACTTGGAATCACTCAAATTGGATTAAAATTGAGGAAGTTGTGGTTTGAGGAAGTTGGGTGGCAAAACCAGATTTTTGAAGGCACATGGGTAGGCCAGCGCGCACGCAGTCTTGGGCAAGTTGGCTTGACTTTCCCAGGAATCCTAATGTCCACATCTCTTTCATTTCTCCACCATTTTTGATGAATCAAAGATCATTGTGAAGCTCATCATATGAATTTTAATTGGCTCAAAGAAATTTGGAAAATTCACGAGCCAATTTGAAATGGCCTCAGTTGGAAGTCAGCTGATTTTTGGTGTATGCTTGGCCATGGAAATTTTCAAGTTTTGGTTCAGTTTTGATTAAATCATTTCAGAGTCCACTTGCACATGCTTGGCACGAATTGGACACCTCATGTGCTCGCCAAAAAAGGCCAAACCAGGTGCATACCTCGTGCCTCTCTCATTTTCACATTTTTGACAAAATGGGAAACTTCTCACTCAAGAAAATCAGTCCCATGTGCAAGAGAGGACATCTCACCTCATCACACTTTTTTCACTCACTCACACTCTCCTTTTGTTGCTCAAAACGACTGCAAGCATTGCCTGAATACCAAGAAAAACGTAAATGCCCATCACACTTGTTTTGGTTTGATAGAAAATTCACTTTTTCCATCCAACGACTCTCAGCTTGAATTACCATTCTAACCTCACTCCAAACACTCTATATAAGCTTCTCAAGCTCTCCTTTCACAGGGGGGGGGGACGCACTGCATTGGAAGAAGCTCCTCAAAATTTTCTCATTTTTCTTGCTCTGCAACTTGAATTGAGCAGCGCAATTCTCTTGATCCAGTCCTCATTTCTCTACTCAAACACCTTCATTGGAGCACAAGGAAGCTATTTAGAAGGGTTTCTTGTTAGATTTCAGAGGAACCAAGTGAATTTATTTTTCACCTTTGCATGTATGCTCACTGAATCTGAACCTTGATTTCAGCATGAATTGAAGTGTTTTATGGTGTGCATTGTGTTTATAGCTGGCCAATCATTAGGATTGATGTATATTTGAGCTCTGATTCAAGCAGATTTGGTGAAACCGTGTTTCTGGTTTTGATGTTTGCAGTGTGTTTTTCCAGTTTTTGAGATTTGATTTCTTGATCTATGCTTGATCTCTGAGTTTGATTCGAATTGCATGATGTAGTATGATATATTAGCTTTAATTTGAGCTTAATCTCATGGATTTTGGTTGAGAATCGTGTTTGTTTGATGGATCTGAAGTGAGCATGTTGGAACTGATGGAAGCGAGTGTTTTGCCTTGGCTGGAGGTTGAAGATGATGCGTGGCATCATCTCATTGGCCTTGTTCTTGTTTTTGTTATTTAATTTTCATTGATTTTCTGATTTTTGTTACTTAATCAAAACAATTTGAAAAATTCTGAAAAAAGTATCACAAGTTCAAAATAATTTCTACTATCTTGTGTAATTTTATTGGAATTTAAAAAAAATGTTTTGACTAGTTAAAAAATTAATGAGTTTAATTAATTTTTTGTTTAAAGTTTATTTTTATTTTAATAGTTCTTTGATCTAAAAATTCCACAAAAAAAATATTTTGGACTCATAAAATAATGTAGAATTTGATTATGAAATTTGTTTAGCATTTTTTATATTTTTGATTATGAATTTAATTTGAGAAGTTTATTTTGAATTTTTGCTTTATAATTTTCATTTTTATATTTCCATTAATTCAAAAATCCTCAAAAAATCATGCAAGCTTGTTTTAAATCATAGAATCTAAATATATTTTTATTTTGACCTTTTTGTGACTATTGGCTAGGGTTTGCATTTTTGCCCTTAAATAATAGTTTAATTGTTAATTGTTTGTTTGATTTTTATTTTAATATTTCCTTTAATTCAAAAATTCCAAAAAAATCAGGGATGTGTGTTTTTAATTCTAATATTTGAATACAATTTTGGTTGGATGTTTTTTCTGATTTTTTGATTAGAATTTCATTCTGAGATGTGATATTTGTTTAATTGATTAATTGTTTGAATTTGATTTTTATTTTTGGCTTTTCTTTAATTCAAAAAAATATGGAAAAATAGATATTCTGACCTCTTGAGTCTTGTCATGTTTGATGTATATTTGTTTTGATTTTTTTGAATTTTGATCTTATCTAATCAATATTTAAGATTAAAAGTAAAAAATTAGGGTTTTGTTGCTTATTGTGCAAGTTTCTTTTTCAAAACCACTATGCCTTGGGTTTTCAATGGAACTTAGGTCTTGATTATGGTTCATGAATGCATTGAGGATCTGAAAACCATTTTTCTTGAATGATTTGACTTGTTTTGATATTTTTCCATGAATTATTTTGAAAACTTGTCTAGTTTTGTTAGTTTGGCCAACTAGTTTTGAACTTTGGGCCTCATTTGATCCCCTCCTCAACCATCCATGAACATAAGACTTGCTTTCTGACTTCTACACACTTCAAAGATGCTAAGAGATTTTTGGTTTGAATTATTGATCCTTGTTTCTATTTTTGATGTATTTTTAAAGTGAAGGTACCCAATTAATGTTGCATATCTTGTTGCAATTTGTTTGATGGCCAATAAACTTGAGTGAGGCCTATGATTGGGCACCTAATGATCATTTTGGATGTGTTTATCCACATAAACTCAAGTCATTTCACTTAATGCCCCATGTTTGAATGATTAAACCTTTTGATGCATTGTGTGGAATTCCTCTCCTATTATGCTTGTGAGTTGTGATGAATTAATTGAGCATGATTGAATTGTGGTTGCTACTGACCTTCATGGTTTTGATTGTATTCTTCTCAAGCTCCCATGATCCTTTATTGATATTCAATTTTCAATTCAATATGGTGATAGAATGGAGCAACATTCCTCTGATTTTTTTTGACCTAATTGTGCATATGCTTGTTTCCTTCTATCATGACTAATGTTTGATAGTTGTTATCATGTTTCCTCATTTCATTTTGGTGTCATCATCCATACCTTATGTGAATCATCATTCTATTTATGGGAATACTAACTTGGATGTTGAATGTGCGAGGTACTCTGAGAAAGGTTTTCCAGTATTGACTTGAGGCTTTTGTGTTTCACTTTATTTGTGGAACACAATTTATTATATTGGCACTGCTCTTGTGTTTGGAATATTTGATAGTCTATGCAGGATATATACATGTGATTGTGAATGCTATACATTTCCCATGGGATCTGTTCATATCTGATAATCTCATTACTTACATCCCGATGGCGTAATTTCTGACTTGATTTATCTGCTGATGCCAGCTTGCTTGAAGTTCTCTGGGTTTCTTTTATTCTTGTTCAGTTGCTACGGATAGTTATCCGTTTGGTATTGCACTATTTCCTTTCTTCCATTTTCATTTTTTTCATAATCATATGTTGCATGATGGGACCTCTGTTGCTGATATATGTCAGGAGGCCCTCTGGTTTTTGTCTGATACATGTGATGTGTTTGTTTCTTTAACTGTTGATCGACGAGTCACTCAATTTAGAAATTGAGATCACGACTTCGCTCTCATTGTATGTTCCCTATAGGATAGTTTTGTTAAGCTTCCTTTAATATGTTAATTAAGGTAAGGTTTTCCCTTATCCTCAACCTTAGGATCAATCATTGTATGATAACATTAGGGATAGTGCTAGGCTAGTTTCCCTTAGTTGTTTTCCTTTTTTTGCATCTTGCATCTTAAAACAAAAATTTGTTTTCTTGGTAAATCATAAAACACCTCTAATAAAATCCAAACCTTCTTCAAGGTAAAATATACAAATCAATCTTATTTGTTTGTGCGCCCCTTGGCTTTGTTCTTTACTACCTTTTGGCCGATGTTTCGCCATCGCACATTTGTTTGAAGCCGATGTTTCTCCATCGCACATGTTTGTTATCCTACTTTGATTCTCAATATCATTGTTAGGTGTGATGTTTTGTCATCCGTTTTTATTGATGTTTCGCCATCTTTACCATGTTACTATGTTATCTCTTAGCCGGTGTTTCACCATTGTACATTTGTTTGAAGCCGATGTTTCGCCATCACACATTTTTGTTATCCTACTTTGATTCCCAATATCATTGTTAGGTGTGATGTTTCGCCATCTGTTTTATTGATGTCTCGCCATCTTTGCCATGATATCTTGTTATCTTTTATCCGATGTTTCACCATCGTACACTTATTTGAAGCCGATGTTTCACCATCGCACATGTTTGTTATTACTTTGATTCTCAATATCATTGTTAGGTGTGATGTTTTGTCATCCGTTCTATCATTTGATGTTTTTGCCATCTTTGACATGTTACCTTGTTATTATTTAACCAATGTTTTACCATCTCATTTGTTTGTTGTTTTACTTGATGTTTTGCCATCTTGACTGTCTTTGTTTGTCTTAACTAAAAAACACAAACCAACCAAAATATATAAAATGAACTACGGCTGCTCTGATTCCTTAAAAGGGATACATAGGCAAAGGGGTAGGGCCCAATCGAGCATAACTTTTATTTTCCCTACATTGTTTTCTTTTTCTTTCGCATGCATTCCCTTTTCAGTTTTAAGCCATAGACATAGGATTTGACCACACCCATTAGATTTAGACAACAAGAGTGGATACCGTAGAGTACTACGGGCGCGTGGGGTGCTAATACCTTCCCCTCGCATAACAGACTCCCTTACCTGATCTCTCGATCGAAAGATCGTGATTTCTCCCTTTTCAGGTTTTCTCGATCTTTACCTTTCCCTTTCGGCGGGATAAAAGATGTTCGATGGCGACTTCATTGATGTTTCATTACATCTAGATGATAGGTTCCGGCCGGGTGGTTTCAATCATTAATGCTATGTATCATTATTTTTCACTCTTTTCTGGATAATTAAGTTTTCAATTTGGTTATAAATACACCATTCACTTTCACTTTCACTTTTTCACTCTCACTTCTTCTCGCTACTATTTTCTCTCTACTTTTTGTGTGCAAAATTTTCTTTCAAAAAACCTTCAACAAGTCTGTGTGAACAACGACTTCGTCTTCAAGCGCTCAAAGCTCTCAATATGTTCCTGGCTCTTCTTCTTCAACAACAGAAAGATATGAAGAAACTTCAAGAACACTTCTGACTCCAATTGATTCACTATAAGTTCTATGTGAACTCATTATAGACTTCGAAAGTATAAAGGAAAACGGCTACGACCTTACTCCTGATGTTGAACTTCAAAGGTGGACCAAATATTTTGATCGTCTACTGGGTCCAGTTTTTCCAAGACTAGTCAAAGAATTCTAGATTCATGCAACTGCTTCAAACCATCAAGTTATTTCTCATGTGATGGTGAAGAAGATAGTAATTTCTGAAGATCTTATTGCAAGGTTGATAGGTCATGGCGGCAGAGGCATTCGGTGCAGCGACATGGAAGAAAAATGCTCTGACCTAACAACAATCTCAAAAGAGATTTTTACTTCTGGCTAACCATCAAACAAAATTAAAGATCTGAAGGACTACTTCAGAATTTGGTCAAAGATCATCTTGGGATGCATCAACCACATAGAGCCCACAAGCTCTCCTGATTATATCAATATTGACTGAAAATTTCTTTTGTACTTCATTGCAACAAAGGCAAAAGTAAATCTTCCTCATCTATTATTTAATCATCTGAAGACAAGTGTAAAAGAGACTAGAGAAGAATCAAGGACTAAGAGGGACTGGATACCTCTGGGTAGGCTGATATCATATATTTTGACGGAAAACAAACTAGTATAATATCTGACTGAAGCACAACAGGTCATCACTTTGGAAGCATGTGCTGGAAAACCTCTGTATGCGAAGAATATGAAGAAAATTAAAATCATTGATACCATCAAGAAGGATCCAACTATTGCAACAAAGGAAGTCATCACAACAAGAATAGTTCCTCTGAAGGATTTCCCTCTGTTCTCTCAAACAAATGCTTCTCCATAAATTATTGTCAGATATCTGGAAGCTTGCAAAATGGATGGGGCTGTTCCAGAAGTAAACATTCGTGATCTGCGGCAATAGGCTCCAGAGGTTGTTCTCAAGAAATCAAGGAAAAGGAAAGCTGTAGGAGAAGGATCTTCTCAGAAGGTTCCAAAAGCTGCTAAAAAGAACGGTAATTCTTCTTTTATTTCCGTTGTAGAATCAGTGCTTTTATCAACATCTGAAACCCCATCCTCTCCAAAACCAACAGAATACCCTTCACCATAAACCTTTGATGATTTTGATATAGAGTTTGACCCTTCACTCACACTAGAAAACATTCTGGAAGAACCACATTCTACTACCTCACATCTTGACCAAAATCAGCCAGAACTTGCTCAAGTTCTTTTTGATATTGATCAATTTAATCCAGTGTTCCAAGACTCCCAACTAGAAAATCCAAACTCTCAAGCTCCCAACTCTGAAAATCTAAACTTTCACGCTCCCCAACCAGAAAATCCAAATCTTGACTCTGATACCACTTCACCCGTTCCTAGAATAACAGAACCTCTCATGGTTCGACAACCTCTCTCAATCCACGACATTCCAGAAATTCCATCTCCTTACCATTCAACTCCACCAAACACACCTCTGTCACCCATTATCATTTCTCACTCCCCCTCTCCTATAAATCCTCCAGAAGATCACCTACGTACAGTAATAGACATAAAAGCGCTGGATAATCTAGCCTCTAGCTCTCACAAAATTTCTATCCCAAAACAAAAACCAACTATCACCAAGGCAGATGTTGGTAGAAATTTACTGATTTTTGAAACATAGATAATTGAATGGGTTAACTCTTTGAAGCTAGCCTGCTTAGAAATCTGAATCCTGCTGCTTCTGATTCTCACTGGAACCAGTTCAAAAAATGGTTCAACTCTGAATCCCAGAAAATCAAGGATTTAAACTATGAAATAGCCCAACAGAACTTCTGTGATCAGCTGAATGTTTTCAAGGATCAAGTTCTAGCCACTAGGAAAAGAAACCTATTCTTATGCTGGACAATGCCCCCTAGGAAGATCACCAGCCTTCAGAAGTTGATGAACCATACTCTGATAATCTTCCTCTGGTTATAGTTCAAGATAAAGGAAAAGAAATTGAAGAAGCTACTGAGTCAGAATTTGCAGCAGACTGCTCTGAAAAGGTGGCACCTTCTGCTGATATACATTCTTCATCACTGGTTATGCAAACTCTGGAGGAGCTGAAGAAAGAAAATGTAGTGATCAAGGAAAGATTAGACAAGCAAGATGACACATGAAAGGAAATCAAACGAATGTTGGGAAAACAAGAAGAGTCAAACACGTAGATTAAGAGTTTGTTAGAATCCCTGTTCACACAACTTCCACCACGTCAATCTTAGTTTTTGAAAATTGTTTTCTTTACTGTGTTCAAATTATTATGTTGTTTGCTTCTGAATGTGCTATTGCAATCCTTTTTAATACAAGTCTACTTTTATTTCTTAAACGTGTTTATATTGCTTTTTAATTCTTGACAAAAAGGGGGAGAACATAAGATATTTCTAATAACAGTATCAAGACAGTCTCAAACATTTTGTATATCATAACTTCTCATTTCTTGCTCTGAAAGTAAAACAGGAACAAAACTCTGGTAAAGACAGAAGTAGATGCATCAAAAGCTCCATCAAAATCTCTAATTAGAATAAACTTCAGGTAAGTATTTTTTCTCTATCTAAGTATTCAACTCAGGGGGAGATCTTAAAATGATTTATGTTCTTTCTGTTTCTATTGAGATATCATAGTTCTTGTCATCATCAAAAAGGGGGAGATTGTTAGAACATTGTTTGTTTCTACAACCCTTGTAAGAGTTTTGATGATAACAAAGACAAAGAAGAATTATGCTCCCTAAAATTATATTCTGTTTTATAGAGAAGTTCTAATGGAAGAAGATCAGAAGATAAGTTACAAAGCTGTTTCTACTATGATTGTAAACATCTCTCAAAAATTTTTGATGGAAGAAGATCAGAAGATGCGCTAAAATGCTGTTTCAACTCTTATTGTAAAACTCTTTGAAAGAAGTTCTAACGCTACAAACAAGATTTTGTGGCTCTGATCTCCAAAGTTCTGAAGCAAGCAGCAACGGATAATTCAATGTTTTGAAGCGTTATAAATCAAATATTTCAATTTCAAGAGTAACGACTGGAAGGGAACAAGGATCTTTATTTTTGGAAAGCACCTTAATTGTCATTGATCAAGTTTCCAAATGCTCCTTCATGCTTCACCTATTTAAACAAGCCTCGAGGATAAGTCGTTTACGATTTACACACGCACAGTAACACTGCTATCATTTTTCATCCTCAAGCATTCAACATTCAAATAATGTAAAACATAATTGTCTTGTGATACTGTTTAATTAGAAATACTACTGTACACTTTTATTCATACACTGTTTAGAGAAATTTCTTGAGAAAAACCGGGTTGTGGTTGATACTCAAGAAGACTTTGACGGTTGTCAAAGTAGATTTGTAATCAAGATTGATTAGTGGATTAAGACCTAGTTAAGAGAGGCGAAATCACCTTGGTGGGTGGACTGGAGTAGTTTGAGTTCAAACGAACCAGGATAACCAACTTTTTCTTTACTTTCAGTTTTAAAAATCCCAATTCAAACCCCCTTTTCTTGTGTTTTTCCATTCTTCAATTGGTATCAGAGCATGGTCATGGGTTAGAATCCCCCCGGCTGACACTGGGGGAGGGGGATTGTTGGATTAAAATATCCAGCGTCAACCTTAGGGATTCGAAAGGGCTTAACATCCCACCCATGGGCGCTTAGTAAACTAGGTGCAGCCCCTGAAAATGCTCGTACTATATGGAAATAAAGTTTCACCTTGGCTACAACCAATTGCTTTTATCTCAATGGTAAGCGCTTGATCCTACATGGTAGGGGTGGGTGTTAAACCACGCTCTCAAGACTTTCCAGCAACACAATAACCACCAGGCCAAGCGTTGGTTGGTGTTAGGATCTGGCCTCATCGTGTTTTGTATTATATTTGTAAAATATGAAAATATGAGAAAAAACAAAGTGACAAAAGGCTGGATCGAACCCAAGCCGTTTAACACCAATGACTTATCACACGCGCTTCTACCGCGGGGGCGGATGTACATCCATTAATTCCTATCAAACCATAAATATATATTATAAATAATCTACTTGTACCGGAGAGGCGCCGGAGCCCTAGCTCCGGTCATCTTTTCCAGCTGCCTTCTTCTATCAACCCTGCAAAACACAAAGCATTAATGATCCAAAAACGTCCTATCCCCCCCTAAATCGAGGGTTTCAAGCTCAATGGAAGGACTGTTTTGGCCTAAAAATCAATGGTTCTTGAGTTATGAAGAAAAATGCATGAATCAGTGCAATAATGGTGTTCTACGATTTAGCATGCATGGGATCACTATGATGATTTAAACCTGTTCAGAGACATCTTAGAAGTATGTTAGTAACATCAATATGGCTTAAAATAAAATAAAAATAAAAAACATGAATTTTGCAAGAATGTGAAATCGAATATGCCATGCAACGAGGGTTTCATGTGTTTTGGAACATCAAAACAGACCCAACCTTACTCTGTATGATTGTTAGGAGTGAATGGCATGGATGCTTTGTAGTGGAAGGGCTTATGATAAGTATTTGAAGATTTTTAGGGTTCCTGAAATTTTAGGATTTTTGATAACTTTTGAGGCAAGGGTTTTTCGTGGCTGGATTGTATGAAGAGAGTGAGATTTTATAATATGGAATTAGGTCACGATTTGTGGACTCGAGCTTTGTATAAGAAGATATGATTTTATCTTATTTATTTTTCATTATTAATGAATAAATAAAAAATAATTAAAACAAAATAGATCAACGGGTGCATGAATAAGATCCGAGGTGTATGAGGAGTGTAATACACTTTTGAACTTTAAAGCAATGGTCCAATAGTCCAAAATATCAAGTTTTCTCAATTTGAATTTCATACATTTGCTCAAAACTTCCAAACTTTCACTGGTCATAACTTTCTCAATTTTCATCTTTTGAAGGTGATATTAGACTTTTTGGAAAGCTCGAGATGGCCTCTACAATATCTATGTTGATCATTTTCGCTTTTGAAGAATTTATTTTAATGTAAGTTGCTTTAAAAAAAAATGTCTTTTTGTTGTCTTTTGAAATGACCTGTAATGTATTGACCCACATCTCCCAAATGAAGCATTTTTTGGACTTAAGCTTAGAGAGACAAAGTTGTAGAAAATTGAATTCCCTTCAAATTGATCTTTTTTGGGGGAAAATCCGATGAAGCATGTGAAAGTTATGCTTGGTCAAAGTTTAGTTGACTTCTCCTAAGGAAACCCTAATTTGGCAACTTTTGAATTTTGATGATTTGAGGGCTTTTCTTGGGGAATCATGATCAACCCTTGATCAAATGATGAATGTTGCTTAAAAATCTTTATGTTGACCAAAAACATTGAGGTTTGATTGTGTGTTGACCACAATTGACTTTTTACCCAACCTAGTTGATTTTCAGTCATCTAAGCAATCGGCTGGGCAAACTTGTGATGCAAGGATTGAAATTTGGCATGAGTATTCTTAGGGACATATGAAGAAACATGAAAACCACTTGAGACCTTGAGAACCCAATATTCCTTGAGGAATACAAAACCATGGTTGTGAGTCCATTGATCATTTGAGAACCCTAAGAGAATGTCTTGAAGAAAATGGGAGGGAAAATTTTGGGGTACAACAACTGCTCTTGTTCAATCTTCTTAAAAGAGTTAGATTGGCATGTCCGCCATTCGTGACTTAAAGGTTGAAGATGATTGAACACTTAAGTTCCCTGAAATTTGCACTCGCATGTGCAGGCGATAACACTGTTGGTTGATAACATTGCTTGAATGGGCTTAAAGATACCATTCAGAGAGGTGACAGAGAGTCGTAGGAGCTGGGCTTATAGATGCCATCCGAAGTAACTGTTGATAGAAGTATCAGAATGAGTCTACGCTTGACTGTATCTGAGGAGTGATTTTCTAAACGAATCTATCTGATCCTATCTGAGGGAAATGCTTTTTAGAATGAAGCTCTAAAGGAAAGTGTTTGTCATGTAGATAGTCGCCCCGTCCTGTTTCGGGAATTGATCTACAATCTGTTTTTGTTGGTAAACCTGTCCTGTTTCGAGAGTTCATACCACTTGGTGATAAAGATAGTCGCCCCGTCCTATTTCGGGAGTTGATCTTCATCTGGTCATAAAGATAGAAAGATAGTTTCCCCGTCCTGTTTTGGGAGTTAATCTTCAACCTATTTTTGTAGATAGTCACCCATCCTGTTTCAGAAATTAATCTACAATTTATTTTCACAGATAGTTGCCCTGTCTTGTTTCAGGAAATAATTTGTGTCTAGTCATACAAATAGTTGCCCTGTCTTGTTTCAGGAATTAATCTGTGACCTATTTGAAAATTGTTGATGATATTCGTCTGTTTGTAGACTTTTACCTGAAAAGATAAAGAGTTAGCTGTATGCAATGTCATGATGTATGAAATGCACTCCATAACTAATGTTCTCAAAGTAAATGAGAGGGCTATATGCGTTTCATATGCATATACTATGACATTTGTAAATAATGTATGAATGTGAAACGTCGTTAAAGCGTATTGGTATCTTTGTATAACATCTCTGACTGGGGAAAATAAATCCCCGACTGTTGTTGGGGATAAAAAATATATGTAATCTTCAATCTTGTTTAGAATGTCTCCACTGGGAATTCCTGCTTTCTGTTTGAGGAAACTCCGCTAGGGAATTTGATTTCTGCTTGGGGAGAAGAGTTCAAGAACACTGGTCTCTCATTGTTCTAATGAGGAACTTAATTCTTATATCCCCTGAATGGGGATGAAAGAGATGGATAACCTTCTGAAGTGCTGTCTCACCGAGTTTCCGATATGGATGCTGACTCGTCTAGGGAGGATAAGATTAACTTATATCTGGTCTGGTTTTGGATTCAATAGAAACTCTCTGGGGATAGCAGCCTGGACTACCCTTTGCTGGAGAGGGGAATTTTGACGGTGATTCATTGTAGTCAAAGGAATAGACTCAAGCTAGAGAGATTAGATTTATTAGGGAAATAAACCATGCTGGGGAAATAAACCCTGCTAGAGAAATAATCTACTGAGGAAATTATCCCTAATGGAGAATAGAATTCCGCAGGGGATTTTACAGTGTTGGAGAAATAAACTCAACTGGGGAAGAGAGTTCCTGTGAACTGTGTTGATGTCATAATCTCTGACAACGATTGGGACTCCGTAGGTTGGTGACATTATTGGGGAAAATATCATACTCCTTTGTTCGCTAGGGGGATCTGTTGGTGAGTATGATTATAGTATTTTAGACTTGCGGGGAATGTATCTCTGTCTGGGATGAGCTTATGAACGTAACTTTGTGGGGATAATCCCATGGAGGTTGCTCTGTGGGGATTTGTGGATGACTTGAACGTTATCCCAATTCCTAGAGTCTTTAGTAAATGTTGATTCTTGTTTTTATGCATATATTTGTTAACAGTAATCATATTCATATGCATATGTTCATTCAATTTAGTCAATGTACTTTTTTGCAAACAAAATAGAAGAAAGTAGAACAAATTTGAATTTTGAAATTTGATTTGTATTGATGATTTTCCTATAAGCAGACAGTTTTGTACATATAGACAGAAATCCTAGTAAGAGGAAATCGTCAAACAATGAAAGAGTACAAAGTAACAACAAAACATATAGCTAGGTGTAAATGATTCTGTCGAGTTTCAACTCTGCTATTGCCCCTATGTCTTCAAGCATCTCATCCCTCGTTGTCGAAAGAAGTTGACTGAATTGATTTGTACCGTTTGAACTTGACACCGGTAACAAAGTTTGCTATAAGTGATCCAACGGGACATAGTTGTTCACTTTAATCCCTAATTTTTGCCTGGACCGCCCTTTCGGGTTTTCAGTCCACCGGGATACCTTTTTTTTCCCAAGTCGCCTTTTCAGGTTTTCGACTTGCCGAGTGTACAGTCTTATATATATATATATATATATATATCCCTGATTTTTGCCCGAACCCTTTGGGTTCGCTGGGATGCCCTTATCTTTGCCTAGGCCAGTCAACCTAACAGGTCACTTTCACGCATAGTATCTTTTGACTATGTCCGCGTTCATAGGGTGCAGAAAATCTTCACCATCCATGGTGGTAAGTATCATAGCACCGCCTGGAAATATCTTCTAAATTACAAATGACCCTTCGTAGGTGGGAGTCCATTTGCCCCTCGGATCACCTTGCATTAGAATGATGCACTTTATTACCAAGTCACCAACCTGATATACCCGATGCTTGATCTTTTTGTTGAAAGCTTTGATCACACGCTTATGATACATTTGACCGTGACAGACAACTTCCAACCTTTTCTCGTCAATTAAATTCAATTGATCCAGCCTATTCTGGATCTATTCATCTTCATCTAAATTTGCCTCTTTCATAATTCTCAGAGAAGGAATCTGGATTTTGATAGGTAGGACATCCTCTGTGCCATAGACTAGAGAGAATGGGGTTGCCCCAGTTGATGTCCGTGTTGAAGTGTGATAGCCATGAAAAGCAAATGGAAACATCTCATACCAATATTTATACGTCACCTTCATCTTTCGTATAATCTTCTTAATGTTCTTATTGGCGGCTTCCACTGTGCCATTCATCTTCGGTTAATACGGAGAAGAGTTATGGTGCTTAACCTTGAACTACGTGTAGAGTTCCGTAATCATAATGTTATTGAGATTGATACCATTGTTTGTGATAATCCTCTCAGGGATGCCATACTGATAGATAAGGTTATGCTTAATGAATCGGGCGACCACATTCTGGGTAACAGATGCAAACGAGGCTGCTTCAACCCACTTTGTCAAATAATCAATGGCAACGAGGATGAACCGATGTCCGTTAGAAGCAGTAGGCTTGATCTCTCCAATCATATCAGTGCCCCATATTGTAAATGGCCAAGGAGCACTCAAGACATTCAGAGGTACTGGAGGCACATGTACTTTGTCAGCATAGATCTGGCACTTGTGACAAGTTCTTGAGTGGTGATGGAGGTCAGTTTCCATAGTCGACCAATAATATCTCGCTCTTAGAATCTATTTAGCCATAATATGCCCACTGGAGTGATTACTGAAGATGCCTTCATGCATATCTTTCATAATATTCTTCGCATATTTCTTGTCAACATAACGAAGCAGAGTCGAATCATGGTTGTGCTTGTATAGGATTCCGTTACTCAGAAATAACTTAGCAGAGAACCTCTGTAGGAATTTCTTGTCATTGATAGATTCTCCTTTAGGGTACTCTTGAGCCTTAAGGTATCTTTTCACTTCATGAAACCAAGGCTTATCTTCTACTACATCACTGTCAACTTCATAGCAGTGTGCCAGTTTGTTTAGCCTTTCAATGGTAATTTTAGGAGCCTCGTTGTCCCATCTAACCTTGAGCATAGATGACATGGTATCTAACGCGTCTGCCAACTAATTCTCTTCTCGTGAGATGTGCTCAAAAGTTATCTCCTCGAAGTACGGAATTAAGGTCAGCGCATGCTCTCTATAAGGGATGAGGTTCAGATACTTCATATCCCATTCTCCCTTAATCTGGATGATCACCAGGGCAGAGTCCCCGTATACACTTAAGAACTTGATTCTCAGATCAATAGCAGCTTTAATACCCATGATGCATGCTTCGTATTCAGCCATGTTATTGGTACAATCAAAGCATAATCTGGAGGTGAAGGGCGTATGGCAACCCTGAGGAGAGATAATTACAGCACCAATTCCATTGCCAAGTGCATTAGAAGCTCCGTCGAAAACCATAGTCCATCGGGATCCTAGCTTAGGTCCTTCATACGGTCCAGGTTCTTCATAATCTGTAACTAGCATAATGTTCTCGTTTGGGAATTCGAAGTTCATAGACTGGTAGTCGTCTACGGCTTGATGAGCCAATTAATCTTCCAGTACACTTCCTTTGATTTCTTTTTGAGGGGTGTACTGAATGTTGTATTCTGGCAAGACCATTTTCCATATGGATTTTCTTTCGAAGAGAGCGGGCTTCTCGAATATGTATTTGATGGGATCCATTTTAGAGATCAATAGAGTAGTATGAGTCAACATATGCTGTCTTAGCCAGTGAGCAGCCCATGCCAAAGTGCAACAAGTTTTTTGGAGCAGTGAGTATCTTGTTTCACAGTCGGTAAACTTTTTGCTAAGGTAGTATATAGCATACTCTTTTCGACCAGACTCGTCATGTTGGCCCAGTACACACCCCATTGAATTCTCTAGCACGATTAGGTACATGATTAGAGGTATTCCTTCAACTAGTGGCATCAGAATTAGAGGTTATTGTAGGTACTCATTGATTTTTTCAAAGGCTATCTGACAATCGTTGTTCCATTTTAATACCTGATCTTTCTTCAGTAACTTGAAGATCGACTCACAAGTATCAGTCAAATGAGAAATGAATCGGGAAATATACTTCAGTCGTCCCAAGAAACCTCTGACTTCCTTCTTAGTACGGGGAGTGGGCATTTCTTGAATAGCTTTGACTTTGTCGGGATCAACTTTAATACCTTTACTACTGACAATGAAACCCAGGAGTTTACCAGATCTCACCCTTAAGGTTCACTTGATCAGATTCAACCTCAGCTTGTACTTCTTCAGTCTCTTAAACAGTTTATGTAGATGATCAAGATGTTCCTCTTCAGTATGAGATATGGCTATCGTGTCTTCGATGTAGACCTCTATCTTGTGATGAATCATGTCATGAAATAAAGCTACCATGGCACGTTGGTAAGTTGCATCGGTGTTCTTCAACCCAAAAGGCATAACCTTGTAGCAGAAAGTGCCCCACTGTGTGACGAAAGTTATTTTCTCCATGTCTTCAGGTGCCATCTTGATCTGACTATAACCCGAGAAACCATCCATGAAGAATTATACCTTGTGTTGAGCGGTGTTGTCGACCAAAACATCTATATGTGGCAGTGGGAAGTCATCTTTGGGGCTTGCCCTGTTCAGATCCCTGTAGTCTACACACATATGTACCTTGCTGTCTTTCTTTGGTACCGGGACCATGTTTGCAACCCATTAAAGACAGGATGTCACTGCTAAGAAACATACATTGAATTGCTTCATAACTCCGGTCTTGATCTTCTCTGACATCTCGGGATGCATGCGATAAACCTTCTGTTTTATCAAAGAACAACCCTCTTTCATCGGTAGACGATGAACCACACTATTAGTATCGAGCCCTGGCATGTCTTCGTATGACCAATCGAAGGTCTCAACATATTCATGCAACATCTGAATCAATTTGTTCTTGATATTGTCCTCTAGGTTGGCACCTATCTTGACTTTTTTCCTGTCTGTCTCAGTACCCAGATTTACAACTTCAACCGGCTCTTCATGCGGTTGTATGGCCTTTTCCTCTTGCATTAACAGTCTGAAAAGTTCTCCAGGTATTTCAAAATATTCCTCACCTTCGTCCTTGGCTTGGTAGATTGGATTTTCAAAGTCATAAGTGGTGATAACAAAGTCGTTATCAACGGATCTAGAGTGGATGTGGATATGCAATTTATTATGTGGGTGTGTGTATGAACAAATAGCTATTTGTAAATGAAAAAAGTAAAAAGGAAGACATAGAGCACAATATTTGAATGTAAAATGTCCAATGCTTTATTAAATGAAAATATGTTTATAAAATGACAACCCTTAACAAACGAACCGTTGTGCCCCGGGTAAGACACAAGGTTTAAAGTCATTGTTTAAACATTACATAACCAAACTTTGAAAGCACTAAAAACAGAAATGTAGCTATTACTCCTGACTAAAGGAGATAGATATAATATCTTTCGCCTTCTAATTGCTGGGTCCGTTGCCGACGGTAGGAAAGATCCAACTGTCAAGGTCATAATTATTGTCAGCGTCTTCTATCACGTTGACTCCATTGTTGCTGACACAGAATTATGGTCTTCCAGCATGAGCGTGACGAACAACCCTTTGACCCTCTGGAGTGAAACCCAAACCAAAATTTTCAGATTTATATGGAATGTCAGGGAGCTGACCCCAAGTAGTACAACCACCTTCTTCTACAATAGCTTTAGCGTCTTTCAGTGAAGCCATTTTGGGCAGAACCCTGGTAACGTTGGGAATGGCAGAGACATCTTTAGTAGCGGCTGGAGGGATAACTTCAAAATTCTGATAGGGAGTCTCGATGAATTCACATTCTATCTCTACATATCAGAATGAGTTCAAGTGGCTAACCATATGCTCTTCTTCGCCACAGAATGTAACAACCTTTCCCTGCACGGGATACTTTAACTTCTGGTGTAAGGTCGAGGTGACAACGCCCGCCCCATGGATCCAGGGGCGCCCCAGTAAGCAAGAATAAGTTGGTCAAAGATCCATCACATAGAAGGTATATTCAAAGACCTACGAACCTACCTTGATCGGAAGATCCACTTCTTCGTGTACCATCGTCTTTGATCTGTTAAAGGCTCAGACTATAATATCACTAGGTTTTAGTATAACCCCTTTGCAATCAAGTCTGTCTAGAGCGCCTTTCGGTAGAACATTTAATGAGGAACTAGTATCAACTAATACATGAGCCAAGGTAGTTCCCCTGTATTCAATGGAGACATACAGGGCTTTATTGTGATTTCTTCCTTCCAGAGTCAGATCAACATTATAGAAACCTAATCCATTATCAGTTGTTAAGCTAACAACATAACTTCCAAATTAACCGGCAGAAATCTCTTGTGGCACGTGAGCAGTCTTCAAGAATTTCACCAAATCATGTGCATGGGATTCAAAACATAGTAACATGGATAACATAGAGGTGTTGGATGGGGTCTTCCCTAGCTGTTCGACAATCTTGTAATTGCTTTTACGGATAATCTTCAATACCTCCTCTAACTCTTGCCTAGAGGTGTCTTCAACTGCAACTTCTTTAGGTGCCTCGGTCTGGGAAGGCTCTGTTATTTCCTCTTTGCCCTGAGTCTTAGAAGTTGACTCGGTAGCGGTAACTCAAACAGGTGTAGCAACATTCTTCAGAGAGATTTCCAGGGAGAAAACCCTTCTGCTTCTAGTAACCTTACTGGTCCCAGTAATATTGTCAATACCGGGATCAACAACTTCAGTAACTTCATCTTCAACAGCCGGTAGTTCTTTCTTGATGCCATGGTAGTAGAAATCAGATCCATAGTTCCAAGGAATAGCTTTATCCGAAGAATATGTGATAGGCCCAGGTGTAGTGATGATCAGAGGAGCATCTTTCAGATTGGCAGTAATTCTTATAGGACCTTTGGAGGTAATCCTGACAGGAGTGCCGGATATTACGGATAAGTCTTAAAATAGGTTCTCAGTAGACGGAACCTTCTCAACCAAAATAATGTGATTGCCCATTAGGCGCTGAATGCCTTCTTTTAGTAACTTGCAACCATTGGATTGGGCTGCACAACAGTAACATGTTTTAATACAGCCCAAAAATAAACTGGCCTGCAATAGATTCTCTTTGATAATTGGTAGGGGAGTAACCAATTCACTTACATTAGCAACATAAAGGACATCATCAATCACACTTATGCCTTTGTTATGCTTCTACATTGGTGCAGTAATTACATTCAGAGTCTCCGTAGGATCAAACTCAATCTCTTTGTTGTCAATCATGTATTGAATTTTGTTTTTTAAGGCCCAAGAATTATTGGTGTCCTGCCCAGGACTATTGGCCATAAACAACATTGGTCTCCTTCTTACCACCAAATGTCTTTTTCACATCACTCGAAGATGCAACCACTTGAATTTTTCCACTCTTGATACCACTTTTGACATGTTCTTCAGTTAGAATCAGCTCAATGAAACCAGATGAGGAGCTTCTAATCAGATGGTTAAAGAATGGCCCTGTCAAAGTGCCCATGAACATATTAACCAGCTCCCTATCAGATAAGGGAGGTTGCACTCTTCTAGCTAGATCTTTCCATTTATGAGTATAGTCTTTGAACCCTTCATTCGAGCCCATAGTCATGTTATGTAATTGCATGCGAGTTGGTGCAAGGTCGGCATTAATTTGATACTGCTTGTAAAAAGAAACAACCAAGTCTTCCCAAGTACGGATGTTGGTTCCCTCCAGATAATAGAACCACTCGAGTTGTGTACCATACAAACTTTCCTGAAAGAAGTGAACCCATAACTTCCTGTCAGCAGTATGAGGTTGGATTTTCGGAACATAGGACCTTAGATGAAGTTTGGGACAAGAAACACCATCATATTTAGCAAAAGTGGGGACCTTGAACTTATGAGGGATAACTACCCCTGAAATAAGACCCGACTCTTCAAAATCCAATCCAAACACTTTCTAGATTTCCATGGCCTTAAGGCGATCTTCCTACTGTTTGTATCTATCATCTGCGAGAGGATACTGTTCATCAGAATAGTCTTCATCCTCAGGAATTTTCCCAAAACCTTAATTGCTTCCACCTTTAGCCTTAACACTTCTACCGACTTCCTCTTGATTGTCATCTTCATCAGAGGAGATATCAGCAGTTTGAACTGGTTTAGTGGGACCTTTGAACCTTCTCCCCATATTGAGGATAGAAAGTGGCTTCCGAGTCTTCTTGTTTTTGGCAATGAGCGCCATCATCTCTTTCTTCCCCTGGGCTAAGTTCAGTAGCGTTTCCTGGAATTGGGCATTCTATGGTTGGAGTTCCTTGACAGTCTATTCTAGAGCCATCTTTTATCTGTAATAAACAACAAGAAAATGAGAAAACCTTCTTATAGAGTACCTGTTATGTGATGATATGTAAATGCCATGTTTCCAAGGACCGTTGCAGGATTTAAATTTGTTTAAACAAAAGGAAACAAAATAAACTTTAGTAACAAGCTCAAATTATAATTGCTTTCAATAAAAAAGAGTTACAAAACAATAAGATGTTAATTCAAGTCTCCCATGGACGCTTCCTCTTTGTGTTGACATATGCGTTAAGGCTTTGTTCTTTGTGGAGTCATTTCGCCAGCTCCAATACTTTCTTCTCACTAGCACAGAACTGATCCTCGAAGGTATCTCTTTCTTCCTTGAGCTGAATCCATGCCTTCTGTAGCTCTTCGAAGTTAGTAGGCATATCGGGGTGAAGAACGGTATGAGAAACATCCCCTTCAACCATAGGTTCTATGACCACTGGTAGGATAATATGATATGAAATTTTAATATTCTGAGCACGAGACCACACCCATATGAGGTAAGGCTCTAGAGAAATGGAATTCTTGTGTCCTAAAGTCTTTCTATCAATCTTATTGACTGTTCCCCAAGCACGTATAAACCTTTGATGGTAATATTGAGGACCGTTCTTATAGTCGAACAATATACTCTGGATGAGCATATTATGAGGACCGTCCCTTCGAGCATAACCAAACTGACACAGAGCTAAAGAAGGGTTATAAGTGATGCCCCCTCTTATACCAAGGAGTGGAACATTAGGGAATTCCCCATAATAATCAATAATAGTGACATCTGCCTGAGATCGAGAACACCAATGGATATCTACATGAGTGAGTGACATCAACCTTTGAGACCACCTCAAACCTTGTTCGTTCTTTATCATTGATCGGGGCAGGTGCGAAATAAACCACCTGGACAGTAGAGGTATGCAACACATAAGAGTTCCTCGCCTATTCATAGTACGAGTGTGGAGTGAATGCAGGACATCTCCAAGCAAAGTAGGTATCGAATTATAGGTGAGGAATATTTTGATGGCATTCACATCTCTGAATTGGTTCGGATTAGGGAACAATACCAAACCATAGATCAATAAGGCCAAAATATCCTCAAAATCCCGATGATTCATGGCATCTAGAAACCCCTGAGCCTTCTCTATCAAATATTTAGGAGAAAAACCCTTGACTTCATTCCTTGTTTCTCAATTAGATATAATGTTCGATCGTTTCAGTTATAAGGCTACTGTAATGTCTTCAGGTTTCAGAACTTGCTATAAACTGGTGAAGGGTATCTGATCAAGAATAGGCAGCAACTTAGAGAATTCTTACATTGTGGGCACCAATTGATAATCCGGGAAGGTAAAATAGTGATGCTTCAGATCAAACAACTGGAAAAGAACTCTCATCATGTCTTCTTGGAAGCCAGTAGTAACCAAACTGAGTAGATGACCATGTCTCTTGGAAAATTAAGAATTGTCGGGAACCTTTGAGACTAATTCCTTAAGCTTGGAAGGTATCCTTACGAAGTTGATCTGGATGGTATTCCTACGACTAGAAGCCATGACCCTGCAACATAGAACAAAGATAAATCCCCTAGATCCATGAAATGGTTAGTCATGATATGATGTTATGATGTTATGATTTCATGTTCAAATAGATAATCAAACACAAGCAAAGCACGCAAAGGCCTTAGGTTTAAGGCTTGCATGGGGTTTGTAGGTAAGTACCCTCTTGAAGTTTAGTTGGCTCAACCTGTCCTAAAGAAGTAACCGGGTTCTGGGGATCTCAATATCACTGATTTTTCCCACAAGTTTTTTCTATCACGACAACTGACTTGCCACCAAACAAAACTTGAGAGTCGAATCTCAATGAGCGTAGCATTGAGTATTAACCAACTTCGTACTTCACCAAAACTGGCTATCACTACATTCTAATGGCTAAGTTGGGTCAATTAAGGTTCTAAGTTCAGTTAGTGCTTATGACACCACGCGGTAGCCTAGTATTCTCCCCGTTTGACTCGAGGGACACCAGTACAAACCAATGTGTCGCACTAACATAGCCATCACTTTAACCATATTGGTATACGGCGTATATTTCCCATGATCTATTGCTACTTACCTAAAATGCCCCCAGATCTGGGTGTAGGATCTTTGTAAGAAAATAAACCCGAGCAACCCTCAAAATGTAAAGCACACAAGACAAACAAGGAAATAATTAAAAAATGATCTAACTCTAAAGGTAACCCCACTTTTAGTTTTCCCCAGCAGAGTTGCAAGTTCTGTAATACGGTGGGAGAACTGACTTGGTTTTGCATTTTATCTCAAATGTTATGGATAGCAAGAGTCGCCACCGACTTTTATTTTATCCAATAAGGAAAGGGTGAAAATAATAGGAAAGACCTTCATGATTTTTGAGTTCGGGGGGTAGGTTATGAAAAGGGAAGGTGTTAGCACCCTTTTCATCTGTAGTTATCTAAGGGCTCTTAATCGCTATCTCACTTTGTTTTGAAAATACTTTGTGAACATGTTTTGAAAATATTTTGAAAAAAATGCCTAAGTAAGACAACTTTGTAATGATTCTTATATCAGTTAAGAATGCATACAAAGTGTTTGTTTTTGAAAATATTTCAGAAAAGTATTTTTGTGAAAAATATATTTTGAAATGTTCGCGAGCAAGCGATTAAGAACTATCTAACTACCCAAAGTCTTTCGTATTATTTTCCTCTCCTTTAGATAGTGTTATCCTACCATTAGTTAGTAGGAAGCCTTATCATTGGATGTGAAGGGACAGACGTGAATCATCGTACAGTCATAAAGGTAACTCGTAGGGGCGCTTTAGCAGTTTTATTGTAAGGGACTAGATCATTTATCGAAGGCAACATTGAAGGGTCATCGAGGGACGACGATCTTTTTAATCGAGGGTCTTTTATAAAGCGTCCCCAAGTTCGAGGGACATGATTATGTTTCCGAAGGCAACAAGTGAGGTCACCTTAGAGGTGCGTGTGTGAAGAGTGATTCATACTCAGTTATTTAGTCTTGTAATTAGGGTTATCTACCGATTGCTTTTAGATCTTGCCATATAAACCCTAATTACTAGAAAAATAATATAGCAATAATGAAAAGCAGTAAAGTGTGGGAAATAAAAATCTACGTTATTACAAGTCTTCGAGAGTGGGGGTACAAACAATAAAACCGGGAGAAAAGAGTAAACGATAATTAAAATATTACAATCGTAACCATTTACATAATTGGAAAAAAGAACGCGAAAGTAATAAAGTACGCGAAGCGGAAAAAAGAAAAAGAAAAGAGAAAATTGTTTTGTGATCGTTTTGATGAAAAAGTTTGACGATTAACCTAAAACCTAATTGATTTTAATTAATAAAAAAAGTTAGTTAATTAAATAAACCAAAACCCTAAAATATAATTTGATTTTTATTTAATTAAGAAAACCTAAAAAATAATTAAATTAAGGTTGATTTTAATTAAAAACCTAAAACTAAATTAGGATTTGTTAAGAAAAATCAAAGGTTTACGAAAAATGTTAGGTTTTATGAAAAGGATAGAGAATTGTAATAAAATAAACCAAGAGTGGTAGGGGTGGGTTTTGAACCCACGCCCTCAAGACTTTCTAGCAACACAATCATCACCAGGCCAAGCGCTGGTTGGTGTTAGGATCTGGCCTCAACGTGTTTTGTATTCTATCCTGCCAAATATGAATATATGATAAAAAAACAAAGTGACAAAAGGCTAGATCGAACCCAGGCCCTTTGACACCAATGACTTATCGTGCACGCTTCTAACGCTGGGGCGGCTGTACATCCATTAATTCCTATCAAACCATATATTAGAAATAATCTGCTTGTACTGGAGAGGCACCAAAGCCCTAGCTCCAGGGTTCTTCTCCGACTTTCTTCTTCTATCAACCCTACAAAATATAAAGCATTAATGATCCAAAAACGTCCTACCCCCTAAATCCGAGGGCTGCGAGCTCAATTGAAGGATTGTTTTGGCCTAAAAAAATCAATGGTTCTTGAGTTATAAAGAAAAACGCATGGATCGGTGCAACGATGGTGTTCTACAATTTAGCATGCATGGGATCTCTATGATGAACCAAACCTGTTCAGAGACATCTCAGAAGTATGTTAGTAACATTAATATGGCTTAAAACAAAACAAAATTTAAAATATGAATTTTGCAAGAATGTGAAATCGTATATGCCATGCAATGGAGTTTCATGTGTTTTGGAACATCAAAACTGACCCAGCCTTACTCTGTATGATTGTTAAGATTGAATAGGATGACTGCTTTGTAGTGGAAGGGCTTATGATAAAGATTTGAAGATTTTTAGGGTTCTTGAAATTTTGGGATTTTTTATAACTTTTGAGGCAAGGGTTTTTCGTGGCTGGCATGTATGAAGAGAATGAGATTATATAATGTGGAATCAGTTCAGAATTTGTGGACTTAGGCATTGTGTAAGAAGATATAGTTTTATATTATTTATTTTGCATTATTGATGAATAAATAAAAAAATAATTAAAATAAAATATATTAAGGGGTGCATGAATAAGATATGAGGTGTGTCAGGAGTGTAATACACGTTCGAACTTTAAAGCAATGGCCCAATAGTCCAAAATATCAAGTTTGCTCAATTTGAATTTCATGCATTTGCTCAAAATTTCCCAACTTGCACTGGTCATAACTCTCTCAATTTTCATCTTTTGAAGGTGATCTTGGACTTTTTGGAAAGCTAAAGATGTCCTCTACAATCAATATGTTTTTCATTTTTGCTTTTGAAGAAATTATCTTGATGTAAGTTTCCTTGACAAAGAGTGTCTTTTTGTTGACTTTTGAAATGACTTGTAATGTATTGACCCATATCTCCCGAATGAAGCATTTATGGAATTGAGCTTAGAGAGACAAAGTTGTAAAGAATTTAATTCCCTTCAAAACGAGCTATGGTTGGGGAAAAGCTGATGAAGCATGTGAAAGTTATGCTTGGTCAAAGTTTAGTTGACTTCTCCTAAGGAAACCCTAATTTGGCAACTTTTGACTTTTGATGATTTGAGGGTTTTTCTTCAGGAATCATGATCAACCCTTGATCAAATGATGAACGTGGCTTCAAAATCTTGATGTTGACCAAAAATCTTGAGGTTTGAATATATGTTGACCACAATTGATTTTTTATCCAATACAGTTGGTTTTTAGTCATCTGAGCGATTGGCTAGGAAAACTTGTGATGCAAGGCTTAAAATTTGGCACAAGTATTCTTAGGGACATGTGAAGAAACATGAAAACCACTTGAGACCTTGGGAACCCAATCTTCCTTGAGGAATACAAAACCCTAGTTGTGAGTCCATTGATCATTTTAGAACCCTAGGAGAATGTCTTGAAGAAAATGGGAGGGAAAATTTTGGGGTACAACACACTCCAAGGTTATTCACTTTACTACATTTATCTCGTCTTGCATGAAAACCCCGAAATCAACCAATGATCTTAGAGGATAAACCCGTAATTTTTCTTGGATATATACCCCTATAAAACTCCACCCAATACACAATTGGACACTAGCAATCCTCGTCTAGATCACACCCCAACAAAATATCGTTACAATGTAATGTCAGTTTGTATGCATAGATTGGAGGATGAAGATGAAGAGAGAAATAGGCTAATTTTATGGTTTTCAACAAATTGGAATGATGCATGAAAAAGTATTTATAGTTTTGAAATTTTTAGGGCAAAAAGGGATAAATTTTGAATAAAAGAATATAAAAAATTGACCAACTAAAATTGTATGTGTCGACACATACGTGTTTTTTGAACAGTATGTGTCGACCTATGAAGTCACATGTGTCGACTGGAAATTTACAAAAGCTACAAGCTTTAAAACAATAGTAAATGTGTCGACCTGAAAGATGGATGTGTCAACACATAAAATAAGAATTTCTATATTTTCAGAAATGCTTCAGTATGCGTTGACCTAAAATGATGCATGTGTCAACCTGAGACTTACAGAAGCTACAGGCTTTAAAAATGCATTACATGTGTCGACCGGAAATATGCATGTGTTGACACATGCAGTAAAAAAACATGCAGAAAACTATTTTTAATGACTTGGATCAATTTTAAAATATTTTCTAATGATTCCTAAGACCTCTAATGCAGAGGAGTTCCACAACACATAAGGATGTTATCCAATACTCAGAAGTGTAAGCTTTTCCCAGTTTCGACATCATTTAAAACATTTGACGACAAAGTTTGTACTCACATGCTCCCCCTTTTTGATGATGGCAAACCTTGCAACGATACATTCCTTGTCTTTATTGAACACTCCCCCTGACTTTGTGCATTCCTACTTCGACCCGCATATGCTTCTTCCCCTTTGACAACATAAAAAAGAAAGATAGCAAACCGTGAGAAGTAACATAGTTCCATAACAGTACTAATACATCAATTAGAAGCTATTTTGCATAGAAGAGCAACAACCACATATCCCTATATATGTGTGATGTTGCAAAATTTTAAATAACAATCAAGCAACATTACAAAAAATGTAATGAGTTGCATAAAACTAAATAGGCAAGATATGACAACAATGTCAAGTTGTTTTTGTAGCGTCACGAACAATTAACGCTTTGTCATACCCCAAATTTTCCTGCCCTTTATTTCTATGGTCAAAAGTATTTTCAACATTGGTTTTGTAATATTCTTTGATTTTTATAAATATTCACTTCCAAACCTATTTAAAAATATAATGATTTATTTCAGATCATTTGTATATTTTTAAATAAACAAACACTTGCTCATCTTCATGTACTTTCAATAGGATTTTTATTTCGAATAAGTAATATAGCACAATTGGTAAGGAATTAAGCTTGCAAGTATGAGGTCGCGGGTTTGAATATCTTGTGTCACACTTTCAACATTTTATTTTTTCTATTTTTTATTACTAATTTTCTTTCCTCTTTTAGAGATCATGCTTTGGGCTTTACATTCATTTTGGATAACTTACTTGCTAAGTTTTTTGAACCTAATTCAGATATATAAATAGGACTCTCATTTGTCCTAAATGATCATCCACGGTCCACAATTCATCAACAAATCAACAATTTCATCTTAAAACTTTTGTTTTGGTCTATTACAGGGTTTCTAAACGGAAACTCTCAAACCTTGTTGTTGTCTATATTATAAAATAACCAACAAACGCCCGATGATTTTATATGAGGCCCCTCCCTTTTTATTAATCTTCTAATTTCAATGATTTACGGTACTAATCTATACTAATTTTCTTTTTTCTCCGTACTAATATTTTTTCTATTGTTTTCTTTTCTAACAGTTTCAATTCACTTACAATAACATAACCTCTCACCATCATCATCTTCTAATATTACAAATTTAACCAGTTTAATTTCCTCATACTTACAAACTGTGCTAATTCTTTGTCCCTATTTTTTACAAATTATTTTTACTAACTATTTTCGTTCAACAATTTCTATTCTTCTAGCATATCACTCTGTTGTACCCCAAAATTTGCCCTCCCATATTCTTCAAGATTTGCCAAGTCAATGCTTCAAAATCTCCCCAAGGGTTGCACAGTTCAAGGGCCTCCTAATAGTCAAAAACTAGGGTTTTGGTTCTGACAAAGAAAATGAAGTTTGCAAGGGTCCAATCAAGTCCCACATGCCTACAAACATGGTCAAGCATCCTTATACCAAGTTTCAAGACTTACAGCACAAGATTGCACAGTCAAAAAACCCTAATTGCACTACAGTCAACTGTAGGGGCAAAATGGTCATTTGACAGTCAAAAGTTCAAATTTTTGGTCAACATATCATTTTGAAGCCACAAACATCATTTGATCAATGCTTGAGCATGATTCTCAAAGCTTGGCTCAGAAAGTCTCAAGATGCAAAAGTTTCCATATTTGGACAGTTGAAAAAGTCAACTGTAACTTGACCAAGGCATAACTTTCACATGGATTATCAGAAAAAATTCCATCCAAAGCTCATTTTGAAGAGAAAGACATTTCCTACAACTCCTCTTCATACTTCAAGTCCAAGGAATGCTCTCACAAAAAGTTATCAATTTCAACATTATAGGTCATTTTCAAAAGTCAACAAAAAGGGACTTTAAGTCAAAGACCATAACTTGAGATTGGTAAATCAAAATGACATGGGACCAAAGGCATTTGTTAGAGGACTCAAAGAAATTTCCAAAATGTCCAAGAACATGAGCAAAGCTTAAAAATTGAGCAAGTTATGCCTTGTGGAAGTTGGGAAATTTTTGGATATTTTGAAAAGTCAACATTGCTTCAAATGACCTAAAATTGCTAATGGGCCTCTTTTTCTTCCACAATTCATCATCCAAGGCATGTGCACGACCATTTGGCCCAAAGGGAAGTTTTTTATCATTTTTATTTATTTATTTGGATTTTTAATTATTAATAATTCATTTAATTAAAATAAATAGGTGAAAAATACTAAACCTAATTTTCTAAATCTTTTTGTGCATGAAATAGGCTTAAGATTTCGTGTATGATCAGATTTGGAAGGAATTATGGTGATTGGATATGATTGAGATCAAATATGCTTGAAAAAGATTTGAAACATTATGCATGAAAATCAAATCTTCCATACTTCAATTCATGGATTCTTTGGACAAAAAAAACCAACCCTAATCATTCACATGTATATATTGATGCTAACCCTAATGCATATGACCTCCAAGCTGCGCCATACACAAAGAACCAAACTTGAGTTTTTTGCAAAAAAGTTGAAAACTGAAAACTAGGTTACAGGTCGATTCAAGCCAAAAGACTTGTTCCATTACCTTCCTGAGGCTTCAAGGAAGGTTTTCAAATCAAAACCATCCATCCTAACACCAAAAAACGGAAAAACAAAGCGATGAAGAAGATGATTATGTGGCCAGCAGTGATTGGGTTGTTTGAAAATTCGCGCTAAATTTCCCACTAATTGTTGTTTCATATTATATTATTCTTTAGTTACATAAATATCAAAGCGCGCAAGTGGAGCAGTTGGTCAGGCATAGCATTGGTAATCTTCAGGACCTGGGTTCGATCCCAGGTCCCCCACCCTTGCCAATATTATTTTTCTAATTGTCATCCTATGCAGATTCAATACTAGGGTTCACCATGTTCCCCATATCTGGACTATCCACGTGCCCACTGAGATGAATCAAAGGGCCATAATGTGAAGCATACCATGGACTCTAGTCAAACGTGCCACATGCTTCCTGGAAAGTCAATAAGGCCAGGGATAATTGGGCCTAAAATGCTAAGATCTCACCTCCCAATTTGGGGACAGACCCCCCTAGGTTTGCAAGTTTTTTTTATATTTTTCATTCTTTTATTTTGATTCAATTATTTCTTTTATTTATTAATTCCTTTAATTTAATATTTTCATGAAAAACATAAAAACAATATAAAATCAGAAAAAAGAAAAAATAAGTATTTTTATTTAATGTTATTTTTTGTAAATAAATATCATTAATTGATTTTAGTTTTAATTTAGGTTTAAATCTTAATATTTTTCTAATAAACTTAAAATTTGTAGAATTAGGGTTTGTATCAATTTTTATCTTTTTTCTTTTCTTTTCACTAATAATTAATTATTTATTTTCATAAAATCAAATTGTCATGTAAATAATTAATTTAATTTTAGGGTTAATTTTAATGTGTTTTTCTTAATAAATAAAATTAGAATTAGGGTTAATTAGTTAATTTTATTCAATTCTCATTAAAAAACCATAAATACGAAAACCTCAAAAATAATTTCTCTTTTTATTTTAATTGAATCAATTTGTAAATAATAATTTAATTTCATTAAAGGGTCCAACGCCCTCGTTTCTAATTTTAATTTAATTCGCGCGTTTTATTTTGTTTCTTTTAATTATTTCTGTAATTCTCCCAAAGCCGTGTAGACTTGATTTCTCGCACTTTACCTTATTTCTTTATTTTCTGTCAAATCGGGTCCTGGATTTTAATTTGGCGATGTGGACCCGCGCCTTTGTAATAGTTTAGAACTTTTATATTCCGCAACTTTATAACTGTTAAATAAATGCATGCAAGAATGAATGGCCTAAAATAAAAACAAACGCATAGATCACTTTGACATGAACAAGATAAATGCAAGCGAATCTGACACACAAATCACACACCACCCCTAGGGTACGCCTCACTGTTGCCTTGCCTCGAAAGGTGATCGTCGAGTAGAGGATGTCTTAGTAAGTCCTCATGATCCGGGAACCTGGCATGAGGGTAGCTTCTAAGGTGTCTTCCCATTGCTCTGGTGATCATCATGTCCCGAACATCGAATTGACCCGAATACCTCCAACGGTGGTGCTACCTACCTCTCAATGGTGGGATGGCACTACTTTAAGGACATTTACATAGACGAATTCCTTAGGGTAGGTAGGTTCTCGTAGATACTTGCTCTAAATCTCAAAAACAAATCAAAAATACTTTTCACACCAACACATTTTCAAAAAGCTTTCGAAAGCAATTTTTCAAACACTCTTGAGGACCGATACAAGAGTCGAACTGGAATTTTCAAAGAAACTTTTTTAAAACCCACAGTTGAAAAGCAAACAAACCTTTTGAAAAACACAATGAGCAAGTATCTAAGAGCCCATGGATAACCATGGATAGAAAGGGTGCTAACACCTTCCCTTTATATAACCTACCTCCCGAACCGAGAGCAATCTCTTTAAGGAATTTTTCTGTGCTTTTGTCCTTTCCATTTAGAGAAAATAAAAGACGGTGGCGACTCTTGCTTCCGCGACATTTCGTGAACCAGCGTTAAACAGTCAGTTCCAGATCCACCGATCACAGAACTGGCGACTCTGCTGGGGACTACTTAAAGTGAGGTGTACCTTAGGATAGCTCATACTTATGTTTTCAATTGCCTGATTTATGTGCTTTAATATTGTGGGCCTGTCTTGGGAGTTCTATAGATCCTAACCCGGATCTGGGGATACCTTCTTAGAAAGTAGCAACAAGGCTGTGAGGGAACTATGCGGGGTATACCGACATGGTTGAAGTAGTCTGCTACGTTGATGTGGCACTTTGGTGTGTACCGGTAACCCTTGAGTTCAGTCAAGGAGAGTACGGGGCCTCCGCGTGGTGTCGTGAAGCATCAACAGACCTTAGGAACCTTAATTGAACCATCTTGGCCTCTTTAGGGTAGTGAGATAACTGACTTTGGTGCAGTCCGAGGTTGGTTGATACTCGATACTACACTCAATTGAGGGTTGTTTTCTTGGAATATTTCGGTCGCCAGTTCAGCGGCTAAATCGAAACGATGAACAATGAAAGCAATCCAATGATATTGGAACCCTTAGAACCCGGTTACTTCTGATAGGACAGGTTTTGAGCCCACCAACTTCAAGAGGGTAGTACCCCAAACCTCATGCTGGCCTAAACTCTAAGGGCTCTCTTGTGTGACTTGTGTGCCTTCCAACTTGACTATTTGCATGCTTGTTATCTGACACTTGAGTTTCTTGCAGGTTTTGCTTACAGTCCTTAATTGGGACTCATAACAGGGTTTACCTACATTACCCCATGCATAGCATAACATCATACCATTGCATGCATCCTGCATAAAGACTGACCCGTTTCAAGGATCTCAAGGGCTTGTGATGTAGGTCATGATGAACCAACTGTCTAGCAAGGGGCAAAAGGGGATTTATTTTCCTCTATCCAAGGTTGTCAGGGGCTATGACCCACTGGATATGGTGAGCCTTTGACCCTTGAAGAAGGACTCTCTACAACATGAAGTTCCTTCAATCAAGCCACCGAATTCAAATTCTAACAGTTTTCTTGTTTACCCCGCGAGATCCTTGAAAACATTGCATGCATATCATACATATCATTGCATTGCAGGTACCCTTTTGACAGGTTGCTTACCCTCTTCGCTGTTTATTTCAGCCGATCGTCATGAATCCTGAATCATCAACTGAGCAGTCCGTCAAGGCCCTCCAGGCTCAGAATGCCCAGTTCCAAGAGCTGATCATGAATTTGGCCCAGGGGCAACAAGACCTGAAGACTCTGCTCTTGAAAAAGAAGAAGAAGAGGACTGTGTGGTTCAACCCTAGACGCAAACCTGGGAATGGCACCCAAAATGAAGCTGAGAGGACCACTCCATCTGTCGGGGAAGGCAGTCATCAGGAGGAAAGGGTTCCCAGTCCAGTGGTCTTCGACAACGAGACAGATTTCAACGACGAACAATACCCTCCTGCTGAGGACAAGTACAAATAGTTGGAAGACCGCCTGAATGCAATGGAAATTCAACAAGTGCCTGGTTTGGATTTCGGAGACTTGGGTATAACTTCTGGTGTGGTGATCCCACACAAATTCAAAGCACCCTCTTTTGCTAAGTACGATGGGGCATCCTGTCCCAGGTTGCATCTCAGGTCTTATGTGCGGAAGATTCAACCATATACTGTGGACAAGAACTTGTGGATCCACTTCTTCCAGGAAAGTCTTTCAGGGACTCATCTCGAATGGTTCTATCAGCTGGATGGAACCAAGGTTCGTAACTGGGAGGAGTTGGCTACTGCTTTTTACAAGCAGTATCAGTACAATGCCGACCTCGCTCCTACGCGTACCCAACTCCAGGGTATGTCGCTAGGATCTGGAGAAGGTTTTAAAGAGTATACGCAGAAATGGAGAGACCTGGCCGGTAGGGTACAACCACCGCTGACTGACCGTGAACTCGTGGACATGTTCCTGGGGACCCTGTCTGGTCCATTCTACAACCACCTGATTGGGAATTCATCTGCTGGATTCACAAATCTTATCTTGACTGGAGAGCGAATAGAAGCTGGCATCAGGTCTGAGAAGATTCAAGAGGCTGCACCTGCTGATAAAAAGCCTCATCATGGAAAGAAAGAGTCCAATGTTGTGCACGGTAAAAAGAGTCGTCATGAGGTAGGAGCAATCCAGATCTCCAATCCTGGACCTGCTCAACAAGGACAGGGGCAGCAGCGCAAGGAGAAACGACAGTTCACCAAGATCAACATGTCGCTGGATTAAGCACTACAACAAATGTTGAAGGCAGGGCTGATCACCTTAAGGGCTCCTCTTCGGAACCCGAACACTTCTGCTCCTAACTATCATCCCAACGATAGGTGCGCATATCATTCTGATAGCCCGGGGCATACCACGGACAACTGCTGGCCTCTCAAGAACAAGATTCAAGACATGATTGACGCCGGAGAGATTCAGTTTGAAGTGCCTGAGACTCCGAACATAATCACTGCTCCATTGCCCAATCATTGAAGACCTTTCGTTTATTGGAATTTCCGAGTTGTATTTTTCTTTGCTCATACAAACAATTAATGTCATAGCAAACTCTTTTATTCTATTAAAGCATCGCATATGTCTGTTTTGGGAATTAATACAATTGTTTTCATTATATTCAAAATTGTTTCATTTTTTCTGTGATGATCAACTCTCGATTAATAATTCTAAGCCTCTTGAGGGAGGATGACGAAAACGATACCATAATCTACAGTATGCTTTTGAACAGACCCCGCTGATGAAGTACAGGCATTGTTTCAATTCCTAAACACTAGAGTAATAAGAAAGATAATCCCTCGTCAACCCCTCTGAGTCAAAGAAGTAGGAGTTTTTCTTTTCGAAAATTAAAACCCTTTATCATAACCTGGGGCAGGGTAGTTCTCTCAGTTGATCCAAGTGCATAACGAATGGCACCAAAGAGGTCCTTACAAAATAAAAGGCAGTGATGGTTCCGAACAATCATACAGATAGGCAGTCATTATATCTCAAAAAATAAAAACCCATTAAGTCAAAATCCATGAAGGAGACTTACCAAACTGGGGCATCCCGCTGACTGTAATTCCAAAAAGGAAACAGTTCAGGCAAAAAAAAAAATAGGGATAAACAAAATCAAAAAGAAAGAGGTCCTACAAACCCTCAATGAAAAAAGAGGAAATGACTGCCTATTCAAAATAAACTGTCAAAGTCCGAACCATCACTGGAATTGCAGAGCAAATACTCAAACAAGGTCTAACGTATGATCAACTGAGTTTAGGTTTGTAGAACATCACGAAGAACGGGTGGGTACAAATAATTTGAGCCTTTATCCTTTGTTTCTTAAACCGTGAACCAGGCCACGTTATAACCCTCAAAAGTCCTAGCTGAAGCATGGGTTGGTTCGAAAGCATACTGTTACAAAAGGTATCCTGACTCCTTAAGGCTCGCAATAAAATAACAAGTTGACATCACGTTTTATAAACATTCATTTGTTTTATGAAAGAGAATACATTTTCAAAATCTTCAAGACAGACATAAGCTTTGCATTTTTAACATAACTTTGTTTGCATATGACTTTTTGTTTGAACAGCAGGAAACTTCGCACAAAGAATACCTAGTGAACAAAAGCACTTCCAATCAAGGGGCAGGACATGACTATTGTCCATCATCTGGGGCAGTTAAGTCAAGATTCGGAGAATCTCTCAAAAGGCCAACCATCCTGGGGCAAATCTCCGCCTGAATCATTTTGGGAATTCCAGCAACAAATCTTGTACGACAAAACACATTTGACAGGGGCAACTCCCTACATCCTGAGAGCGTGGACATAGTCGAAAAGAATACTACGCGTAATCAAAGACCCGCTAGGTTGACATACCTAGGCAAAAATTAGGGCTTCCCGGCGAACCAAAAGGGTTCGGGCAAAATGAAGGGATGAAACAAAAAATCTGTACACCCGGCAAGTCGAAAACTTGAAAAGGCGGCTTGGGCAAAAATGGGTATCCCGGTGGACTGAAAACCCGAAAGGGCGGTCCAGGCAAAAGTTAGGGATCAAAGCGTACGACTATGTCCTATCATCTTGTCACCTGCCTACCTGAAGAAGGTTTGACCCTCAACAATTATCAGCATCCCACATGTGCCTCCCCCATAGAAACAGGGGCAATAATGGGTGGTCTAAGCAATCTGATTATTCTGTCCTTCAAGGTATCAAGTTAGGTTCCGTTGAAAAACATAACCAATACAGTTCAATACTTCCCCAGGAGAGTCTAATCCAATTTCCCCAAGAAAGATGGAATTCATCTCTCCAAGCAGTAAGCTCATCCCCAGTAGATTCTGGAAGCTTACCCTCGCAGAGCACGAACACGCGTCTCCCGGTTTTATTCAAAGAGTTATTTCCTTACCAGGATATAACTGGGTTATCCTCAGCCAAAAGCCACGGAGAAATCGTCCTCGGCAAAGTCTTCTTACCCCCAGCGAAGTCTATCAACACTTCCAACACAACAAGGGTATCCCCAGCAAGTTATCATCAACCTCAGTGAAGTATTCCTCTCCCCACAGAGTATTCCCCACAGAGTAAGCCATTCGCCAAGTTTATTCCCCAACGGAGTTTTCTTCTCCTACCGGTATGCTTGCAACTATCATCCCCAGCGGAAGCAAAAACTATTCTTCAATACCAGCCCAGGAGTTAACTTCCCAGCACCCGTCAAGGATTCATTTTCCTAAGACAAAAATACATTCATGAACATTACATCTTCATACATTATAGCATGCATATGCATCATACTACACGAATCTCATCAATTTTGAGGACATCCTGAAATCATGCAGTTCATGCATCATGATCTTGCATACAACTGATGCTTTACCTTTTCAGGAAAGGTCAATACAAAGATGATTACTATCAGTTATCGCAACTCCTTCTAGATATAGTTCAGATGTGAACCAGATATGGCAACGTTCTGATACTTCTTCCAGATTTCCTTCTAGATATAGTTCAGATGTGAACCAGATATAGCGACGTTCTGATACTTCTTCCAGATTTCCTTCTAGATATAGTTCAGATGTGAACCAGATATGGCGACGTTCTGATACTTCTTCCAGATTTCCTTCTAGATATAGTTCAGATGTGAACCAGATATGGCAACGTTCTGATACTTCTTCCATATTTCCTTCTAGATATAGTTCAGATGTGAACCATATATGGCGACGTTCTGATACTTCTTCCAGATTTCCTTCTAGACATAGTTCAGATGTGAACCAGATATGGCGACGTTCTGATACTTCTTCCAGATTTCCTTCCAGATATGGTTCGGATGTGACCCAGGCATGGCGACGTTCTGACACTTATTCCAGTTGAAGATTTCAAGACCTAGACCGGTTCAGTTAAATCGACCCTAAGATTTCTCTGTTTCTTATCCAGTCCAAGGCCTTCTCTAGTCCAGTCAAATCGACCCCTAACAGATTTTCCTGATAAAGACTTAGTAGAAGATACCCAAGATTCTCTCAATGATTGCTGTTGAGGTTGTAGTCGCCTATGGTTCTCTCCCCGATACTGCGGAGGTAGTAATCATCCCCAGATTCGCTCAGCGTTACTGTTGAAGTTGAAGTCGCCCAAGATTCTCTCAATGATTGCTGTTGAGGTTGTAGTCGCCTATGGTTCTCTCCCCGATACTGCGGAGGTAGTAATCATCCCCAGATTCGCTCAGCGTTACTGTTGAGGTAGAAGTCGCCCCAGATTCTCTCAATGATTATTGTTGAGGTTGAAGTTGCCCAAGATTCTCTCAATGATTACTGTTGAGGTTGAAGTCGCCCAAGATTCTCTCAATGATTGCTGTTGAGGTTGAAGTCGCTTATGGTTCTCTCCCCGTTACTGCGGAGGTAGTAATCATCCCAAGATTCGCTCAGCGTTACTGTTGAAGTGAAGTCGTCCAAGATTCTCTCAATGATTGCTGTTGAGGTTGTAGTCGTCTGTGGTTCTCTCCTCGATACTGCGGAGGTAGTAATCATCCCCAGATTCGCTCAGCGTTACTGTTGAAGTGAAGTCGTCCAAGATTCTCTCAATGATTGCTGTTGAGGTTGTAGTCGCCTGTGGTTCTCTCCCCGATACTGCGGAGGTAGTAATCATCCCAAGATTCGCTCAGCGTTACTGTTGAAGTCGAAGTCGTCCAAGATTCTCTCAATGATTACTGTTGAGGTTGAAGTCGTCCAAGGTTCTCTCACCGTTCCTATTGAGGTAGTAATCACCCCTGGTTCATTCATCACCTTTTGAAGATCCAGATCCAGCTCCTGTAACCAGTCAGGACACATCTATACGAAGAATCTGAAGACCAGCTCCTGTAGCAGGTCAGGTAATCATTTTTCCTTTTGCAGGTACGCAAGCTTTCGCTAAGGAATCTCTTACACGATCTACATCCAGATGGCATCTATAAGCCCATCCACCTTCCATCATCTCTTAGCATGGCATCTATAAGCCCATCATCCTATCCATCAATCTCCAAATGGCATCTATAAGCCCATTCCCATCACACTACTATGTGAGCGCAAATTTCTGGGCACTCTAGTGTTCAATCATCTTCCACCTTCGGATTACGAAAGGCACGCCAGCCAATCTGCATCCTCAGGTCTAAGAAGATTGAACAGGGGCAACTGTTGTACCCCAAAATTTACCCTCCCATATTCTTCAAGATTTGCCAAGTCAATGCTTCAAAATCTCCCCAAGGGTTGCACAGTTCAAGGGCCTCCTAATAGTCAAAAACTAGGGTTTTGGTTCTGACAAAGAAAATGAAGTTTCCAAGGGTCCAATCAAGTCCCACATGCCTACAAACATGGTCAAGCATCCTTATACCAAGTTTCAAGACTTACAACACAAGATTGCACAGTCAAAAAACCCTAATTGCACTACAGTCAACTGTAGGGGAAAAATGGTCATTTGACAGTCAAAAGTTCAAATTTTTGGTCAACATCTCATTTTGAAGCCACAAACATCATTTGATCAATGCTTGATCATGATTCTCAAAGCTTGGCTCAGAAAGTCTCAAGATGCAAAAGTTTCCATATTTGGACAGTTGAAAAAGTCAACTGTAACTTGACCAAGGCATAACTTTCACATGGATTATCAGAAAAAATTCCATCCAAAGCTCATTTTGAAGAGAAAGACATTTCCTACAACTCCTCTTCATACTTCAAGTCCAAGGAATGCTCTCACAAAAAGTTATCAATTTCAACATTATAGGTCATTTTCAAAAGTCAACAAAAAGGGACTTTAAGTCAAAGGCCATAACTTGAGATTGGTAAATCAAAATGACATGGGACCAAAGGCATTGGTTAGAGGACTCAAAGAAATTTCCAAAATTTCCAAGAACATGAGCAAAGCTTAAAAATTGAGCAAGTTATGCCTTGTGGAAGTTGGGAAATTTTTGGATATTTTGAAAAGTCAACATTGCTTCAAATGACCTAAAATTGCTAATGGGCCTCTTTTTCTTCCACAATTCATCATCCAAGGCATGTGCACGACCATTTGGCCCAAAGGGAAGTTTTTTATCATTTTTATTTATTTATTTGGATTTTTAATTATTAATAATTCATTTAATTAAAATAAATAGGTGAAAAATACTAAACCTAATTTTCTAAATCTTTTTGTGCATGGAATAGGCTTAAGATTTCGTGTATGATCAGATTTGGAAGGAATTATGGTGATTGGATATGATTGAGATCAAATATGCTTGAAAAAGATTTGAAACATTATGCATGAAAATCAAATCTTCCATACTTCAATTCATGGATTCTTTGGACAAAAAAAACCAACCCTAATCATTCACATGTATATATTGATGCTAACCCTAATGCATATGACCTCCAAGCTGCGCCATACACAAAGAACCAAACTTGAGTTTTTTGCAAAAAAGTTGAAAACTGAAAACTAGGTTACAGGTCGATTCAAGCCAAAAGACTTGTTCCATTACCTTCCTGAGGCTTCAAGGAAGGTTTTCAAATCAAAACCATCCATCCTAACACCAAAAAACGGAAAAACAAAGCGATGAAGAAGATGATTATGTGGCCAGCAGTGATTGGGTTGTTTGAAAATTCGCGCTAAATTTCCCACTAATTGTTGTTTCATATTATATTATTCTTTAGTTACATAAATATCAAAGCGCGCAAGTGGAGCAGTTGGTCAGGCATAGCATTGGTAATCTTCAGGACCTGGGTTCGATCCCAGGTCCCCCACCCTTGCCAATATTATTTTTCTAATTGTCATCCTATGCAGATTCAATACTAGGGTTCACCATGTTCCCCATATCTGGACTATCCACGTGCCCACTGAGATGAATCAAAGGGCCATAATGTGAAGCATACCATGGACTCTAGTCAAACGTGCCACATGCTTCCTGGAAAGTCAATAAGGCCAGGGATAATTGGGCCTAAAATGCTAAGATCTCACCTCCCAATTTGGGGACAGACCCCCCTAGGTTTGCAAGTTCTTTTATATTTTTCATTCTTTTATTTTGATTCAATTATTTCTTTTATTTATTAATTCCTTTAATTTAATATTTTCATGAAAAACATAAAAACAATATAAAATCAGAAAAAAGAAAAAATAAGTATTTTTATTTAATGTTATTTTTTGTAAATAAATATCATTAATTGATTTTAGTTTTAATTTAGGTTTAAATCTTAATATTTTTCTAATAAACTTAAAATTTGTAGAATTAGGGTTTGTATCAATTTTTATCTTTTTTATTTTCTTTTCACTAATAATTAATTATTTATTTTCATAAAATCAAATTGTCATGTAAATAATTAATTTAATTTTAGGGTTAATTTTAATGTGTTTTTCTTAATAAATAAAATTAGAATTAGGGTTAATTAGTTAATTTTATTCAATTCTCATTAAAAAACCATAAATACGAAAACCTCAAAAATAATTTCTCTTTTTATTTTAATTGAATTAATTTGTAAATAATAATTTAATTTCATTAAAGGGTCCAACGCCATCGTTTCTAATTTTAATTTAATTTGCGCGTTTTATTTTGTTTCTTTTAATTATTTCTGTAATTCTCCCAAAGCCGTGTAGACTTGATTTCTCGCACTTTACCTTATTTCTTTATTTTCTGTCAAATCGGGTCCTGGATTTTAATTTGGCGATGTGGACCCGCGCCTTTGTAATAGTTTAGAACTTTTATATTCCGCAACTTTATAACTGTTAAATAAATGCATGCAAGAATGAATGGCCTAAAATAAAAACAAACGCATAGATCACTTTGACATGAACAAGATAAATGCAAGCGAATCTGACACACAAATCACACACCACCCCTAGGGTACGCCTCACTGTTGCCTTGCCTCGAAAGGTGATCGTCGAGTAGAGGATGTCTTAGTAAGTCCTCATGATCCGGGAACCTGGCATGAGGGTAGCTTCTAAGGTGTCTTCCCATTGCTCTGGTGATCATCATGTCCCGAACATCGAATTGACCCGAATACCTCCAACGGTGGTGCTACCTACCTCTCAATGGTGGGATGGCACTACTTTAAGGACATTTACACAGACGAATTCCTTAGGGTAGGTAGGTTCTCGTAGATACTTGCTCTAAATCTCAAAAACAAATCAAAAATACTTTTCACACCAACACATTTTCAAAAAGCTTTCGAAAGCAATTTTTCAAACACTCTTGAGGACCGATACAAGTGTCGAACTGGAATTTTCAAAGAAACTTTTTTAAAACCCACAGTTGAAAAGCAAACAAACCTTTTGAAAAACACAATGAGCAAGTATCTAAGAGCCCATGGATAACCATGGATAGAAAGGGTGCTAACACCTTCCCTTTCTATAACCTACCTCCCGAACCGAGAGCAATCTCTTTAAGGAATTTTTCTGTGCTTTTGTCCTTTCCATTTGGAGAAAATAAAAGACGGTGGCGACTCTTGCTTCCGCGACATTTCGCGAACCAGCGTTAAACAGTCAGTTCCAGATCCACCGATCACACACTTGTTTAAACCTAACCATCACATAATCTTCCATGAAAACACAACCACAAAATAAAACCAATCAAACTGTCTCAAGGGTCTATAAAACAATGAGCGGTAGAGGCATTCTAAATTCAAGACTACAACAGAACCAAAATAACCTGCAATTATTATTTTTTGTTTGTTTGCTTGTTTTTGTTTTTATAGAGAAGATCAACAATAAAAGGAGCAAGAACAACATCAAGGTGCGTTGAGGAAAAAATTAAGGAAAGCAAAGCCCCTGCAGTTCAACCATAATAACTCGACCCATCTTCTTCCACTCATGTTCGCGTACACCCATTATAGCAACCATAATTTACCAAGTTTCAACCACACCGCTTAGTCGGTGATGAAGACAACCCTTTCATCAGCGACAAACTCCCAACTTCTCACCCTCACTGCCCTCCAATCTAGATCCCGACTCCATCTAAGAACACCCAGTCTACCGCCGCACACAGAACCCTGCAGCCCATTCACCGTTGGATTCTACATCTCCGGTCATTTGCGACCACCGTTCACCATTACGTAGATTGCAACTTAGCACCACCATCCGACCATGCACAATACAGGTTGAATCACTTCTTTTTCTATCTTGATTTTTAATTATTTGTTGTTTATTTTATGATTCAAGGACTGAATTCTCTTTTGAGCATGAAACATAAAAAGGTGGAGTTTGTATCTGTAACACGGTGGGAGAACTGACTTGGTTGTTTTGCGTTTGATAGCAATTGTGCGGATAGCAAGAGTCACCACCGACTTTTCTTTTATCCAAAAGGAAAGGCTGAAAAGAATATGAAAGACCTTTAGAGATGTTTTCTTGAGTTCGGGGGTTAGATTATGAAAAGGGAAGATATTAGTACACTTTTCATCCGTAGTTATCTACAGGCTCTTAGTTGCTTTCTAGATCACTTGCTTTTGTTTGAAAATGTGCTTTGTGTGGTTTTTGAAAGTATTTTGAAAAGGCGCCATCGTTTAGGAAAACTTTGTAATAATTCTCATTCGTAAGAATGTATACAAAGTGTTGATCTTTTGAAAATGTTTCAAGTTTGAAAGATGTTTTGAAAGTGTTGGTGTTTGTTTTGAAAATAGGAAGGATGTTTTGGTTTGAAAATGAGCAAGCAACTAGGAACATTCTACCTACTCAAAAGTCTTTCTTGTTTATTTCCTCTTTCCTTTGACATTGTTATCTTACCATTGAATTTGGTAAGAAACCCTATATTTGGATGTAAAAGGGACGGACAAGGGTCATCATATAGTCATGAATAGTAATGTTGTAAGATATCTTAGCATTTTTTAAGGGACTAAGATCATTTGTAAGGCAACATTTGTAGCGTCATCGAGGGACTATGATCTTGTATTTTCACTTGTTTTTGCTAAGACATCTTACATGCGTATTATGACCATTTTTGTAAGGAAACAAAGTGGAATTACCCTAAGGGAAGCTATTACATCATTAGGGGAGGGGGTATACAAATTTACAAATGGGGATTTTGCAAGAAAATTAAATCTAATTAACTATTACAACCATATTGAATATTGTACAAAATTGAAAATAAAATGCATGAATGTAAATGAAAAAAGAAATGATTTTGTTTGGTTTTTTTATGAAAGGGTTTAGTCCTGACCTAATTAAAGAAAATGATTAAGGAAAATTAAATAAAACTAACTTAAACTAATTAAGAAAAGAAATTAACGTAAAAAGGATTTTTAGGGTTTTTAAGAAAAAGGTTTTAAATTAATAAAAATAAAATGAGAAAATTAATTAATTAAGAGAAACCTAAATTCTAAGTTAATTTTAATTAGGAAAATAAAATAATAATTAAATCTAAGTCTAAATATTAATTAATTAAGAAAAATAAATTTATTTATTAAAAGAAAAATGTTTTTGTTCTTTTTTTTGTCTTTATAAATAAAATAAAATAAATAAGTGTAAATAATAAATAAAAATATTTTTATATTTTTTTTCATTAATAAAAAAAATAGTAATAAAAATAATAAAATAAAACTGAAAATAAAATAAAATAAGAAAGGAAATAAATAAAAATGAAATAAATAAAATAAAATTGGGCCAGGTGTGCAAAAGTAGGGCAGGGGGTTAGAAGCAGCAAAAAAGAACAAAAGCCCAAAGGAGAGGCCCAGGCGCTGCTGTGTGACAAAAAAGAGAGAAAATATGAGAAATAAGGAAAAAGGTAGCGCTGGGTGTTGAACCCACGCCCTCTTGGTTACCAGCGCGCTGCCTTACCACTGGGGTGGCTATACATCCGTTTAGTTATATGAAATGATAAATACATAACATATAATGCTTCCAAGGCCTGTACTTCATCTTCAACCTTCAGCCAGCCAGAGCACCTGTAACTTCTTCATCTCTCAACAAAAATGGAAAGTACGAACATGAAAGTTGTAGCACTTCGTCCCACGAACCCAACCATATAAATAACTAAAGCTATAAATCCAAGATGAGTGACAATTTTTCTGGCCCTAATTTAAAACCTAAAAATTTTAGAAACTTCAACTCCAAAATTCTCTAAGCTCGGACCATTTAAATGTAAACTATGGATATGTACAACTTCGTGGCAATGGTATCTACATTTTATCTTTGAAAATGAAAGCTTAACAATGCCTATATGAGGAGTACAAAACTCAGAAAACTCACCTTGCAAGAGGGTATCGTGTGTGGAGTTTGAGCAGCTTTCAATGAGTTCTAGTGATTGGGTTAGCTTCCTCAGGTTCCCAGGAAGCTAATGTGATGCTTGGCTTGAGCTGAAAGTGGATGAGGAGTTCTGGAGAAGTCCACTTGCAGTGCTCTGTTTTTGAGTTTGGATAATGGTGGAAATGGAGTTACAAAACTGTAACAGGTATTGGGATGAGTTATGGATGATGTTTAGGAACTTTTGGAATGGTTTGGAGAGGAAACACACGAGTAACTTGAGAGATGAGAGTGTAAGGTCAGTTTCTGCACAAAAATGGAGTTTTGTGTGCAATCTGAGTTTTTGAGGGTTTGAGTGAGTTTAAGGGATTGTACATGCGTCCCTTATCTTGCAAATAGTGTATTTATTTATAGGTAAGAGGTTTTATGTTCTACAACAAGTCAGAATTTGAAATCTCAAGTTGTAGCATCTTTCTTGTTTTTGAAGCAAAGTTGAAACATCTTGTTCCAAGGCAAGGTACAGAGCTGCATAGAGTGGTTAGTACTTTAGACATGCTTGCTTTTGGTTTATAGGGTTTGTGTGTGCAGAAAGAACAAGTTCAATGCTCAAGGAGAGTGGACTTTGTGATTAAAGCCACTTTTCAAGAATAGCAATGGTGCCTTTCTTCTAAAAATGGAAATGCAACTTGGATAATGGTTCAAATGCTTGGACAATGGCTCCATATGTCGTGTAAACATTTAACTAAGGATTTAATTTCAAGTTAGAAGCCTGCAAAGTGAGATTATGCAACATGGCTATGTGATTTGGTCCATTGTGCATCACAAATTCTGCCTTGTAAAACAACTTGAAACCCTAACTTATGACCTTTAATTCTCCTTGATAAAAAATGATATCAAGGAGTTCCTGGACATTTTGGAAAGATTGTAATGTGCTCTACAACCCCTCTTTTAATCACTTTTGCAAAATCCAATTGGAACTATGTGAAACTTGGCTCAGAAGTTAGGTCAAAATCCTAACCAAAATGCTCAAAATTTCACTAAGTGTTTTAGTTTCATGAACATGATTTCATGGATTAATAACTTGAAATATAAGAATTTCTAGGAGGAGTTGTGTTCAGAAATATTTTATATCTCATTGAGATCTACAACTTTCATGTTGAAAGCTTCCTTTGAATCATCTTGCATCATGGTGAAAAATTGGCTCAAAGTTGTGAAAAAAATATGAAGTTTTCAACACTTATAAAAAATTTCTAAGTTTGGAAACTTTGAATTTTCAAAATGAAATCTTGACTTTTTGATTTCTTGATGAACAAGTTTCATATTTTGACATGTTTTGATGAACTATGATCTTTGACACTTGATTTTGACCAAAAAGTCAAAGTTTGACTTTTCAGTGTACAATTGACTTTTGATCAGTTGACTGAAAATCCACTATCAATCAATTGACCTTGAGAAATGTTTTGAGTCATGCCATTAGGTCAAAATGATGCATTTTAAACCTTGAGATCATTTCACAAATCAATTAATCATTTGCCAAGTCAAAAATTAGAAATTGCCCTTTCTCAGTCAAAACCCTAATTTTGACCATTTTGCCCATTTATTGATCTGATCAAATTTCTTGAGGAATTATGCTCCAAACTTGATAAAATGACGTATATGAGTTTATAATGTTGATATGGATAAAAAATTATGAAGTTTGACTGTAAATTGACCACAGTTGACTTTTCCCCAATACATATGATTTTTAGGTCAACTGATCAATTGATTGAGCAAAAGTGTGATCCAAGACTTGAAACTTGACATGAGCAATCTTGAGGGTCCATAATGATACATGAAAGTCATATGAGGCATTAAAAGTTCAATTATCCTTGTGCAATCTCAAACCCTAATTTCAGTTATCAATGCTTAAGGAGGTGTCTTGAGCTGATAAACCCTAGTGCAGTCTTGAACCAAATGAGATCTTGTGAGAAATTTCTTGATAAATGAGAGGGCAAATTTTGGGGTACAACAGTATGAATTTGTTTGAAGAGAGAATAAGTAAGAGACATTATAATGGGTTTTGTTGGTTTCTTCTACTGATATTATGTTATCTATTAATATAGATTTTTTATTATTTTGTTTTTATTATGTGCCACATGTCACTAGTTTAATGGTTCATATAGAGAAGAGGGATCACAATCTTCTTATGAGAAACTGAAACAGAGGCGGTACCCCATTATGCCATCTTACTATTCTCTATTCTTTAACTTTGCTTTTATTATGTGCTTATTAATCATTATAATTAGGTTAGAAAGCACATTGTAATTTTGTTGGCTGGAAATTTCGATTAAGGAGAAATTGAACTGAGTTAATGGTCTGAATATACCTAGAAAATTGTTTGGATATTTGGTTTATTGAAAACCATGAAGATTCGAATTTGAAATTGATGGATAGTTTATGAAATTCGAATTGCGAAATAAGGTGTTATTCGAGATAAGTTTTAAAACGTTATACTTCAATCGTTATCAGGTTTTGGCGCTCAAGACGGATAGGCGAAGAGTTTTTGAATTCGAATGCCCATTCTTATCCAGAAGAACGCGTGGAATATTTAGGATTGTCGAATACATACCAGCGGAAATGTGGCATTAGTTTGTTAGAAGACCGTTAGGGTCGAAGTTCTATAAATTGTAGCTTTTGTGTTTCACTTTAGAGTGTTCACATCTTTGTACAAAATACTCAAAATACTTAAAGTATCAGTGTTTGAGAAAAGAGTTAATGAGAATGTACGTATGATGCACCATATTTTGTATTCAATGTCATTTACATTCAATGAAATTTCTTTACGCTATTTACGTTCTTTACAATTCCCAGTCTAGACTAGTTTATATTTCATTACTTTCATAAAGAAGTTTCACTTCGACATACGAAGTGATTCCTTTTGTTTAAAGAGATTATCATCAAGATATAATTTCTAAATAATAAAACATAATAGTCCTGAGATCAATCGGATCGATCTTGTGATTAATTGAATCTATTAAAAGATTTAGAGGATCAGCGATTGTTTACCAAATTCCAGGGTAAACAAATTGGCACACCCGGTGGGACTTTGTCTAATATTTAGTTTTTTTCTTTCTTTTTGATAATCTGTGTTTCTTAACTTGTTTGTTGCATGAGATTAAGAAGTGGAAAATTAGCCAATACCACAGATCCTAGACCAAAAAGGAAATACAACAGGAAAATGGCTAACCCACCCGTTAGTGGTTCACAACAAGTTCCTCCTCCCATAGGATGAAATACAAGCGCTTCGAATACAACCGAAGCCATGACAATAAATCAAGGGACTGTGATTATTTCCTCGACTAGAAATGCTACAGTCATACCCCCAAATACAAAAGCTTTAGCCATATCATAAAACATATAAAATGAACCTTCTATAATGTTTGTGGCCAGTCAAAATCCACCCATAACACCTAGACCTTCAGTAAATGGTGTCTCTAGGACATATGCACCAGGATTCACAATCCCAACATCAGATCCAATATATGGCATGCTAACTTCGTTCATGGAAGGACTACAAAATAACACTTTGAAATATACACGTCCTTTAACATATGCCTTTTCGCCATTACAAGGATCATGTTCAGGGGTAAACCATACGGTATGAAATAATTCGCAGCTAGGATATGTTGCTCAATTGCCTCCTATTACCATAAATACGTAGGTAGTCTTGAGGAAACATATGGATGATAATAACCATGAAATGGTGCGAGTACTCACCCAGCAAATGAGTAGAATTTTTAACCCTTTAATCCAAAGCACCACACAGACGAACTTGCAAAATGCCCAAGTAAACAAACAAATGGCTGCACAAATTGTGCGCCTTGCAGATTTCTTTGGTGCACCCAGAGAACCAACTCGACAACCATAACCTACATGGATAAGGGAGAATCAATGCATCATGTTTCAAGAAGAACCAACCATTTACCAGGCCCAACTAGTGATATACCCAGAAGACGAAATTCAACAACCAGTTCGAAGGGAAGAACCACCCAGATTTCAACAGGCTATTCCCAGGGAGGAACCACGAAGAAGGGTAGTCATGGTGAATCAAAACTAAGATGCTGACGAAGTTCTCCGAGGATGTCGGCAAGATGATATGGTAGGAAATAATAATCTAGCTTCCATAGTCGAAAGAATCATGGCACGAATTGGAGTAAATATTGTCATGCGAAGGCCAAATTATACATCCCCTTTGTCTGAATACATTCAGCAAAATGAGTTGCCTAGGGGATGGAAAGTGCCAAAATTCACAAAGTTTTTTGGTGACACCAGCGAGTCAACCATAGAACATGTTGCTAGATATCTTACAGAAGATGGGGATATAGCAAACAATGAGAATCTAAGGATTAAGTATTTCCCTAGTTCACTAACCAAAAATGCTTTTACTTGGTTTACTAGTCTTGCAACGAACTCCATCCATGATTGGACTCGCTTAGAGAGATTATATCATGAACAATTTTATGTAGGTCAAACCAAAATCAGCCTAAGCAAATTGGCAAATGTTAAGCGCAAATTCAACGAGCCTATGGACGATTATCTTAATAGGTTTTGTCTGTTGAAAGCAAGATGTTTCACACAAGTGCCTGAAAACAAGTGTTCGAAATGGAAGCAAGAGGATTGGACTTCTCTATAAAGAAGAAGTTAGATCCCCAGTATCTGAGAGATATGGCATAACTGGATGACAAGGTTCGACAGGTGGAGCGTTTGAAGATCGAAAAAGAAAGGGCTAACAAAAACCACAGGAAAGAAAGAGTGGCTTATATCGAAGCTTTCTCAGACAAAATAGAGGTCGAAGATGATTTTTCATAGGTTGAAGAACACGAGATAGATCTTGCAGAGTTAAAGCAAGAACCACCATATCCTTGCAAAGTGCTAACTCCTGCGAACGGGAAAAATCTCGTCGAACCAGAAAGGAATGACAAATTCCCAAAGAAAACTTATACTTTCGACATCGCCAATTGTGATGAAATCTTTGATTTGTTAGTAAAATATGGCCAGATGATAGTGTCGCCTGCTGCTAAAATTCCTTCGTTAGAACAGCGGAAGAAAAGGGGCTTTTGTAAGTATCATAATTTCTTAGGACATAAAACCTCACAATGCTATCTTTTCTGGGATTTGATAGAGTGCTATAAAGGAAGGAAGGCTAAAGTTTGGAGAGAAGCCCAAGAACCCGATGAAGGTTGACACAGATCCTCTTCAGATTGTTGAGACAAACTTTGCGGAGCCTGTAGATATCAATATGGTTGAAGTTGTCGAAATCAAAGGAGGTTAACTCGATGCAAAAAAGGTATATGAAGATACTCAGGGGCTAAAGACTGCTGAGGGTCTCATAGGCCAGGAAGAAGGCAATGCTGCTGATGTCAATGCCAAAGTTGCTGGCGAGGCTAAGACTGTTGAGGGTCTCATGGGCCAGGAAGAAGGCAATGTTGTTGATGGAAATGCCAAAGTTGCTGGCAAGGCTAAGACTACTGAGGGTCTTAGAGTCAGATTCAAAGAGCTTGAGATTTCTGAAGGTCCCAAGTTCAAAGTAAACATGGTGGATCTGGACCAGCTGTCCCCAGAAACGGCGGAGATCGAAAGACGTTTGAAGATGGAGAATGATATAATGCAAACTGGGCACCAAAGGCACCAAAAAGTAAGCTTGGTCGAGCATCTTTTTCATTTCCATATGAAGAATCCTGAGGGACTAGTGTGCCCTAGGTGCAGCATAATGAATGATCGAGGTGTTGCGGTAACATACAAGAAAGTGTACCAAGAGAGGGATGGACACAATTGGAGGAGTGATAAAGAGTTACTGCCATACCCAAAAATGGGAGAAAGCTTGATGGGCAAGGTACTAAATACTAAACTTTCTCCAGTAGATTTAAAAAATTCAAGTCTAGGTTATGCAAACGAGGTACATTTTGAAATATTAGCCATAAATAGCCTAGCAGACACAGATTGGAGAAGTACAATAATAAGTTATTTGAAATACCCAACAACAAATACTGAAAGAAAGGTAAAATATCGTGCCTTGAGTTATGTGCTAATAGGCAACAGATTGTTTAAGAAAACTCCAGAAGGAGTCTTGTTGAAATGCTTGGGAGAAAGTAAAGCTTATTTAGCACTAGCAAACGTGCATAGTGGGGCATGTGGAGCACATCAAGCAAGTCACAAAATGAAGTGGCTTTTGTTTCTATATGGCATGTATTGGCCTACAATTTTAAAAGATTGTATAGATTTTGCCAAAGGATGCTAAGAGTGCCAGAGTCATGCAGGAATTCAGCATGCTCCAGCCAGTGAACTAAATTCAATTGTCAAGCCATGGCCTTTTAGAGGTTTGGCATTGTATTTGATTGGCAAAATTAGACCATCATCTTCAAAGAATCATAAATACATTTTAGTGGGAATAAATTATTTCACAAAATGGATAGAGACAATAACTTTGGTGAATGTTGATCAAGAAAGCATCATCAAATTCATCCAGAGGCATATTGTTTATAGATTTGGAATCCCAGAAACCATTACAACAGATCAAGGATCAGTATTTACTGGTCGAAAGATGGAAGAGTTCGCTAAAGATACAGGTTTCAAATTGCTAACATCTACGCCTTATTATGCACAAGCAAATGGACAAGTCAAAGCAGCTAATATGGTAATCATTGGGCTAATCAAGAGACATGTGGGCAGAAAGCCAAAGAATTGGCATAAAACCCTAGATCAAGTCTTGTGGGCTTGTCGAACATCCCCCAAAGAGGAAACAAAAACAACTCTATTTTTTCTAACATTTGGACATGATGCAATTTTGCGAGTGGAAATTTACTTACAGTCAGTCAGAATCCAAAGGCAAAATGAAATACCCACAAATCTCTATTGGGAGATGATGATGAACGAATTGGTGGATTTGGATGAAGAAAGGTTACATGCTTTGGAAATTCTAAGAAGACAAAAGGAAAGGGTAGTCAGAGCATATAATAAGAGAGTTAAGGGCAAAGCCTTCTCAAATGATGATTTGGTTTGGAAGGTGATTTTGCCAATGGATCGAAAGATTAAGTTATTAGGAAAATGGTCCCCACATTGGGAAGGCCCCTTTCGAATCATTCAAGCATTCACTAACAATGCCTATGAAATCGAAGAACTGGCAGAAGATCGAAGAGTCTTGAAAATTAACGGTAATTATTTGAAAAAATATAAACCTTTTCTTCAAGATTTAAAAATTACGGCAGAATAGTAAGGTAGTAAAATAATGAAGCCAACATGGTATAAAATGAAAGGGTGCCAAAATGGCTCTGTCAAAATATTACAAAAGGGGTTTTATGGAGAAGCTAATGCATAAGGGAGGAAAACATTCATATACAAATTTCAGAAAGGCAAGTTATCCTTCATCTTGTCATACTTTGCCTTCAAGAATCCTAGCCTGCAGTCAATCGAAGCTTTGGTTGTTCGAAGAACAGTGATCTCATCTTCTAAGCCTCTAGCTTCATCAATGAATTGAATGCTTCGAGTCATCTCTTCATTGGCTTCGTTGTTGTTCATGGCTTCGAGAACTTTATGACGGCCCTCTGTTTGAGAAATTTGTTTATGCAACTCTTTGATTTGTTGCTTCCAGAGCATGATGGATTTAGCATTATTATCATGTTCCTCTTGGGCGAGCTTGAGAGTTTCTTCGTGTTTTTCAGCTTTCTCTGATAACTTGAAGTCCTTGGACAACTTAGTCTCTTGAAGGGTTTGTTTTTCCTGTGATTTTAGAATCAACATTCCTATCCCTGAGAAAATTTGCTTCTAGATTGTTGATGAGAGTAGTCATGTCGATCAAAAACTCAACTCTTGTAGAAGGGAAATTAACCAGATCAACCCTGTTAATTAGCCTCCTCAAAGAGACACCAGCAGTAGCATTCACCTTCACAAGTGGGAATAAGTCGACCCCGAAGAATTTTTCCTTAATCTTTTGGAGGAGTGCTTCATTCATTTCACCAGACGAAGTGCCACTTGAAGTAGTGGTTGGACTGGGGCAAATACTTTGTGCAAGCGACTCTTTTCGAGCTTTGAAAAGTTTGATGTACTCCAGAGGTTTAGTCTTTTTTAGAAGCTCCATTTCTTTGAGTGAAGGAAGTGTATCTTCAGTAACCATGGGGATGGACATTTGAGCCTGGGCCACTTTAGGATTGTTGATTTGATGTGGATTTTGTTGGGGTTGATCATAGTTGTCATCATTGCCTTGAATTTTTGTATCATCTTTTGGTCGATCTTCCTTCTGAACAAAAGTTTCGTTGGCTTCACTCATCGAATCCTCATCTTCATCAAAAAACCATCTATTTACTTTTGGGGAAGAATCACAGAATGATTTTCTTCTGAGCTTGTGTTATTAGGTTCCTCTTGGTCAGTAGTGTCTCCCTGATCATCATCAAACTCCTTTTTCTTTGACTTTTGGGAGGAATGACGTGAAGTTGGGACTTCTTGTTGAAGATCTTGCATAAGAGTGTCAGTAGTGGAACCTCTATTGGAATCCTTCGCTAAGGAAGGATGGATTGATGGAGTGCTGCTGCAACGAAGTAGTTCGTAGTGAATTGGAGATTCAGTAACTTGAATTGGTTGATCCTGCAAAGTGAAGTGTTAGTAACCAATGAGAAGATTTAAAGGAAATTTAAGGTTTCCTTTGGTGGAAGGTTATTACCCTTGTTCCCTCCGCTCCAGGTCTTGAATTGTCACTTTCGATTTGCTCCAAGATATGGACCACATTCAAGGCCAAACTTTCTTTCTTTTTCTTTGGTCTGGGGGGAAAGTTTTCGACTATACAAGTTCCCTGCAAAGGAGAATCTGCGCTAGAAGGCTTCGACTCCTTTTTCTTCTTAAGCTTCTTTGCAGTATCTTTGGAAGACGTTGCATCAGCCTTTTCTGTAGCAATGGTCGAATCATCATTGGTATGTTTTCTTTTATTGGGAGTGAGAGGTGGGTTCTCGCTATCCTGCAACAAAGTAAAATGCAAATAAGTGAGTTACATGATTCAAAAGATAAAACAGGTAAAAGAGTAACAAAATTTACCTGGTTTACTTTGAGTGTTTCTTTAGCTTCCTCAAAGGCATTGTGTGGTACGGTGGGAGAACTGACTTGAGGTTTTGCATTTGTGTTTGTAATTGTGCGGTTTAGCAAGAGTCACCACCGACTTTTTATTTTATCCAAAGGAAAGGTTAAAAAGCACAGGAAATACCTTTGAGATATTTTCTTGGGTTCGGGGGGTAGATTATGAAAAGGGAAGGTGCAAGCACCCTTTTCATCCATGGTTTTCCATGGGCTCTTAGTTACTTGTTTAGATCACTTGCTTTTTCTTTTCAATTGTTTGAAATGGTGCTTTGTGTGTGGTTTTGAAAATGTTTTGAAAAGAGGCCTATGTTTAGGCAACCTTTGTAACAATTCTTGTTTGAATGTTTTACCAAGGTGTTTGTCTTTTGAAAAGATGTTTCAATGTTTGAAAGTTTGTTTTGAAATTGTGTCGTGAGGTGTGTTTGAAAATAGCAAGGATGTTTTGCAAGCTTTTGATCAAGTAACTAAGAGTTGTCTACCCTATTTTACTCAAAGATCTTTATTATATGTTTTTAACCCTTTTGACAGAGTTATTTCACCATTGTATTTGGTGAACAACCTTGTGTTAGGATGTTAAACGGGACAGAGGCGGGTCATCGAATACAATCATTGAAAGCAACTTGTGAGACGCTCTAGCAATTTTGTAAGGGACGAGATCATTTTATTGAAGGCAACATTGAGGGTCATCGAGGGATTACGATCTTTATTTATCGAAGGGGTATTTGCTAGAGTGTCTCATATTCGAGGGACATGATCGCATTTCCGAGGCAACAAGCGAGGTTACCCTAGAGGTGCAAGTGAGAATTGTGTTTGTCATTTTCATGCATTTAGATCTTGTATTAGGTCATCTAGCGATTGATTTTAGATTTTCGCATACAAACCCTAATCTCTAGTCATGGCATATTTGAAAGCATAAAGTGCGAGAATTAAAAGTCTAAGCTATTACAAAAGTATCCGGGGATGGGGGTTCAATTATTTACAAATGGGGATGAGTCTCATAAGAATAATAATGTCCAAATATCAAGTGTTACAACCAAATCGAATCGTCGCAATTCAAATATTAAACCTATAACAAAACATAAAAGTAAAGAGAATCAATAAATTATGAAATGCATGTATTTATTAACTTGAAAATAAATAAATAAAATCTATTCTAAAAAAGGAAAGATTAAGTATTTTATTCTTTTGTGTTTTATTAATTATGTAAATAAAAACTTTTAAAGAAAGAAAATTAGTTAAATAAAACTTCTATTATTTTTGGTGTTTTCATTAATAAAAAAAAAAAAGAGTTTAAAGAAACAAAATTAATTAAATAAAATTTCTATTATTCTTGTATTTTATTAATGTGTGTGAAAAGAAAAAAAACTGATTTAAAACAATTAAGAAAAATCAAATTATTAGATATTATTAGTATTATTATTAACTAAAAGAAAAACAAAATGAATTAATAAAAAAAGTATTTTAAACCAAAGAAAATAAAATAAAATGAAGTGAGTTAATAGGTGGGCTTTAGGGCTTGAAATGGGGAAGCCCAAAATAAGAATATGAGAGAAGAGAAACAAAAAACCAGGATGGAGGTGTGGGTGGGGTGGGGGGGGTGCGCTAGTAATGATTATGGGCTTATGTGTTTGGATAGGCCCAAGGTACAGTTTACACAGTTTTATTAGGGTTTGTAAACTTTAGGGTTAGTGTGTGTAATTGGGGTTACAGCGGCGCCGCTCCTCTTGTTCTTGCTCTTCATCTTTCTCAGTGCTAATTCTGATACTCCCTCTAAGCCCTAGCCACCGGAGTGCCACCCCACTCTCTCATCTCTTCACCATGATCCAGAGTTTCGGTACAATTCATTTCTTGTTTTTACAGTTTGTTTTTGTTTGTTTGATTTTTTACAGTTTCATATTTACTGTAGTTTGGCTAATCCATTATGTTGCATGGCTTTATTGAAGTGAAGAAATGTACCTTGGGGTTTTCTCTGTGATGAAAGAGAGATGGTTGGGCTGGCGGCGCTCCTTGGCGGCTAGATGCGGAGGAGGGAGGAGATGATGGTTGCGCACGTTTCTGGTAACCTTTTTCCTCTCTCTTGATTTGTTGATGTTTGATGATGAAACTTGTTCTGAAAACTTGTTGTTGTTGATTTGTTGAACTGAGTTTGTTAGACAATGGTTTATGATGATGCTTCTGAAACTGCTTCTTGTTGCTTCTGAAACTTTTGATTTTTTTGAATGTTGATGATGATAAAAGTTCTGAAACTTTGTTTGTAAGCTTCTGAAGTTATCTTCCTCTTTCTTGGCTTTGAAGGTTAATGATGACAAAAGTTCTTAAACTTGTTGATTTTTGTTGTTTTCGTTGATGATGATGTAGCTCTGAAACTTTGATTCTAATGGTTTGACTGTGCCTGCAAGTTTGTTATTTATGCAATGGTTGCAATTTGGCTTTGTTTTGGCTATGCAGGATGTGTTGTTTGAAAGCTTTGCAGCTTGTTATGTTTAGTTCACAGGGTTAGGAACTTTGTAATTTTACAGGCTTGGCTATGCAGGTTTGGAAAATTTGTTTTGGCAAGCTTGGCTTGTTTGCAGTTTTGAGAGTTGTAGTTTTGGCTTGGCTTTACAGGTTGTGGTAGTTTGCAGTTTGTGCTGTTTTTTGAAACTTGCAGTTTGGTACAGGTTTGATAACAGGTTGGCAGTTTGGTTAACTTGCAATTTTGCTAGGCTTTTGTGGCTTGGAAACTGTGGTGTAGTTTTTGGCTTGGCTAGTTTGATAGCATGTTGTGTGATTGTTGGCCTGGCAGTTTGGTTAGCTTGTTACAGCTTGGTTGTTTGTTGTTTACAGTTTTGCTGTAGTTTGGGAAAGCTTTGTTATGTTTTCTATTTGATAACAGGTTGGAGAGTTTTTGTGAACTGTTGAGTTTGGCTTAGCTCCAATGCTCTCTCCCCCCTAAACTGTTATGCAGTTTGATAGTTTTATATCTTTTTATCTTTTTTGTTTTCAACTTGTGATAGTCTGCTCTGCCAAAGTGTACACTTCAAAAAGTGATATCCTTTTCTCTCTTCCTCTCTCCATAAACAAGCATTTTTTATTTTTTTATTATATTCTAAAAAGTTGCCTCTGGAAAATGATGATAGCTATTACAAGCTTTCTTTTGGCTTGTGATTTAGTTTTCCTCGGCATTTGCCTGGTGTTTACTTTTGGTCTGCTGTACTTTCTGCACTTGTACAGTTTGCATCTAGTTGGCTTTGGTTTGCTTTGTACAACATGTTTGCATCTGTAACTTGCTTTGTACCTTTGCATGCTTGCTTTGTTTTGTAATGCAGTTTTGTTTTGTATGCCATGCTTTGCAATGCAGTTCTGGCGCCTTGCTATGTTTGCATAACAGTTTGCCTTAGTTGCTTGGTTGCTTGACAGTTTGTGCTGCCTTGGTTTGCCTTAGTTATTGCAATATTTGCCTTTGTATGCTTTCTTTTGTACAACATGTTTGCATCTGTAACTTGCTTTGTACCTTTGTATGATTGCTTTGTTTTGTAATGCAGTTTTGTTTTGTATGCCATGCTTTGCAATGCAGTTCTGGCGCCTTGCTATGTTTGCATAACAGTTTTCCTTAGTTGCTTGGTTGCTTGATAGTTTGTGCTTCCTTGGTTTGCCTTAGTTGCTGCAATATTTTCCTTTGTATGCTTGCTTTTGTACATCATGTTACAGTTTGGCCCATGTTTGCATTTGAACGAATTGCTTTTGTATGCTTGCATTTTCACTTTTATTTTTCTCTTTGTGAACCAAGAAGAGCAATCTTCTTGTGATTTGCAAAGAGAAAAATAAAAACATGATGAACAATAGCATTCTGATTCCGGACGGCAAACTTTAATGATGACTTTTTTTCTTTCTTTTTCTGTTTGAAAATTCTTTTCAATTAACTGTACTAATCTTCTTTTCCTTTGTCTTTTTCATGTGAGTGCAACTTGGACGGAGACAAAGTAGTAGAAGCCGGAGACCTTGAGCATGGGAGCACTGGAGCTTAGGCTTAGACTTAGATTAGATAGATAGATTTTTCCATTAATTGTAACATGTATTTTTTAAATACTATAAGTTGTAAAACTTACAATATTCAAATAATAAATTATTTTTGTAACAACATTTGGAATGGATGAAGAAAACTTTTATGAGATCATCTGATAATCCAATAAAACTTTCTACTGTCAAATAATCTTGCCATTCTTTCTTCAAGTCTTCACTGATTATTTAAGATTCTCAAATCAAAATAATTGAAACTGCATTTCAACAATTCTAATCCAGATAACTTAAATTCCAAGTAATCCAAAAACTTTGCAGTCTCGTAACCTTGCATCAGTATTCCAATCACAATACGCATTGTATAATAAACAAGCAAGCATTCCATTAACCGGCAAACCTTTCATTCCATTAACAAGCAGATGTCTTGATATTCCAAATAACAATCCCAGCTCCTATTTCTTATCCCAGATAATCAGGCCTTGAGAACAATCAGTTAACCTTTCAGCAAACTTTTAAAAGTGTGAAAACAATGTAACAGTAAACTGAATTTATGTGGATTCAATTTCTTCTGAGAAATGCGAGAGAAACCCTGATTCTTAATTTACTGCCAAAGAAAAGTCTGTTTGATCGATTCCTGAGCCAATCTTAAAAATCAGAGAAAACCCTAGGGTTGTGATTTCTTGTGAAAAAGGGAGGGCAAATTTTGGGGTACAACAGCTACCCTTGTTCAATCTTCTTGAACCTGAAGAGTTAGATTGGCAATTTTGCCATTCGCGACTCGAAGGTAAGAGATGATTGGACACTAGAGTGCCCATAAATTTGAACTCGTCAAAGCATAGTTGAGGGAATGGGCTTAAAGATGCCATTTGGAGATGTGACAGAACCTTGTCGGAGATGGGCTTAAAGATGCCATCCAAGAATGTTTGTTGAACTGTATGTTGTAGGTGATAAAATGAGTATCAGAAAGGTATCCATGTCTGGAACGTCTCTGAGCTAGGGGTTTGAATAAGCAATAGATTACCATCCGTGTTTGGAGAATCCGTAAACTGTTTTCATGAGCTGAATCTGAACAAGCGATGGATTAACATCCATGTTGGGAAGCATCCGTAAATTGTTTTCATGATTCTGGAGTTGAACAAGCAATAGATTAACATCCGTGTTTGGAGTATCCGTAAATTGTTTTCAAAATTTGAATCTGAACAAGCGATAGATTAACATCCATGTTGGGAAGCATCCATAAACTGTTTTCATGATTCTGGAGGTTGAACAAGCAATATATTAACATCCATGTTGGGAAGCATCCGTAAATTGTTTTCAATGAGCTGAATCTGAACAAGCGATAGATTAACATCCATGTTGGGAAGCATCCGTAAACTGTTTTCCTGATTCTGGAGTTGAACAAGCAATAGATTAACATCCGTGTTTGGAGAATCCGTAAACTGTTTTCATGAGTTGAATCTGAATAATCGATAGATTAACATCCATGTTGGGAAGCATCCGTAAATTGTTTTCATGATTCTGGAGGTTGAACAAGCAATAGATTAACATCCATGTTGGGAAGCATCCGTAAACTGTTTTCAATGATCTAAATCTGAACAAGCGATAGATTAACATCCATGTTGGCAAGCACTCGTAAACTGTTTTCATGATTCCTTGAATTCGAAGCTTGCTAATCTTATCCTGAAAAGGGTAAAATATTAGCTGAAACACAAAGTTATGTTGCATGAAATGTATGATGCAATATATGTGTTTTATCAATGTTTATGATATATGAATGCAATGTATGCGCATGTAAGCTGATAAGCTGTCTTGCTGAGGAAGATAAATCCTGGATAGCTGGAGATAATAAAATCTTTGACTGCCGTCGGGGAAGATAAATCCTGGACCATTGTTGAAGAGTATGTGTGTCTTCAAGCTTTTTGACAACCTTTGCAGGGAGAAGCTATACTGCTGGGGAATCAGGAGTTTGGGTTGTATGCCAGTCTACTGGGGATTCCTGTTTCGTTGTTTAAGGAGAAATCCGTTGGGGAATATTTGAAAACTTTATGGGAAACTGAGAATGAGAATCTTCATTTTGCTAGAGGAATTAGTGCTGAGGAGTCAAGAACGAGAATCTTCGATCTGCAGGGGATTAAAAACTCTGACAAACTATGCTGAGAGTAAAGAAGGTTCTGGCAACTTCACTGGAGAATCAAGGATAAGAATCTTTATTTTGTTGGGGAGTAAAAAATCTGTGGGGAGTAGCTGTACTGTTGAAGAGTAGCTATCCTACTGGAGAGTAAGCTCAGGACTCTGGGAAAAGCTTATTCCTGTTTGTAAGAAGTTCAGGAGTTTAAGTTGTATGCCACTTTGAGAATGAGAATCTTCATTCTGTCGGGAATATCAGGAATTCGGGTTATATGCCACTTTGAGAATGAGAATCTTCATTCTGTCGGGAATATCAGGAATTCAGGTTATATGCCACTTTGAGAATGAGAATCTTCATTCTGTCGGGAATATCAGAAACTCGGGTTGTATGCCACTTTGAGAATGAGAATCTTCATTCTGTCGTGAATATCAAGAACTTGGGAGTATGCCAATCTACTGGGGAAGCAAGAATGAGAATCTTCATTCAGGCGTTTGGGTCAGGAGGTTGAGAGTATGCCAATCTTCTAGGGAAGAAAGAATGAGAATCTTCATTTTGTTAAGGGTGTCAGGAGCTTGGGAGTATGCCAATCTTCTGAGGTTTTAAGGATGAGAATCTTCATTCTTGAGAGAAACAGAATTTTAGGGGCTTCAGTTGTCCATTACTCTGCTGGGGAATCATCTCTATTGAATTTTGGGAACCTCGATCGTCCGTTATTCTGTTGAGAAATCATCTCTGTTTGAAGATGAAAGTTGGATGCACTACTATATGGTCATGGTCCAGGCTTCACGATGTATCATACCATTATCTGGTCGAATCCAGGCTTCATGGCGTTCGAAGATATCAAGATATTATCCGGTCGAATACGAGCTTCGTAACTTGTATTAAAGATATACCACTATTTGGTCGACTCTAGGCTTCGTAGTATTCTTGGCTGCTATCTGGTCGTAATCCAAGCTTCACAGAAACTTGCTGGGGATTAAACTATTATCTGGTCAAATCCGGGCTTCATAGCTTGCTTTTAAGAGATACCACTATCTGGTCGTAATCCAGGCTTCGTGGTAAACTGGTACTGTTATTCGGTCGTAATCTGGGCTTCACAATATGCTGTAGAGATCAAGATACTATCCGGTCGTACCCGGGCTTTATATCTTGAATTTTGTGAGAATTTGATTGCATTCTTCCTAAAAGATAAAGGTTAGTGGCATGACATATATCAAACAATGACGTTCTCAAAATAAATGAGCTTGCATTGTATGATGTCCTGATGCACGGATGTGTAATGTTTTTCAAGACAACCTCTCGCCGGGGAAAATAAATCCCAAAATGATGACAGAGAAAAGAGTTGGATTCTTCGTCTCTGATAGTGAAAAATCTGGAAGTGGATCAGAACAAATCGTTGAGGGATTTATCTGAAATAGAAAAACCCGGAATATCCTCCACTGGAATAAGAATCGGGGAGATATTAGTGTCGATCTGACTGAACCAGAGAAGGTCTTGAATTAACTTTGACTGGATAAGAATCAGAAAAAACTTAGAATCGATTTAACTAAGCCAGACGAAAGTCTTGGAATAACTTTGACTCAACTGGATGGTGAAGGAATCTTTGAAAATTGCAACTCCAAAAGGTAATGAAGGAATCTTTGATGACGGCTACTCCAAAAGGTAATGAAGGAATCTTTGATGACTGCTTCTCCAAAAGGTAATGGAAGAATCTTTGATAACTGCTGCTCCAAAAGGTAATGGAGGAATCTTTGACGACTGCTACTCCAAAAGGTAATGATAACCTTTACCTGTCGATCAACCTGCATATGTTAAGAATGTTGTTGGAATGTAATTTGTTTTGGAGAATAAATCCTTGACAAATGTTGGGGAAATAAACCCATGACCGCTGGTCTACTAGAGAGGTGAAGAACTTCTCCAGGATTCTTGAGTTTCTTTTCAGAGGGATTTTGGAGAGATTCGTCATTACCCCGAGTATCAAATGTTTGTGGCACTTGCCAGGAAATTTGGACTGTACGTAACCCTTTAATGAGATTGACGTTTAATGCCCCAAGTGATGGTGATGGAGACTTGCCCCAGGCTACTCTGCAATTGAGAGATTTCTTGAAATCTTGACTGGACTGCCCCAGGTTAACTGGATCTTGAGAGATTTCTTGAAATCTTGACTGGATTCCCCCAGGTTTACTGGACAATGCCATACCAAGTCCCCTTTTGTTGATAGGAGATTTCTGCAAAGGAAGTGTCATCCCCCTTGAAGTGATTTTGTTCACTGAGAGAGCTTTCGTTCATCGGAACATTCGCTGTGTGAATTTCTTTGCTGTTAAACAAATAGCCACATGCAAATGATGATATTCAAACAATGCAAAGTTTATGCTTTTCTTGAAATTTTTTTTTGAAAAATGCGTTTTTTGGCAGAAAAACATTTATAAGACAAATTCAACACAAGGTTTAGAGCAAAGCCTTACAGGATTCAGGATACCTTTTGTAACAGTATGCTTTCGAACTAACCCATGCTTCAATTAGGAATTTTGAAGGGTTGTAATGTGGCTTGGTTCACGGTTTAAGAAACAAAGGATAAAGGCTCAAAGTATATTTGTACCCACCCGCTCTTCGTGATGTTCTTCAATCCTAAACTGAGTTAATTGTGCATTTGAACTCCAAATGAGTCTGGAAACGACGTTTCTGGTGATGGTCCACACAAGTTGAATTTGTTGGAAGGCAGTCATTTTTGCAACATTTTTCATGTTGTTGAAGATTTGTAGTGACCTCTTCCTTTCTTTGATTTATTATCCCTAATTTTTTCCTGACTGTTCGAGGTTATAGTCAGCGGGATGCCCCAGCTTTCGCAAGTCTCCTTTGTAGGTTTTGACTTAGTGGGCTTTTCTCTTTTTTTTTGGATAGATAATGAATGCATATGAGATAAGGAACCATCGCTGTCTTTTTATTCCAAGGGAATCTTTTTGATGTCGTTCGTCGTATTACGAACTGAGAGTTTGCGGCTTAAACGCACATTTTGAATTAACTGAGAGACTACCCTGCCCCAGGTTTGATTAAAGGTTTCAATTTGTGTTTAAAACAGAAAACTTCCACTTCTTTGGCTTGAGGGGGTTGAATAGGGATTATCTTTGTTATAACTCCAGTGTTTAGGATTTGAAAGAAACGCTTGTACATCGTCAGCAAGGTCTGTCCAAAAGCATACTGCATGAGATTATGGCATTATTTTCGTCATCCTCCCTCTAAAGACTCGTAACTTTTAGTAAGAGTTAAGTGTCATAAAGAAAGTAGAAAGCATAGTTCAAGAATAGTGAAAACGAATGGATGAATTCAAGACAATCATATGCAATGCATTAATGAAACAGAGTTTAACATTAACAGATAATTGTTTGAATAACAAAAGAAATTACAACTTGAAAATTCAAATGAAACAAAAAAGCCTCTTAGTCTGAACTTGTCATTTCAGGTGGAGAACCCTCAGCGAAAGATTTTCATCTGGCCCTCCTGTTTGAATTCTAGCACTCCTCTGTCAATCAAGTCTTGGGTCTTGTTTTTCAAATCCCAACAGTCGTCGGTGTCATGTCCAGGACTATAGGAGTGGTATGCACAGAATGCATTGGGATGATAGCTAGGAGCAGAGGTATTGGGATTCTGAAGAGGATCCTTTAATACAGTCAGATTGACCTCCAACAAGCGTTCCAGTACTTGTGATAATGGCATATTAATCTCAGTGAAGCGCCTTCCAGATGTATTTTGCTTACGCCTATTACCCCGTTGATGTTGGAGAGGTTGTTGTTGGGCTTGTGACCCTGAAGCAAGCTGGGGAGACTTTCCCTTGGCTTCTTGTCTCAAAGGAGGCTGAATGGTGACCTGATCTTCAACCCTAGTTGCTTTCCCCATTTGGTTACGTCCATCCTGATGCAGTTTGGTGATGAGGACCTTTAGCTCCTCTTGTCCTTGAGCCAGGTTTTGAATGAGAGCCATCTGGCCCACCAGTTATCCCATCATCTGGATTTTCATTGTTGCCAACCCAATTTGTAGTCCTTCCAAATGATCATTCCTGACGCCCCCTGGATTCCCTAGGACCATGCCCCTTGTGAGGAGAGCTTTCACTTCTTCTTGCCCCTTGGACAGGTTCAAGAACATTTCTTGAAGTTGAGAGTTTTGAGCCTGAATATGTTTGACAGTCCTCTCTAGAGCCATCTCTACTGAAATAAACAGTAGGAGAATAAGGAGACCTGAAAAGGGGAAACCTGTCATGATAAGATGCATGATATGTGGATGCATGTTTCCAAGGATCTCGCGGGGTAAACACAAGAAAATGTTAGAGGTTGAACTTCGATCAACATCTTTGATTGGAGAACTTTGTATCGGTGGATGTCTTTCCACGAGAATCAAGCTCACCATGTCAAGTGGGTCATAGCCCTCGATTCAAGTTGTTGTACTTGATCTTTAACGACGTTTGTTTAGAGGAAAATGAATCCTCTTGCCCCTTGGTAGACGTCTGGTTCAACGTGACACTGCATCAAAGACCCTCGAGATCCTTGAAATGGTTATTGAAAATGCTATGGTATTGATGTTATGATGTTATGTACAAGTATGAAAAAGTAAGCAAGTGTATATGCAGACAATCATATTCATATAAAGCAGACAAGTCCTTAAGTTTAGGCTTGCATGGAGTTCGTAGGTAAGTACCCTCTTGAAGTTAGTTGGCTCAACCTGTTCTATAAATAGTAACCGGGTTCTAAGGAGCTCAATATCACTGGATTGTTTTCTGTGTTCATTGTTTCAATTTAGACACTTTACTGGCTACCGAAATATTCCAAGAAAACAAACCTCAATGAGTGTAGTATCGAGTATCTACCAATTTCGGACTGCACCAAAGCCGGTCATCTCACTACCCCTAAAAAGTCCAAGATGGTCAAGTAAGGTTCTAAGAGTTCATTAGTGCTTCATGACACCACTCAGCGGCCCCGTATTCTCTTTGATTGACTCAAAGGCTACCGATACCCACAAATATGTCGCACTAACAGAGCCACTACTTCAACCATGTCGGTATACCCTGCACAGTTCCCTCACAGTTTATTGCTACTTACCTAAAAGATGCCCCCAAATCCGGGTGTAGGATTTAAAACAAACCCAAACAAGGAACCAAAAATTAAAGCATACAAGTCAAATAAGATAAGCATGTAAAAGTGATCTAAAACCCTAAGGTAACCCCACTTTTAGAATTGTCCCCAGCAGAGTCGCCAGTTCTGTGGTACGGTGGGAGAACTGACTTGAGGTTTTGCGTTTGTGTTTGCAATTGTGCAGTTTAGCAAGAGTCGCCACCGACTTTTTATTTTATCCAAAGGAAAGGTCAAAAAGAACAGGAAAGACCTTTGAGATGTTTTCTTGGGTTCGGGGGGTACACTATGAAAAGGGAAGGTGCAAGCACCCTTTTCATCCATGGTTTTCCATGGGCTCTTAGTTACTTGTTTAGATCACTTGCTTTTGCTTTTCAATTGTTTGAAATGGTGCTTTGTGTGTGGTTTTGAAAATGTTTTGAAAAGAGGCCTATGTTTAGGCAACCTTTGTAACAATTCTTGTTTGAATGTTTTACCAAGGTGTTTGTCTTTTGAAAAGATGTTTCAATGTTTGAAAGTTTGTTTTGAAATTGTGTTGTGAGGTGTGTTTGAAAATAGCAAGGATGTTTTGCAAGCTTTTGATCAAGTAAATAAGAGTTGTCTACCCTATTTTACTCAAAGATCTTTCTTATATGTTTTTAATCCTTTTGACAGTGTTATTTCACCATTGTATTTGGTGAACAACCTTATGTTAGGATGTTAAACGGGACAGGCGCGGGTCATCGCATACAATCATTGAAAGCAACTTGTGAGACGCTCTAGCAATTTTGTAAGGTACGAGATCGTTTTATCGAAGGCAACATTGAGGGTCATCGAGGGACTACGATCTTTGTTTATCGAAGGGGCATTTGCTAGAGTGTCTCATATTCTAGGGACATGATCGCATTTCCGAGGCAACAAGCGAGGTTATCCTAGAGGTACAAGTGTGAATTGTGTTTGTCATTTTCATGCATTTAGATCTTGTATTAGGTCATCTAGCGATTGATTTTAGATTTTCACATACAAACCCTAATCTCTAGTCATGGCATATTTGAAAGCATAAAGTGCGAGAATTAAAAGTCTAAGCTATTATAAAAGTATTCGGGGATGGGGGTACAATTATTTACAAATGGGGATGAGTCTCATAAGAATAATAATGTCCAAATATCAAGTGTTACAACCAAATCGAATCGTAAATTAAAGCTATAACAAAACATAAAAATAAAGAGAATCAATAAATTATGAAATGCATGTATTTATTAACTTAAAAATAAATAAATAAAATCTATTCTAAAAAAGGAAAGATTAAGTATTTTATTCTTTTATGTTTTATTAATTATGTAAATAAAAATTTTTAAAGAAAGAAAATTAGTTAAATAAAACTTCTATTATTTTTGGTGTTTTCATTAATAAAAAATAAAAAAAAGAGTTTAAAGAAACAAAATTAATTAAATAAAATTTCTATTATTCTTGTATTTTATTAATGTGTGTAAAAAGAAAAAAACGATTTAAAACAATTAAGAAAAATCAAATTATTAGATATTATTAGTATTATTATTAACTAAAAGAAAAACAAAATGAATTAATAAAAAAAAGTATTTTAAACAAAAGAAAAGAAAATAAAATGAAGTGAGTTAATAGGTGGGCTTTAGGGTTTGAAATGGGGAAGCCCAAAATAAGAATATGAGAGAAGAGAAACAAAAAACTAGAATGGAGGTGTGTGTGTGTGGGGGGGGGGGGGGGGGGGGGTGCGCTAGTAATGATTATGGGCTTATGTGTTTGGATAGGCCCAATGTACAGTTTACACAGTTTTTTTAGGGTTTGTAAACTTTAGGGTTAGTGTGTGTAATTGGGGTTACAGCGGCGCCGCTCCTCTTATTCTTGCTCTTCATCTTTCTCAGCACTAATTCTGATACTCCTTCTAAGCCCTAGCCACCGGAGTGCCACCCCACTCTCTCATCTCTTCACCATGATCCAGAGTTTCGGTACAATTCGTTTCTTGTTTTTACAGTTTGTTTTCGTTTGCTTGATTTTTTATAGTTTCATATTTATTGTAGTTTGGCTAATCCACTATGTTGCATGGCTTTATTGAAGTGAAGAAATGTACCTTGGGGTTTTCTATGTGATGAAAGAGAGATGGTTGGGCTGGCGGCGCTCCTTGGCGGCTAGAGGCGGAGGAGGGAGGAGATGATTGTTGCGCGCGTTTCTGGTAACCTTTTTCCTCTCTCTTGATTTGTTGATGTTTGATGATGAAACGTGTTCTGAAAACTTGTTGTTATTGATTTGTTGAACTGAGTTTGTTGGACAATGGTTTATGATGATGCTTCTGAAACTGCTTCTTGTTGCTTCTGAAACTTTTGATTTTTTTGAATGTTGATGATGATAAAAGTTCTGAAACTTTGTTTGTAAGCTTCTGAAATTCTCTTCCTCTTTCTTGGCTTTAAAGGTTAATGATGACAAAAGTTATGAAACTTGTTGATTTTTGTTGTTTTTCATTGATGATGATGTAGCTCTGAAACTTTGATTCTAATGGTTTGACTGTGCCTGCAAGTTTTTTGTTTGTGCAATGGTTGTAGTTTGGCTTTGTTTTGGCTATGCAGGTTGTGCTGTTTGAAAGCTTTACAGCTTGTTATGTTTTGTTCACAGGGTTGGTAACTTTGTAGTTTTACAGGCTTGGCTATGCAGGTTTGGCAAATTTGTTTTGGCAAGCTTGGCTTGTTTGCAGTTTTGAGATTTGTAGTTTTGGCTTGGCTTTACAGGTTGTGGTAGTTTGCAGTTTGTGCTGTTTTTTGAAACTTGCAGTTTGGTACAGGTTGGCAGTTTGGTTAACTTGCAGTTTTGCTAGGCTTTTGTGGCTTGGAAACTGTTGTGTAGTTTTTGGCTTGGCTAGTTTGATAGCATGTTGTGTGATTGTTGGCCTGGCAGTTTGGTTAGCTTGTTACAGCTTGGCTGTTTGTTGTTTACAGTTTTGCTGTAGTTTGGGCAAGCTTTGTTATGTTTTCTGTTTGATAACAGGTTGGAGAGTTTTTGTGAACTGCTGAGTTTGGCTTAGCTCCAATTCTCTCCCCCCCCCCCTAAACTGTTATGCAGTTTGATAGTTTTATATCTTTTTAGCTTTTTTGTTTTCAACTTGTGATAGCCTGCTCTGCCAAACTGTACACTTCAAAAGGTGATATCCTTTTCTCTCTCCCTCTCTCCATGAAACAAGCATTTTTGCTTTTTTTATTATATTCTGAAAAGTTGCCTCTGGAAAATGATGATAACTATGACAAGCTTTCTTTTGGCTTGTGATTTGGTTTTCCTCTGCATTTGCCTGCTGTTTACTTTTGGCCTGTTATACTTTCTGCACTTGTACAGTTTGCATCTAGTTGGCTTTGGTTTGCTTTATACAACATGTTTGCATTTGTAACTTGCTTTGTACCTTTGTATGCTTGCTTTGTTTTGTAATGCAATTTTGTTTTCTATGCCATGATTTGCAATGCAGTTATGGCGCCTTGCTATGTTTGCATAACAGTTTGCCTTAGTTGCTTGGTTGCTCGACAGTTTGTGCTGGCTTAGTTTGCCTTAGTTGCTGCAATATTTACCTTTGTATGCTTGCTTTTGTACAGCATGTTTGCATCTGTAACTTGCTTTGTACCTTTGTATGCTTGCTTTGTTTTGTAATGCAGTTTTGTTTTGTATGCCATGCTTTGCAATGCAGTTCTGGCGCCTTGCTATGTTTGCATAACAGTTTGCCTTAGTTGCTTGGTTGCTTGACAATTTGTGCTGCCTTGGTTTGCCTTAGTTGCTGCAATATTTACCATTGTATGCTTGCTTTTGTACAACATGTTTCAGTTTGGTCCATGTTTGCATTTGAACCAATTGCTTTTGTATGCTTGCATTTGCACTTTTATTTTTCTCTTTGTGAACCAAAAAGAGCAATCTTCTTGTGATTTGCAAAGAGAAAAATAAAAACATGATGAACAATAGCATTCTAATTCCGGACATCAAACTTTAATGATGACTTTTTTTCTTTCTTTTTCTGTTTGAAAATTCTTTTCAATTAACTGTACTGATCTTCTTTTTCTTTGTCTTTTTCATTTGAGTGCAACTTGGACGGCGACAAAGCAGTAGAAGCCGGAGACCTTGAGCATGGGAGCACTGGAGCTTAGGCTTAGACTTAGATTAGATAGATAGATTTTTCCATTAATTGTAACATGTATTTTTTAAATACTATAAGTTTTAAAACTTACAATATTCAAATAATAAATTATTTTTGTAACAACATTTGGAATGAATGAAGAAAACTTTTATGAGATCATCTGATAATCCAATAAAACTTTCTACTATCAAATAATCTTGCCATTCTTTCTTCAAGTCTTCACTGATTATTTAAGATTCGCAAATCAAAATAATTGAAACTGCATTTCAATAAGTCTAATCCAGATAACTTAAATTCTAAGTAATCCAAAAACTTTGCAGTCTCATAACCTTGAATCAGTATTCCAATCACAATACGCATTGTATAATAAACAAGCAAGCATTCCATTAACCGGCAAACCTTTCATTCCATTAACAAGCAGATGTCTTGATATTCCAAATAACAGTCCCAATTCCTATTTCTTATCCCAGATAATCAGGCCTTGAGAATAATCAGTTAACCTTTTAGCAAACTTGAAAAAGTGTGAAAACAATGTAACAGTAAACTGAATTTCTGTGGATTCAATTTCTTCTGAGAAATGCGAGAGAAACCCTGATTCTTGATTTACTGCCAAAGAAAAGTCTGTTTGATCGATTCCTGAGCCAATCTTAAAAATCAGAGAAAACCCTAGGGTTGTGATTTCTTGTGAAAAAGGGAGGGCAAATTTTGGGGTACAACACATTGGTTGTCGAAGGTTGAGATTATGGGGTTGCTTTCACAGACCCAGTAGACGTGGTAGGCTTCACCGTCTTAGTATGTTTTCTTTCGATGGCTGCAAAAGTAAATGTTTGGTTAGAATCGTTTCGAGAAGATAGAAATGTATTCGGAGTATCCAAGGAGTCTTTGGTTTCCACACCTTCACTTTCTAGAGTGTCCATCCTGACATGTTTTAAATCCAAGTGAAGGAAGCCTCTTAAACTGTACAAAGTGTGCTTGGTCGCAATCACTCGTTTTTCGAGTTTTAGAGCATCTTGTTTCATGAATTTAAAATCCCCCTTCACGCTTAACCAGTTAGGATAAGGTGGATACCAAGCCAAAGCAAAGTCAGTTGTAGGTAATCTGGGGAATTTTGGAGGCTCTAATTGAAAAGCCAAGTCATATTGATCCTCAGGTTTGACACACAAAGGTGTTTTCAAACGCGGGATTTTGGCTGTAAACTTTTCCTTTAAAATTAAAGATGCATCTCAAATGGTTCGACCAAGATCGGTGGGATTGTAGACAGTTTCAAAGTACTTTTGGAATGCCTGGATCTCCTTGATGTTTTGATGCGTACTTTTCTTCGTCTTGTCCTGCACAGAGGCAAAAGCTTTGTTTATATGACTATTGAAGTCAATAACACCAAACATATTGGAGACAAAATGTTCTCGCCACCAACTTTCAAAGTCTTGAGTACAGAAAGTCGAGGGTTTGAATTGGATAATATTGAGGTGGAGGAAATCTGTGAACTTGCTTATAATTTTCTTCGCTTTGACAGTTGTGAATATCATTCCTCTATGAAAAATGTCACTTTTGTGGTGGTACAATGGTTCAGGAAGGATTTGGCAGAGTCCAAATTGTCTTGCGACAAAATTGGGTTCGTAAGTAAGTAAAATATTCTGAGTTTTCTTGGGCATTATTCTGGTAACAAGAAGTCTAGGGATCAAGAAATCTTCCCAAATCTGGAGGGATTCTGCATGTTGTTCACTCGAAAGGCCAGTAAGAGGTCTTGTGAACCATTCTGGGCCATGTGTTCTTTGAGCAAATGGTGCCATTGAAGGGGTAAGTTTGTGCCTCTTCGCAAACATCATCAGGTGCCTAGTGAAGCACTCTTACAGGTTTTTCCCTCCATCATCCGGGGTTAAATGAACTAGTCTACTCCATTCGAAAGTCCTGTTCTAGATATCAGGGTCAGGTTCATCAATTGGGTTTGTATTCGAAAGGGAAGGTTCGAAGGTGGCATTGAGCCACAACTAAAGTAACCAATATGGGTCAGCCAGTAAAATATTGGTTTTGGGTTCAAAGTTCTTTAATCATGTGAAAGCCTCCCTAAGACTCTCATACAGTCTAGTAAGAATCAGTTCGCTCAAGAAAATATCTCGACCAACATGGAGTTGGTTGGCAAGGGTCAAAAGTCTTCTGGCGAGATATAGAGATTTGCAGCAGAAGACACATAGAGAAAGCCATAAAGCAAGAAAATCTATGTGTTCCTGATCACTAACTTCGTTTGTTGATCCCAAGTAGTGATCAATGTAATTGTTGTAAGTGGGAGAAGCATTGTTGAAGTTGACAGAGTCATCAACATCCAAGGTAGGATCGAAAGTCTCTCCTGTGGGTCAAAGACCCGTGATTGTAGCAACATCGAAAAGTGTTGGAGTTAACATTCCACATGGTAGGTGAAAGGTGTTATAAGTACTATCCCAGAAGTACATGGAAGCTGTTAACATTAGCTGACAGTATTCAGGACCAAACTTTGATAGATGAATCAAGTCGAAGATTCCCAGTTTCTTCCATGTTTTCGATTTCACTTTCTCTATCCTAGCTAACCATCCAAAGTACTTCTTGTCCTCTTTCGATGGACCTAATCTAAAGGGTCTCAGAACTTTTGTGATGAAGTCTAGCTTAAAGGAGGGTTCATTTTGTTCTTTACCCTTTTGAGGAGTATTTTTCTGGGGAATTGTTTCATCTTCTACCCTAGTATTTTCAGCATATTTTTTACTAACCCTAAGTTTACTAGCTATGGGTCTAGTCAAGTGGTAAGCAGGAAAAAACCTCTTGAGTTTTGATATATCTGATACATTGAGTATATGACCCATGTATCCTAAGGTATCAGAAGCAAGAGTGAAGGGAATCATTACCTAAGAAGCATAGATGGCAATTTGTTCATTCCTTAGAGATGGTGTGGGAACAAATTCTTGACTTCCAATCATGATGGGTGTTGTTATTTTGAGTAAAGGGTCGGAAGAAACATCATCTTTGTTTTTTTTACTCTTTCCAGACTTTGATTTCATCTGGGACGCCATTGGTTGTGTTTTGAAGAAGAAGAAGAAGTTGCATAAAAAGTTTGTTGAGGTTTGGAAGAAGAAGGGAGAAAATTTTTATTTGAAAAAGTGAAGAAAAGAAAAAAGATGAATGGTATTAATTTATGTGAAGGGAGATTGAACCATTTTTTATGGAAAAAGGGAAGTTGAATTTTGTATAGTGGGACACGTGTAAGGTGATCCTTTGCTTGATAAACGATTTTTATAAGTTCTAAGGTTAAGACTATTCATCATAGCTAATAATGAGATTTATAGATACCCATACTGCGATTAGACGTTTCAGAATCAAAATTCATTATGATAATGACGTCATAATAGTTGAAGCGGTTGATGAGTTGTTCAGAAGTTCAAAATTTGAGGAGATTACAAAAAATATGCATTTCTGGTATCAAAATGAATATTTCTTGGGGGAAATTTGTTGGTTGGAAATTTCGATTAAGGAGAAATTGAGACGAGTCAATGGTCTGAATATACCTAGAGAATTGTTTGGCTATTTGGTTTGTTGAAAACCATGAAGATTCGAATTCGAAATTGATGGATAGTGTGATACGGTGGCAGAACTGACTGTTAATACTGGTTTGCATTTGCGTTTTTTGATCACAAAATATCGCGGAAAACAAGAGTCGCCACCGACTTTTATTTCATCTAATCATGGAAAAGGAAAAAGAACAGAAAAAACCTTTTTTCGAGATCTCTGAGTATGGGGGCTAGATTATAGAAAGGGAAGGTGTTAGCACCCTTTCTATCCATGGTTTTCCATGGGCTCTTAGGTACTTTCTCATCTTTTTTAATTTTTTCTTGTGTATGTGTTTATTTGAAAAAGGTTTTACTTCGTGATAACCCTTGTATCAATCCTCAAGGGTGTGACGAGGTTTGTTTTGAAAATTATTTTGAAAGGTGTTTGTGTGAAAAGTTTTGTTGAGCAAGTACTTAAGATTCTACCTACTCGAAAAAAGATTGTCCGTTCTCGTTTCCTTTAGACATCGCTATCCTACTATTAAGGAGTAGGTAGCCTCGTCGATGGAGTTTGCAAGGGACGTTCGAAAGGGACAAGTACAATCACCAAAGCAATGGGTAGGAAACCTTAGTAGTAACCATAGAGTCTTAAGATCTTTTCGAGGCAAAATTTCCGAGGCAACATTCGAATGAGACATTTGATCTTTTAGACAAGAGGGCAACCACTAAAATCTCCTATGCTTAATGACTGTTTTACCGAAGGCAACCGAAGTGAGGCAAACCCTAAGAGTGAATATGTGCATGTGAATATTTTCAGTTAATTTAGTCTTTGCACATTAGGTGATCTACCATTTTAATTTTCAAGCATCTTTCCATACAATCCTATTAGCCATGCATCTAGACAGTTAAAGATTTGCAGGAATTTAAAGTGCGAGAAAATAAACCTAGCTATTACAAGGCTTCGGGGAGGAGATTAATTACATAACCAAAAATCGGGGATTAAACGGTAAATGAAAACCCTAATTTAAAGCTATTACAAACCCATAGCAGTTACAAAATTATAAAAAAGAAAAGTAATCAAAACGCGCAGGGAATTAAATGCGAGGACGATAATTAATAACTTAAAACCCTAATTAAGAGAAAAAGTAATTTTTTGCATTTTTAATTGAGAAAACAATTTAATTGCAAATTAATTAAACCCTAATTTCTAATTATTTCTAATTATGAAAAAAAGTAAATTAAATTAACCTAATTTTCTAATTAAATTAAAATAATTATTTTATGAAAAAAATGATCTTTTTGTGATTTTGTGATTTTTTAATTTAAAAAATAATTTTGTGTTAATTAAAAAAGAAAATGATTAATGAAATAAATAAAGAAATTAAAAAATTGAAAAAAAGAAAGAATTGGGCCTGTGCTGAATAGTAAGGCTGAGGGGTGCATTGTTGGAAAACATCCTGGCCCATTAGTGTTGAAGCCCAGTCATTGCTGGATTATGTGTGACGTTGACTTGAGGGTGCATCATGGTCCTTCATTGTTGAGCGTTACATCTGGCTGAGTGATGCATCAAGTGGATGGACGCTGGGAGTGTATGGAAGGCGCTTGAAGGATTGATGTACTAGATCTGTGGATAGAAATTGAGAAAAATGAAAATGTCTTGGACCTGAGATCGAACCCAGGTCCTTATGCTTACCACTGAATGCCCTTGCCAGCTGCACTGTTGTGACTAGTTGTTAGAACAGTGAAAGAAAAAGATAATATGCAAAAAAGGTAAGTGAATCAGAAAACGTGCGAGATTCAAATGACCCAATGGTTGGCTGCCACATATCTTCTTCTTCCTGGAACCGTCGTGTTAGACATCAGATCTATACCTACAGACACCTTCCGTCGCTATAAGCCTGCAATATCTCAAAACATAATACAAGCATGATAAATCACTTATGAATACATTGATCAATTCGTTTTGACTTCACGAACACGATGGCACCCTTTATTTAGGCTTATTTCACCTGTGGACAAAAACCCTAAAAGTAACGTGAAAACCCTAGCAATGGCAATTGCACATATATACGTCAAAACTTCAATTAAATTATTCAGTCAGCTTGCAAACATGTCAAAGATCACAAATATGTCAATCAAATGTGCTAATAATGCAGGAATTACAGTAATCGATTTTCATAAAGTGGGTGAACCGTATGAGTTATATCTCGTGTCTCTGGATGCTCCAAGCCTTGCAAATAATTGGGATAGCTCCAGTGCACGCCCATGATGCGATTGCTGGCCTCAAATTTCTTTGAAAGGTCCTGTGGAGTGAAAAGCGAGTCCCACTTTTTATCAAGATTTTTGAGTTTGTTCTTACTCTTTCACGACTGCTAGCCCTTTTTTTTGCCTTGTACTTGTTCATTATATATCCCTCAATGAATTAGGGTTGCAAAACAGATTGGATCTTGAAGTTTTGATGAGATTTGATTTGATTCTTTAGCCATATGCAAACTTTCTAAATTGAGAAAAATTATCCCATTTTTGTACCAATCATGCTTGATTCGTTTGGTCTTGATATCTTAGCATATTTTGATTGAGATCCTGTCAAAAAATCATATCAAAACATATATTTGATATTATTTACCAATTATTTGATCTTATTCAATTTTTAATTAATAAAAAATCAGAATAAAATGGAAAATGAAGCAAGTTACATGAGGGTGGATATTTGGGTTGTGGACCATGCTACAAGTGAGGTGCAATCATGAAATGCTAAGCCCATTTAGTAAAAAAATGCACTTTTGAGCATATTTGACTTTTGACAATTTTGCAAAAAAGTCAACTTTGACAAAGCATATCTCCTCCAATTTTAACCCTAGAGAGGGGTTCTTGGACTTTTCAGAAATCTTAGGATGTACCCTAAGCAACCCTTTTGGTCTCATTTCAATTGGGTCTTCCATGTTCGTGTAAGAAGCTTTTACCCAAAAGGTGTTTTTTTGTTGACTTTTCAAAAGGACCTATAATGTAGAAATTCATATCTTTTTATGAATGCATATTTTGAACTTGTGGGATGAAGATGAGTTGAATGGAATTGCATCCTCTTCAAAATGAGACTTGGATGGAAAATTTCTGACAAAGTATGTGGAAGTTATGCTTGGTCAAAGTTTGGTTGACTTTTCCTGAGAAACCCTAATTTAGCAACTTGTGGGTTTTGATAAATTTGGGGCATTCCTTGAATCATGATCAACCCTTGATCAAATGATTAAAGTCACTTCATAATGTTTATTTTGACCAAAAATCTTGAAGTTTGACTGTATTGGGCCACAATTGACTTTTGACCTAATACAATCGATTCTCAAGCATCTGAGCAGTTGACTGAGCAAACTTCTTGTGCAAGGCATGAGACTTGACATGGAGAATCTTGGGAACATATGAGGACCTTGGAGAGCATTTGAAGTCTTTAAAGTTCACCCATCTTGATGAAAAATGGAAACCCTAGTTTGAGATACATTGCCTTAGGAGAGAGTTTGTCTGGTTAACTCTTAGGCATCCTTGAGAAAGTTGAGGATATCAATGGGCATGTGTTGAGTAAAATGAGAGGGAAAATTTTGGGGTACAACAGTTGCCCCTGTTCAATCTTCTTAAACTTGAGGATGTAGATTGGCTCGTCTGCCTTTCGTGATCTGAAGGTGGAATATTATTGAACACTAGAGTGCCTAGAAAATTGCACTCGCATGAAGTGATACTTGATTTGTGATATCGGGAATGGGCTTATAGATGCCATTTGGAAGTTGCTAGAGAATTGTCGGAGCTGGGCTTAAAGATTCCATCCAAGATGTGATGGAGTATCATCGGAGATGGGCTTAAAGATGCCATCCAGAGGATGTTGATTTCCTGAGATGTTCCTTCGATGAGAGTCCCTGCTCCTGTCATTGAGGAGGAGTCTGCTGAGGAATGTTGGTATCTGTCTTGAGAGAAATATAATTTTAGGAGCTTCAGTTGTCCGTTACTCTACTGGGGAATTAACTCCGGAGGTGAACTGCATATCTTGTCACTGTACAGGCTGCATCACGACTTATTGGGGAAAGGTGAAGTTGACCGAAACTGGTCAGGTCCAGGTTTTACCGTGTTGTAAACTGTCTTCTGGAGGTAAGAGAAAAGAAACATGGATGGTAAGGTTATGAGAAGGAACCTGGATAGTAGGGTTACTTCGAAGTGAAAGCCTGGATAGTAGGGCTGTGAGAAGGAACCTGGATAGTAGGGTTACTTCGAAATGAAAGCCTGGATAGTAGGGCTGTGATAAGGAACCTGGGTCGTAGGGTTTCTTCGATATGAAAGCCTGGATAGTAGGGTTGTGAGAAGGAACCTGGATAGTAGTGTTACTTCGATATGAAAGCCTGGATAGTAGGGCTGTGAGAAGGAACCTGGGTTATAGGGTTTCTTAGATATGAAAGCCTGGATAGTAGGGTTACGAGAAGGAACCTGGATAGTAGGGTTACTTCGAAATGAAATCCTGGATAGCAGGGCTGTGAAAAGGAACCTAGGTCGTAGGGTTTCTTCGATATGAAAGCCTGGATAGTAGGGATGTAAGAAGGAACCTGGATAGTAGGGTTACTTTGATATGAAAGCCTGGATAATAGGGCTGTGAGAAGGAACCTGGATAGTAGGGTTACTTCTATATGAAAGCCTGGATAGTAGGGCTGTAAGAAGGAACCTGGATAGTAGGGTTACTTTAAAATGAAAGCCTGGATATTAGGGCTTGTGAGAAGGAACCTGGATAGTAGGGTTACTTCGATATGAAAGCCTGGATAGTAGGGCTGTAAGAAGGAACCTGGATAGTAGGGTTACTTCGAAATGAAAGCCTGAATAGTAGGGTTGTGAGAAGGAACCTGGATAGTAGGGTCACTTCGATATGAAAGCCTGGATAGTAGGGCTGTGAGAAGGAACTTGGGTCGTAGGGTTTCTTCGATATGAAAGCCTGGATAGTAGGGCTGTGAGAAGGAACCTAGGTCGTAGGGTTTCTTCGATATGAAAGCCTGGATAGTAGGGCTGTGAGAAGGAACCTGGGTCGTAGGGTCTCTTCGAAATGAAAGCCTAGATAGTAGGGTTGTGAGAAGGAACTTGGGTCGTAGGGTTACTTCGAAATGAAATCCTGGATAGTAGGGTTGTGAGAAGGAACCTGGGTCGTAGGGTTTCTTCGATATGAAAGCCTGGATAGTAGGGCTTGTAAGAAGGAACCTAGATAGTAGGGTTACTTCGATATGAAAGCCTGGATAGTAGGGCTGTGAGAAGGAACCTGGATAGAAGGGTTTCTTCAATATGAAAGCCTGGATAGTAGGGTTGTGAGAAGGAACCTGGGTTGTAGGGTTACTTCGAAGCGATAGTGTAGATTAGTTGACCCGTTTAGTTTCGGGAACTGAGTTTCCGTTAGTCATCTACAGATGTGACTTGCATAACTGCTGAATTTGTAAAAGCTAATCCTCTTTTCCTGGAAAGATATCAGGGTTAGTTATATGTGATGCATGAAATGTAGGGTGAGATGATGTTCTCAAAATAAATGAGATTATGCTGTATATGATATGTATGGGTATGTCATGATGTATGATCATGAAATGCTATCGGGGTATGCTCGCGTCTGGGAAAATAAATCCCTGACAGTTGCTGGAGATTTGTAAATATTCTGTCGGGAGGAGATGCTGCTTGAGAATAAACTTTGCGGGGAATGAACTTAGAAAAGGTATTTTTGTAGCCGAGGTGATGAACTCTATCGGGGATTGATCCTCTGTGTCTGGAGAAATAAACTCTACTTGGGGGATGAAATTTACTGTCTCGCCCGCGATTATGAACCTCAGCTGTGGTGGTTACGTCTTGTTTTGGAAAAGCTGACATCAATGCCTTTGGATACTTTTACTCTGTGGGGAGTGTATGTACCAATAATTATGTTCCCAAGTTGGCTCTATCCCGGTACCTGTTGGGCGGAGTAACCGTCGGGTTTGGCACTTCTTGTTTTTTGCCCCTATTTCTGGAATTACGAGTAATTGTCTTTTGTTTTTTATGTAAGTATATATGAGCATCAATCATTTTCAAATGCATATATAAAAAATAAGTCATTAGACATTCTTGCAAAACAAAACAGAAAAATAAAACAAACTCGAAGTGAAAATTTTTGTATTGATTTTTGAAGTCGGCCTGTAATAGGCGTCTTTATACAAGGAGACTGACGCTCTAGTAAGAAAACGCCGCTGAAAAAATAGAAACTATACAATTTATGTAAAAGAAAGAAAAAAAACAGCTATGTGAAACAACCCCATTGGGTTCTAACTCTGCTATTGCCTTTATATCTTCAAGCGTCTCATCACTTTGCTACTTGGTTGAAGGTTGATCAGATTGATTGGTGTCGTCCGAGCTTGATAGTCGATGCCGAAGTCTGGTTGCAAGATGATCCAATGAGACATAGTGGTACGCTTTATATCCCTAACTTTTGCCTGGACTGCCCTTTCGGGTTTCAGTCCACCGGGATACCCTTTTTTGCCCAAGCCGCCCTTTCGGAATTTCGACTTGTCGGGTGTACAGATTTTGTTTTTCATTTTCATCCCTTACTTTTGCCCGAACCCTTTTGGTTCATCGGGAAGCCCTTATTTTTTCCTAGGCCGGTCAACCTAGAGGGTCTTTGATTAGGCGTAGTATCTTTTCACTATGTCTGCATTGACAGGGTAAGGAAGGTCGTCACCATCCATGGTGGTTAGAATCATAGCTCCTCCCGAGAAAATGTTCTTAACCACAAATGGCCCTTCATACGTGGGGGTCCATTTGCCCCTGGGATCACCTTGCGGCAGTATGATGCGTTTGATCATTAGATCCCCGACTTGATATTCTTGACGCATGACTTTCTTGTTAAAAGCCTTGATCATTCGCTTTTGATACGTCTGACCATGGCAGATAGCAATAAGTCTCTTTTCATTGATTATATTTAACTGATCAAGTCGGGTTTGGATCCAGTCGTCTTCGTTCAAACTCGTGTCCTTCATAATCCTGAGAGAAGGTATCTGGACTTCGATGGGTAGGACTGTCTCCATGCCATATACCAGAGAATAGGGTGTTGCCCCTGTCGATGTCCGTGCTGAGGTACGGTACCCATGAAGAGCAAATGGTAACATCTCATGCCAGTCTTTATATGTCACCGTCATCTTCTGCACAATCTTCTTGATGTTCTTGTTAGCTGCTTCAACAGCGTCATTCATCTTCGGCCGATAGGGGGAAGAATTATGATGCTGTATCTGGAACTGTTTACAGAGCTCGATGATCATTGTGTTGTTGAGATTCGTACTATTTTTAATAATAATTCTCTCTGGCACACCATATCGACAAATCAGATTGTGTCGGATAAATCGCACCACGATGTTCTTGGTTACTGTAGCAAAGGAAGCCGCCTCAACCCACTTCATGAAGTAATCAATGGCTACTAGGATGAAGCGATGTCCATTGTAAGCGGTGGGCCTGATTTCTCCGATCATGTCGATGCCCCACATTGCAAAGGGCCACAGAGATGTCAAGACGTTTAAGGGGACCAGAGGCACATGCACCTTATCAGCGTAGATTTGACACTTATGGCAAGTTCGAGAGTGCTGATAACAACCGGCTTCCATAGTGGACCAGTAGTATCCTACCCGTAGGATCTTTTTATCCATGGTGTGTCCACTATAATGGGTTCCGAAGGTGCCTTCATGTAGATCTGTCATGATTCTCTCTGCTTCGCTCTTGTCTACACACCGTAGTAGTGTGGAGTCATGGTTGCGTTTATAGAGGATTCCATTACTGAGGAAGAACATTGCAGCGAACCTTCTCAGAAACTTCTTATCGTTAACGGATGCGCCTTCAGGATACTCTTGAGTCTCGAGATACCTTTTGACTTCGTGAAACCAGGGTTTGTCTTCCACTTCTTCAATAGCGATTTCACAGCAGTGTGCTGCTTCATCCAATCTCTCAATGGTAATTTGGGGAGCTTCATTGTCCACCTAACCTTGAACACATAAGACATAGTAGCTAGCGCGTTCGCTAACTGGTTTTCCTCTCGTGGGAAATGTTCAAGGGTTACCTCCTTAAAGTGTGGGAGCAATGTTAGTACATACTCTTTGTAAGGAATAAGGTTCGGGTGCTTCGTATCCCACTCTCCTTTGATATGACTTATTACCAAAGCGGAATCCCCGAATACACTCAAGAACTTGATCCTTAAGTTGATAGCAGCTCGAAGACCCATAATACATGCTTCATACTCCGCCATGTTGTTGGTGCAGTTGAAATATAATCGGGCAGTGAACGGAGTATGACAGCCCTCGGGAGATATGATTACAGCGCCAATGGCGTTACCCTGTGCGTTTGAGGCTCCATCAAAATACATAGATCATCAGGATCCCTCCTCAGGTCCTTCATCCGGTCCAGGTTCTTCGTAGTTAGTCACCAACATAATATTATCATCCGAGAACTCGAAATTCATGGATTGGTAATCATCCACGGCCTGATGAGCCAAATGATCAGCCAATACACTTCCCTTGATTGCTTTTTGGGTTGTATATTGTATGTCGTACTCAGTTAAGATCATTTTCCACCTTGCTATCCTTCCAGAGAGAGCGGGCTTCTAAAAAATGTACTTGATCGGATCCATCTTTGATATCAACAAGGTAGTGTGAGTCATCATATATTGTCTCAGTCGGCGAGCAGCCCATGCCAAAGCGTAACAAGTTTTCTCGAGCAATGAGTACCGTGTCTCACAATCGGTAAACTTTTTGCTAAGGAAGTATATTGCGTGCTCTTTTCGACCAGACTCGTCATGCTGCCCCAGCACACACCCCATTGAATTGTCTAGCACTGTCAAGTATAATATCAAAGGTCTTCCTTCAACTGGAGGCATCAGAATTGGTGGTTCTTGAAGGTATTCCATGATTCTTTCAAAAGCAGTCTGACATTCATCATTCCACTTTACCACTTGATCTTTCTTCAAAAGCTTGAAGATTGGCTCACAAGTAGCAGTCAGATGTGAAATGAACCTGGAGATATAATTCAGGCGTCCCAAGAAACCCCTAACTTCCTTCTCTGTACGGGGAGCTGGAATTTCTTGTATAGATTTTACCTTTGCAGGATCTACTTGGATGCCTTTTTCGCTGACAATGAAACCCATAAGTTTACCAGACCTTACCCCGAAGGTGCACTTGTTTGGATTCAACCTCAACTTATATATCTTCAACCTGTCGAACAGCTCTTGGAGATGATCAAGGTGCTCTTCCTCAGTCTGAGACCTGGCTATCATGTCATCAACATAAACTTCGATCTCATGGAACAAAGCAACCATGGCGCGCTGATAAGTTACCCCAACATTCTTCAACCCGAAAGGCATCACCTTGTAGCAGTAGGTGCCCCACTGCATGACAAAGGTTGTCTTCTCTATGTCTTCAGGAGCCATCTTGATCTGGTTGTAGCCGGAGAAACCATCCATGAAGGAGAAGATTTTGTGTTGCGCGGTGTTGTCGATCAAAACAACAATGTGAGGAAGTGGGAAGTCATCCTTGGGGCTTGCCCTGTTCAGATCTCTGTAATCCACACACATCTGTACCTTATTATCCTTCTTAGGTACCGAAACGACGTTAGAAACCCACTGTGGATACGAAGTGACAGCTAAGAATCCTGCGTCGAACTGTTTCATGACTTCTGCCTTGATCTTCTCTAACATTTCGGGACGCATACGGAGGACCTTCTATTTAATTGGAGGATAATATTCTTTAGTCGGCATGCGATGTACCACAATATCAGTGTCCAAACCAGGCATGTCTTCATAGGACCAGGCAAAGATTTCAACATAGTCGTGCAACATTTGTATCAACCTCTATTTGACGCTAAGCTCCAGATTTGCACCTATTTTAACCTCTTTTCTGTCTTCCTCAGTACCCAAGTTCATTGTCTCAACCGGCTCTTCATGAGGTTGTATGGCCCTTTCTTCCTGCTGTAATAGTCTAGCAAGTTCTCCAGGCACCTCACAATCATCCTCACCTTCATCTTAGGCTTGGTTAATCGGATTTTTAAAGTCATAACTGGAAATAGCAGAGCTGTTATCAATGGGATCCAGAGTGGATATGGATCTGCATTATGATACGTGAGTGTGTGTAAGAGAAAAGCTGTTTGGATAAAGTGGAAAGCAGAAAAGAAAAACAGAGAGCGCAAAATTTGTATGCAAGAAACGTCCAATGCTTTATTAATGATATATGAAATGACAAATAATAGCCCTCACAAGCAAAGCCAATGTGCCTTGGGCAAGGCACAAGGCCGTAAAGTTTTAAATTGTTTATTACAAATCTCAAAACAAGTAAGGCAATTACTGCGGAATAAAAGAAACTGGTATAAAATCCCTAGTCGTCCAGTTACTCGGTCCACCGTTGGTAGTTGGGTAGATCCAACTGTCGATGTCTGAGTCTTCCTTGCTGTCTTCAATGGCTTTAACCCCCCCGATTACTAATGCGTAGGGGAGGTCCTCCAGCCCGAGCGTGTTGAACAGCCCTTTGAGCCCCTGTAGTAAAGCCCAAACCAAATTTGTCAGTTTTGTGAGTGAAATCAGGGAGCTGACCCCAATTAGAACACCCACCTTCTTTAACCATGGCCCTGGCGTCCTTGAGGGAAGCCATCTTTAGAGGAGGTTTGTTGTTGGTAGTAGTTTCAGTCGATGCTAAGATCTGATGGACCTCTTCGAAGTTCTGACAAGGAGTTTCTATGAATTCCCCATCCATCTCTACGTACCAGAAGGAACTGAGGTGGCTCACCATATACTCCTCCTCACCCCGCACAGTGACAATCTTCCCTTTCACCAGATACTTCAACATTTGGTGTAGTGTGGAAGTAACTGCCCCAGCCTCGTGGATCCAAGGACGACCCAACAAACAAGAATACGACGGCCTGATGTCCATCACATAGAAGGTGGACCCAAAAGTTTGAGAACCCACTTTGACAGGGATGTCCACCTCCCTGTGCACCATTCTCTTCGACCCGTCAAAATCCCTCACCATAATGTTACTAGGCTTTAACGTCAAACCCTCACAATCCAGCTGATCCAATGCCTTCTTAGGAAGACATTCGGCGAAGACCCAGTATCTACCAGCACATGAGCCATAGTGGTGCCCCTGCATTCAATCGAGACATGCAGAGCATCATTATGCTTCCTTCCCTTTGGTGTCAAGTCTGCATCTGAAAAACCCAACCCATTATCAGCAGTCAGGCTGGCTTCACAATCTTTGAACTGATCAGCTGAAGTCTCTTGCGGCACATGCGCAGTTTTGAGGAATGCAATCAAAGCCTTCGCATGGGCCTCATAGCATAATAGCATGGATAACATGGATATCTTTGAGGGGGTTTGGCCCAGCTGCTCGACCACATTGTAGTCTCTCTTTTTAATTATTTTCAGTATTTCCTCCATCTCTTGCTTAGAGGCTTCCACAACAATTTTCCTAGGTGCCTCCGTCCGGGCAGGCTCGCCTATAATTTCTTTGCCGCGGGTATCAAACGATTCACCGACAGGGGTAATAACTGGAGTAAGAATAGAAGCAGTAGTTGATGTACTAGCAGGAACAACAGATGGAATGACAATAGGCTTGTTGACAGTCTTAGGGGAAATCTCGGGAGAGAAGACCCTTCCACTTCGGGTAACTTTGCTGGTTCCGACAATGTTACCAATATCAAGATCAGCCTCTTCATCTTTCAAATCTTGTTTGATGCCATGATAGTACACATCGGCACCATAATTCCAGGGGACAGCTTTATCCGAGACATACAGGACAGGACCAGGAACAATGATTATCAGCGGAGAAATTCTTGGAGCAGATGTAATTCTAACAGGTCTTCTCGAGGAGACCTTGGAAGGATTGGCAGAAATGGTTATAATGACAATGTCTTCAGATAGGACAACGGGAACCAAAGTTTTCTCAAACAAAATTTCTTTGATGTCCATCAGGCGTTGAACACCTGACTTCAGCAAATGGCAACCAGAAGGTAGAAATGAACACATGGGTAAACCTTCACCACAACCCGGAAGTAAACCAGCCAACAACAAATTCTTCTTTACAATCATGAGAGGAGTAGAAACTTCATCCACCAAGGTCACAAACAAGTCGATATCAACAACATTAATTCCACGACCGTGCTTAGGCATGGGAGCAGTTATGACATTAGGCTTCTCCAGAGCATCAAACTCAATTTCCTTGGCTTCAATCAAATCTTGTACCTTATTTCTTAGAGCCCAACAGTCATTGGTATCATGGCCAGGACTCTCAGAATGATAGGCACACCAAGTATTTGGATTATATCGGGGAGATGTAGTATTTGGATTCTTGGGAGCCTCTTTCAAGGTTGCCAAGTTGGATCTCAACATATGAGGTAGAACTTCAGCCAATGTCATGTTAATTCGGGTAAACTGCTGTTGTGGTCTTTCCACTCTTTGTTGATTGTTGCATTGTGGAGCAACTGCATGCCTATGTATCATTACGGCACTTACTGTCTGACGATGTTCATCCCTGTTTTGTCCCTTCGGGCTATAGATGGCACTCGCTTCCTTCTTACCAGCAAAAGGCTTCTTTACTGAACTCGAAGAGGCATCCTTCTGTATCTTGCTGCTCCAAATCCCGGCTTCTACTCTCTCTCCTATTAGAATCAGCTCGGTAAAACCAGCTGACGAGATACCGATCAAGTGATTAAAGAATGGACCAGATAGCGTCCCCAGAAACATATCAACCAACTCCCTATCAGACAACGGGGGTTGAACTCTTCCAGCCAAGTCTCTCCATTTTTGTGCATAGTCTTTAAAGCCCTCACTTGCACCCATGGACATACTCTGGAGTTGAGTACAAGTAGGAGCAAGGTCGGCGTTATATTGATACTGCTTGTAGAAAGAAGCAGCCAGATCTTCCCAATTTCGGACATTGGCTCCCTCCAATTAGTAGAACCATTCAAGCTGAGTCCCTGACAAACTATCTTGAAAGAAATGAATCCACAAATTTCTATCAGCGGTGTGGGGCTGGAACTTTCTGACATAAGAACGGAGATGGAGTTTTGGGCAGGACATCCCATCATACTTAGCAAAAACTGGAGCTTTGAACTTCTACGGGATGACCACTCCCAACACCAATCCCAATTCTTCGAAATCCAGTCCAGGTATCCTTTGAACTTCCATGGAACTCAAACGATCTTCCAACTGCTTGTATCTATCCTCAGCAGGAGGATATTGCTCATCATTGTAGTCGGTATCATTGTCAGAAATTGTAGGACTGGGGTCCTTCTCCCCTGTCTCTTCTTCTTGGTTCTCCCCTTCCTTAGATGAAGAGGTCAGATCGACTTGTCGCTTCAGCCGCTCTCCAAACCTTCTGCCCATATTCAAAATACCGACAACCTTCTTCTTTTTCTTTTTCTCTTTAAAGATGAGGGCTTTCAGATCCTCCTTCCCTTTTTCCAGACTTACGAACATTTTTTGGAACTGGGTGTTTTGTGCCTGAAGGTCCTTGATGCTTTATTCGGAAGACATTTCTGCTGAAATAAACAGCGAAGAAGATGAGAAACCTGTAATCGTACCTGTACATGCAATGTTATGAATGGGATGCGCATGCAATGATTTCAAAGACTTTGGGAAATTTAAATTTGCAAACCAAAATAAAACAAAGACTTTATTAGCTGAATTCAAATTTCAAATGCCTTTTAGGTGTTACAATAAAAAAACAAATCTAAAACTAGAAAAGAAATCAAAATTTCCATGGATGCTTCCTTTTTGTGCCGAGATAATCATTGAGTCCTTTTTCCTCGTGGAGCTGCTTTGTGAGCTCTAAAACCTTCCTCTCCTGAGCATGGAATTAATCCCTGTAAATATCCCGCTCCTTCATCAACTGAATCCAAGACCTCTGTAATTCCCCAAGATCAGTGGGTATATAAGGATAGAGAAACGTGTAAGGAAAACCCCCTTCAGTAGTGGGTTCCACAATCACTGGTAAAATGGCCACATAGGGCATCATAAGCTTCTGGGCGCGAGCTCGTACCCATTGGAGGTAAGGTTCCATAGGAATGGAAGCCTTTGGCCCCAAAGCCTTGGCGCCAGATCTTTTTACCATGCCCTAAGCTCGTATGAACCTCCAACAATACTCTTGAACATCATCCTCATAGTTGAATACAATGCCCTCGATAAGTAACTCATGGGGACCATCTCTTCGGGCGTAACCAAATATTCGCAGAGCTAAACAAGGATTGTAGGTTATACCCCCTCTGATACTGAGTAATGGGACATTACGGTACTCCCCGTAGCGGTCAATAATAGCAGTGTTTTCCATATCTCGGGAACACCAGAGAATATCCATGTGAGCGAGTGAAATTATCCTTTGTGACCAACCCAAACCTTCTTCATTCTTCAGTATGGACTTAGGGAGGTGAGAAATAAACCACCTCGACAGCAATGGCATACAGCACATAAGAACCCCTCTTCTCTTCATGGTACGAGTATGGAGAGTGTGCAAAATATTTCCGAGCAATGTTGGCATATGGTTGCGAGAGAGGAAAATATTGATAGCTTTCACATCTATGAATGAGTCTGGATTACGGAATAGGACTAATCCATAGATTAGAAGAGCCAAGACCTCCTCAAAATCCTGAAAATCCATATCATCCCAAAACAGCTGGGCCTTTTCTATTAGAAACTTAGCTAGAAAACCCTTGACCCCGCTTCTTGTTTCCCAATTGGATACCACGTCGGCCCGTTTCAGATGCAAAGTTGAGGCAATGACTTCTGGCTTAGGAACTTCTTCTAAACCTGTGAAGGGAAACTTTTCAAGAATGGGTATATCCAACAACTGAGAGAATTCTTCCAAGGTAGGCACCAACTGATAGTCTGGAAAGGTGAAGCAGTGGTGCTTGGGATCAAAGAACTGAAAGAGTACACTTATCATCTTTTCATCAAAGTTTGAAGTAACCAGGTTGAGAAGTCGACCATGTATCTTAGTGAACGCAGAAGTTTCAGAAACCCTTGATACTAGCTCTTTGAGTTGGGAAGGTATCTTCACAAAGCTGATTCAGATAGTGTTTCTACGAATGGAAGCCATGATATGTAAAACAGAACAAATATAAATTCCCTTGGTCTTTGAAATGGTTAGTGCAATAAGAATGGATGCTATGTTATGATGCATGATGTCATGATAAACCACAGGTATAACAAACACAGTCAAATCACATCAAGTCCTTAGGTTTAAGGCCTGCATGAGGTTAAAGGTCACACCCTCTTGAAGTTTAGTTGATTTCAAACCTGTCTTAAAAATTAACTGGGTTCTAAGGGATCTCAATTGAAGTGGTGAAAAACACAAGAAGGGGGGGGGGGGGGGGGGGTTGAATTGTAAAACTGAAATCTAAAGCAATTGACAAGATATTTTTATCCTGGTTCGTTTGATCTCAAACTACTCCAGTCCACCCGTCAAGGTGATTTCGCCTCTCTCCAACGAGGTCTTAATCCACTATATTCAACTGAATATTACAGACTGCTTTAACAACTGCTAAAGCCTTCTTGATTCAAACCACAACCCGGTTTGTCAAGGTAACACTTTCTTACAAAGAGATAAAACTATGTGTGTGGATGTTTTCTACAAAACTTTATCACAACTGTGATGTATACACAAATTGAAGCTTAGAAACTAGATTGCTAAACAGTAATGGAATATCAGAGTGTGTGGTTTAGCAAAACTGATAGGACGAAGATTATGGTTCAGCTTTTGTGCGTGTAGAGATTTGGAGAGCATTAACCATTTCAATCTTCAAAGCCTTGTTTATATAGCACTGAGATGATGAACGTTGGATGCAATATTCTTGATTCAATGCTAATTACAAACTTTCCTTATTGAGCAGATCTTGTCTGGAATGAGGCCGTTGGAATTAATTAGCTTTCAATGCACAGTACCGTTGCTTACTTAACGCAAGTTCTGGCTTGGCTCATTCTGACTCTGCTTCGATGCTGATGAACTATTGTGTTTCTGTATCAGAGTGTTGAGCGCAGTCTTGTTCATCAGGCTTCAGCATGTACGTGAGTTGATCATCTGATTTTGACGTTCTGATGTAGCAACTTATGATGCTGGTGTCTGAAATCAAGTTCTGATGCTGAATAGATGTGATCTTGCTTATATCAATCAGAGTATCTGCAAGTCAGAACATAATATTTTTAGGCAGCAGATAGTTCATACATGAAACTTATAAATACTATATCTTTTCACTTTGTTATCATCAAAACTTAAATATAGGGTAGTAGATTCAAACTTTGTTCTAACAATCTCCCCCTTTTTGATGATGACAAAAACTAGATATTTTAAATGAAAATAACGTGAAAAGGTATCTGGAATATGTATCAGAATAAGAAGTAAAAGGATAAGGAGTAAGGAGATGTCAGAGTTGAGAGATACTCCCCCTGAGTTTATTACTTCCCTTTGATTATACGTGTTCTTCAGGATCAGATCTTTTTGCCTTTCTTTGAACATCAGAGTATCAGAGTCTTTGACTTATCAGAAGCTTTGTGTCAGAGCAGAGCTTCAGAGCTTTTCTTGTCAGAGCTTTGCTTTGGATCAGAGTATTAGAACGGATCAGAACTTCATATTGATCAGAGCTTCTAGTCTTCAGAGTGTCCAGGAGCTTCCTTGTGCCTGTAGACTTTAAGCAAAACAGAAAAAAAACATTTCAAGTAATAGAGTTAGAATGTTTGAGAATTTCTGTCTAGTTAGCCGTTATTGATTTAAATATCATTCTTGTTCTCCCCCTTTTTGTCAGCAATCAAAAAGTGTTGGTGATGTGCTAAAATAATTAAGATCAGAAAAACTAATCATATTAAGATAGTTCAGAATCAAAACAAGAAAATATTACAAAACATAATCAAACAGTACATCAGAAAATCAAGGAAAACATGAAAAAGGTCATGCATGAAAAAAAATTAAGGTTGAGGAGGCAAGCGTGTGAACAGGTTCTCCAGCATGGCTTGAATCTTTTCAGAAGTCTCATTCTGCTTATGCACCATGCTGACAACAGTGTCAATCTTACTGTCCTGCACATCCATTCTCTCTTTCATCTTCTGATCGTTTTCATCCATCCGCTGCTGCAGACGCATGTCATTCAGCCTTAGTTCTTCCAGAGTCTGCCTGTCCAAGGCAGCTTGAGAAGCATCAGAAGCAGGAGGCTTCTGAGAACTTTCAGCGACATCCTCTGCTTGACTTTCTTTAGCTTGAATGGTCTTGTCTTCTTCTGATTGAATGGTCTTGTCTTGCACCTTTGCAGCTTGCTGTTTCTCAGACCAAGGTTCACTGTCCAGAGGGAGCACGTCCTCTTTCAGAAGCATACTTCCAACTTCATTCAGAAGCTTGCTGAAATTTTGTTGTGCCTGCTCATAGTTGATATCCTGCAACTTGAGGGCTTCAGCACGTACCCAAAGTCTGAATTGTGACCAGAGCTGATCAGAAGCAGCTGGGTCAATCATTCCCGGACAGACTTGCTTCAAAGAAGCAATCCATTGCAGCACACCTGTTTCAAAATTCAAAATACCAGAGCCAACATCTGGTTGCTTTGGTTTTGGGATGGCAATTTTGTGTTTTAGATCAGCAAGACGGTCAAGACTGGTTAAGTCAATGAAAGTCCTGCTGGGGTTTTCAGAGGTTTTCTGAGCAGCTGTTTGTTTTGGAGAAGGAGTATCAGAGTCAGAGATTTCGATTGGAGTGGGTGGTGTTTTGGGAGTATTTGGTGGTGTCGATTCTGATGAGGATGGTAACTGGGGCATGATAACAGTTGTTCCACATGGCAGCTGAATTGCCAGCGGTGATGGTTGAGGTGAATGAGGTTCAGATTGATGAGGGGAAGGAGTTTCAGAGTGGTGAAACTCTGTTTGTGGTGAAGGTGGATTTATTTCTGGTTGGGGAGAGGGAGGTAGAATCTCTGATTGCTCAGGGATCAGAGGTTCTTTTGAGAGTGGTTGTTGTTGTTGTTCTGGTTCTGGTTCTGGTTGTGGAGGAGGAACATTTTGTGGTTCAGAGTTTGGTTGATCAGAGGCATGTTGATCAATATCAGACAGCACTTGGTCAAGTGCTGATGTTGTTGAAATTGTTGGTTGTTTGGGGTGTTTGGTTCTAGGTCTTCTGAGTTTTAATGCCTCAGAAGGGTCTTCTTCTTGTACGGTTTCATCAATGGTAGGGATGGGAATTGATATTCTATGAGAGGTTTGAGGAGGGATAGATGCTGGAATAGTAAAAGAATTTGAAACAGGGGCAGCAGATGAAATACCTCTTTTCTTTGGAGTCTGCTGAGATGATCCTTCTGATGGCGCCTTCCTCTTCTTTGTCTTCTTCAGAGTCACTTCTGGTTGGGGTTGATGCAGATCTCTGATATTCAGCTTTGGATCTGTACCATCTGCCTTGTACGCATCCAAGTACCCGAGAATCACCTCTGGTTTGGATTCAGTTTCAGAAAATAACGGAAAATCACTCAGAGGCACTCTTCTGCTGGAGATATCAGCAGTGGAAGTAGCTCTGGGTTCCTTCTGAATATTCTCTATCAGCTTCATCTTTTTCAGGTTCTTTGCGTTCAGAGGTTTCCCAATTGTTGGTTCAATAGTGCTCAGCTCTTGAGCTTCTATCAGATGCTCAATCAGCCTATTCTCTGTCAGAATATCTGATATCAACCTTCCAAAAGGTATCCAATCCCTCTTGGTTCTTTCTTCTTCCCTTGTTTCTTTCACACTGGTTCTGAGGTGGTTGAACAGGAAGTGAGCCAGATTGATCTTTATCTTCTGATCAATAAATTAGATCAGAAACTGCTGATCCACATTTATGTAATCAGGAGAACTTGTTGGTTTCCTGTGGTTGAAGCATCCCAGAATTATCTTAGCCCATACTCTGAAATGATCCTTCAGATCCTTAATCTTGCTGCTGGGCAACCTAAGAGTGAAAATCCTGTTAGCTACCACACCTATATCAGCACATCTTTCAGCCATGTCCACACAACGGACGCCACCACCACTTTGACCGATTAGCCTTGCAATGAGATCTTCAGTAATCACAATCTTCTTCCCCATAACAGAGGAGATGACTAGATGTGTTGAAACCTTGGCGTGAATCCAAAATTCCTTGACCAGCGCTGGGAATGTTGGTCCAACCAACCTATCGAAATACCTTTCCCACTTTTGAGCCCTAACTTCTTCAGTTAGGTCAAAACCATTCTCCTTCAAGCTTTCAAAGTCAATGATTAATTCAGAAAGCACTTCTAGATTCTTCACCGGAGTGAGGAGAGTTCTGAGTGGCACTTGATATTGCTCAGATGATGCTTTCTTCTGATTACCTGCAGAAACGCTACTGGAGGTTGCCATGTTCACACTAAAAGGGTTTTGAGAATGAACTGAGAAAAAAAGGTTTGCAAGAGATGAACTCAAAAATATGCAGAAAATGCTTGAGTATTAGTGAGAAAGCATAAAGAATAAGAATGAGAGATTAATGTGCTTAAATAGAGTTTTCAAAACTATTTTGAAAAGATAAACGTTTTTAAGAGAGAGAAAAATCATGATTGCCATTTAAAAGCATGATTACTTTTCATTAAATGCTAGCTGATTTTGGGGGATTTGAGAAAGATACTTAAAAACGGTTACCAGACATGTGTCTCAATGCACCCAATCAGCGCTTTTCCTTCTCAGAAGCGTGCACGCGTTCTGCTTCAGAGATATGCTGATGATTGGATGACACTTGTTTGATGTAGTGATCAGCACGTCTGTCTTTGAGCTTAGGCTCTCAGATCTTTAGACTTGCATCTGATACAATCTGCATGTTCTATCTTTCTGAAAGGAGATTGATCAGAAGTTCACAGTAAAATAATTACATTCTGAAGGTAAATATATGGAATTAAAACATTTTCATTCTGGACATACTTTCATGCTGAGATGTTTCAGAATGAAATTAAACCTATCTTCTGAAAGGGGTTTAGTAAAGATATCAGCCCATTGATGGTCTGTATCTATAAATTTTAAGTTTAAAATACCTTTCTGAATATAGTCCCTAATGAAATGATGTTTTATTTCTATATGCTTAGCTCTAGAATGTAAAATGGGATTCTTACTTAAGCAAATAGCAGAAGTATTATCACAAAGTATAGGAATGTTACTCTCAAAAATCTGGAAGTCTTCAAGCTGACTTTTCATCCAGAGCATTTGTGTGCTACACCCTGCTGCTGCTATGTACTCAGCTTCTGCTGTTGACAGAGCAATTGTTGATTGTCTTTTGCTGGACCAAGAGATCAGATTTTCTCCCAGAAACTGGCAGCTTCCAGAAGTACTTTTACGTTCCACTCTGTCTCCAGCAAAATCAGCATCACAGTAGCCTACTAAGCTGTAATCACTAGATTTTCTATAAAACAAACCCAGATTAGTAGTACCTTTCAGATACTTGAAAATTCGCTTAACAGCTGTTAAGTGAGATTCTCTAGGATCTGATTGGAATCTAGCACAGATACAAACACTGAATAGTATGTCAGGTCTTGAAGCAGTCAGATAGAGGAGAGAACCAATCATACCTCTGTAGACTTTCTGTTCTACATTTTTGCTTACCTCTTCTCTTTCCAGAATGCACGTGGGATGCATTGGAATCTTTGATGGCTTACATTCTGACAGGTCAAATTTCTTCAGAAGATCTCTGATGTATTTGCTCTGATGAATGTAAGTTCCTTCTGGAGTTTGATTGATCTGAATTCCCAGAAAGAATTTCAGTTCCCCCATGAGGCTCATCTCAAATTCTGCCTGCATACACTTAGCAAATTTTCTTCCAAGAGAAGGATTAGTAGAACCAAAAATAATATCATCAACATAAATTTGACAGACTAAGATGTCACTCTTAACTGATTTACAGAATAGAGTAGTGTCCACTTTCCCTCTGGTGAATTCATTTTCAAGCAGAAAGTTACTTAGCCTTTCATACCAAGCTCCGGGAGCTTGTTTCAGACCATACAGTGACTTCTTTAGTTTGAAAACATGTTCTGGATGTTTTGTATTTTCAAAACCTGGGGGTTGGTGTACATAAACTTCTTCTTCTATATAACCATTTAAGAATGCACTTTTGACATCCATCTGATACAAAGTGATGCCTCTATTAACAGCAAATGAAATTAAAAGTCTGATAGATTCTAACCTGGCGACTGGGGCAAAGGTTTCTGTATAGTCTATCCCCTCTTGCTGACTATAACCTTGTGCAACCAGTCGTGCCTTGTTTCTGATGACTTCACCTTGTTCATTTAGCTTGTTTCTGAACACCCATCTTGTTCCAATGACGTTGAATCCTTTTGGTCTGGGAACGAGATCCCATACGTCGTTTCTGGTGAATTGATTCAGCTCTTCTTGCATTGCCAGAATCCAGTCATTATCCAGAAGTGCTTCATCAATAGAAGAAGGTTCAGTCAGAGAAACCAGTCCCATAAGTGTTTCTTCAGAGTTTCTGAAGCTTGCTCTTGTTCTGATTGGATCTTCCTTTCTTCCTAGGATAGTCTCTTCTGGGTGATCCAAGATGCTTCTGGGTAATCTCTTCTGAGGTTGATCAGCAGCTGTTGTAGGATTTCTAGCAGTGCTCCTTTCAGACGTTGAAGGAATGTCTGTGTTGAGAGCTTCTGATGACTTGTCTTCAGAACCTGCAAATTCAATTTCTATACCTGCAAAAACTTCATTCTGCTTTGACTTTTCAGAGTCAAGCTTGTCATCAAAACGAACACTGATTGATTCTTCCACAATCTGTGTTTCTGTATTGTATACTCTGTACCCTCTTGAGCGTTCAGAGTATCCTAACATAATACACTTCTGTGCTTTAGAGTCAAACTTGTTCAAATAATTCTTTGTATTTAATATAAAGCAAGTACATCCAAATGGATGAAAATATGAAATGTTGGGCTTTCTGTTCTTCCACAATTCATATGGAGTCTTTTCCAGAATAGGTCTTATTGAGATTCTATTCTGAATGTAGCACGCTGTGTTTATTGCCTCTGCCCAGAAGGTCTTAGCAACGTTTGTCTCATTGATCATGGTTCTGGCCATTTCTTGCAATGTTCTGTTCTTTCGTTCTACAACTCCATTTTGTTGGGGAGTTCTAGGACAAGAGAAATCATGCAGAATGCCTCTGTCATTAAAGAATGACTCAAAATATTTATTTTCAAATTCTCCACCATGATCACTTCTGACTTTAACGATTCTAAGATCCTTTTCATTCTGAACTTGGTTGCAGAAGGTAACAAACACAGAGTGTGACTCGTCCTTGTGTCTTAAGAACTTTACCCATGTCCATCTGCTATAGTCATCTACGATTACTAACCCATACTTCTTACCACTGACTGAAGCAGTTTTCACTGGTCCAAATAAGTCAATGTGCAGAAGTTCTAATGGCTTAGAGGTAGAAACAACATTTTTGGATTTAAAAGAAGGTTTTGCAAATTTGCCTTTCTGACATGCTTCACACAGAGCATCTGAATTGAACTTCAAATTAGGAAGTCCTCTGACCAGATTGAGTTTGTTAATCTGAGATATTCTTCTCATACTAACATGCCCCAATCTTCTGTGCCAGATCCACTGCTCGTTGTTAACAGACAGAAGACATTTTACATTCTGACTCTTTAGTTCAGAAAGTTTGATTTTGTAAATGTTGTTTTTCCTCTTACCATTAAACAGGATAGTCCCATGTTTCTGACTAACAGCTTTACATGATTTTTGATTAAAGATTATATCATAACCGTTATCACTTAATTGACTTATGGATAACAGATTATGCATCAATCCATCTACTAGCAGAACATTATTAATAGAGGGAAGATTTCCATTACCTACAGTTCCAGAGCCAATTATCTTTCCCCTCTGATTGCCTCCAAAGCCAACGTGGCCTCCAGGCTTAAGTTCCAGGCTTTGGAACATATGCCTTCTTCCCGTCATGTGTCGTGAGCAGCCAGAGTCCAGGTACCATGACTGGTGTTTCTGACTTGCTGCTAAAGATATCTGCAACATGTATTATTTTATCCTTAGGTACCCAGATTTTCTTGGGTCCTGATTTGTTAGTTTTACCAAAACTCTGGTTGAATTTTGGTTTCACAGAGTGCTTACTGCTAGTATATTTGATATCATGTGTGTGACCATACACAAAGTGTGAATTCAGAGGAGTGTGTTTAATGGTTAAGTCCATGACATTCTTTGGTGTAGGAACCTTACCTTGGTATCCTATTCCTTTCCTGCCGTTTCTGCTAACTCCATAGATCATTGAAGCCATTCTGCTTCTATCTATGCTTTTAGCTAGGAACTTCTGGAAACTGTGATCATACTCCTTGATGATCTCATCAGCGTTGCTGGGAGTTTCAGAAATTGGTTCCTTCTGAGAGTTTTGTAAAGTGTTTTCTAATTTTGAAATCTTATTTCTCAGCTCAGAATTTTCCAATTTGAGACTCTCAGACTTATTAGAGTCAGATTCAAGATTCCTTTTCAGGTCTCTGAATTTAGCTCTAATTTGCTGATAACGTTCCAGAATCTCATTAAGGCTTTCAACAAGTTCAGCCTTTGTAAAGTTAACAGCGAAGTTAGGAAATACCTCTTCAGTGTCTGATTCTGAGTCTGATTCAGAAGCTTCACTATCTTCTGAAATGTTAGCCATGAGAGCTATGTTTGCCCTTTCATCATCTGATTCTGAGTCAGCTTCAGACGAGTCAGAGTCATCCCATGTGGCCATGAGACTTTTCTTCTTCTCTCTTCCAAACTTCTTTTTGGGCTTTTCCCTCTGAAGCTTTGGGCAGTCACTCTTGTAGTGTCCTTGCTCATTGCACTCATAGTAGATGATGTCTTTGGTGTTTGGCTTCTTGCTACTGGAGGAGCCTTCAGATCTTCTGTATCCAGAGGAAGAATCTGTCCTTTTGTATCTGGAAGAAGACTCGTTCTGATCAGATCTTCTGGGATTCCTGAACTTCCTTTGTCTTTGCTTCCACAGTTGATTTACTCTTCTGGAGAGAAGGGAAAGTTCGTCTTCTTCTGATGAGGATCCATCAGATGTTTCTTCAACTGCCTGCAAAACTTTAGACTCAAATTTTCTGTTAGATTTTAATGCTAAAGGCTTACCTTGCTTCTGAGGCTCATCAGCTTCTAGCTCTATCTCATGACTTCTGAGGGAGCTGATAAGTTCCTCCAGAGTGATTTTGTTGAGATCTTTAGCTAGCTTCAGAGCAGTAACCATAGGCCTCCACTGCTTGGGTAAACTTCTGACGATTTTCTTGACGTGGTCAGCAGTAGAGTATCCTTTGTCCAGAACTTTGAGACCAGCTACCAGAATCTGGAATCTAGAGAACATAGTTTCAATGGATTCAGATTCTTCCATTTTGAACGCCTCATATTTTTGAATGAGCGCCAGAGCTTTTGTTTCTTTGACCTGAACGTTGCCCTCATGCGTCATTCTGAGAGAATCAAAAATATTCTTTGCTGTGTCTCTGTTGGAGATCTTTTCATACTCAGTATAGGAGATGGCACTGAGGAGGATGGTTCTGGCCTTGTGGTGATTCTTGAAGTCACGCTTTTATTGATCAGACATTGATTTTCTATCAATCTTCTGACCACTTGCATTCACAGGGTGCGTGTATCCATCTGTCACCATATCCCACAGATCAACATCATGTGCTAGAAAGAAGCTTTCAATTCTGTCTTTCCAGTAATCAAAGTTTTCTCCATCAAAGACTGGAGGTTTGCCACTGAATCTGTCTCTGTCCTCATTGTTGTCATTGCTGATGTGAGAATTGTTTCCTGCCAATGTGTTTTTCTGACGCTGGATCTTGTACTGACACGGTTAAGTGTTTTAGCTCAGAACCAGGCGCTCTGATGCCAATTGAAGTGGTGAAAAACACAAGAAGGGGGGGGGGGTTGAATTGTAAAACTGAAATCTAAAGCAATTGACAAGATATTTTTATCCTGGTTCGTTTGATCTCAAACTACTCCAGTCCACCCGTCAAGGTGATTTCGCCTCTCTCCAACGAGGTCTTAATCCACTATATTCAACTGAATATTACAGACTGCTTTAACAACTGCTAAAGCCTTCTTGATTCAAACCACAACCCGGTTTGTTAAGGTAACACTTTCTTACAAAGAGATAAAACTATGTGTGTGGATGTTTTCTACAAAACTTTATCACAACTGTGATGTATACACAAATTGAAGCTTAGAAACTAGATTGCTAAACAGTAATGGAATATCAGAGTGTGTGGTTTAGCAAAACTGATAGGACGAAGATTATGGTTCAGCTTTTGTGCGTGTAGAGATTTGGAGAGCATTAACCATTTCAATCTTCAAAGCCTTGTTTATATAGCACTGAGATGATGAACGTTGGATGCAATATTCTTGATTCAATGCTAATTACAAACTTTCCTTATTGAGCAGATCTTGTCTGGAATGAGGCCGTTGGAATTAATTAGCTTTCAATGCACAGTACCGTTGCTTACTTAACGCAAGTTCTGGCTTGGCTCATTCTGACTCTGCTTCGCTGCTGATGAACTATTGTGTTTCTGTATCAGAGTGTTGAGCGCAGTCTTGTTCATCAGGCTTCAGCATGTACGTGAGTTGATCATCTGATTTTGACGTTCTGATGTAGCAACTTCTGATGCTGGTGTCTGAAATCAAGTTCTGATGCTGAATAGATGTGATCTTGCTTATATCAATCAGAGTATCTGCAAGTCAGAACATAATATTTTTAGGCAGCAGATAGTTCATACATGAAACTTATAAATACTATATCTTTTCACTTTGTTATCATCAAAACTTAAATATAGGGTAGTAGATTCAAACTTTGTTCTAACATCAATATCACTGACCATCCTTTATCGGTCATTGTCTCAGCTCAAGCAATCTTTTCTTGCGACCGAAATATCCCGAAAGTCTGATCTCAATGAGTGTAGCATTGAGTATCAACCAATCCTCATTTCTATACCGAGGCCGGCTATCTCACTACTTTCTAATGGCCAAGTGTGTTCAACTAAGGTTCTAAGGTCCGTTAGTGCTTCACGACACCACACAGCGGCCCCGTATTCTCCTCGTTTCAACACGAAGGATACTGGTACCAACCAAAGTGTCACACCAACACAACCATCACTTAAACTATATCGGTCTACGCCATATAGTCTCCACGATCTATTGCTGTTTACCTAAAAAGATACCCCAGATCCGGGTATAGGATCTTTACAAGAATACCCCAACAAACCCTCAAAGATAAAGCAGTTAAAGCAAACAAGAAAGAAATTTAAAAATGACCTAGATCCTAAGGTATACCCCACTTTATTAATTATATTCCCCATCAGAGTCGCTAGTTCTGTGATACGGTGGCAGAACCGACTGTTAATACTGGTTTGCATTTTACATTTTTTGTTCACAAAATGTCGTGGTAAGCAAGAGTCACCACCGACTTTTATTTCATCCAATCATGGAAAAGGAAAAAGAACAGAAAAAACCTTTTTTAGAGATTTTTGAGTATGGGGGGTAGGTTATAGAAAGGGAATGTGTTATCACCCTTTCTATCCATGGTTTTCCATGGGCTCTTAGGTACTTGCTCATATTTTTTAAAATTGCTTGTGTATGTGTTTGTTTGAAAAAGGTTTTACTTCGTGATAACCCTTGTATCAGTCCTCAAGGGTGTGACGAGGTTTGTTATGAAAATTGTTTTGAAAGGTGTTTGTGTAAAAAGTTTTGTTGAGCAAGTACTTAAGATTCTACCTACTCGAAAAAAGATTGTTCGTTCTCATTTCCTTTAGACAGTGCTATCCTACTATTAAGGAGTAGGTAGCCCCGTCGTTGGAGTTTGCAAGGGACGTTCGAAAGGGACAAGTACAGTCACCAAAGCAATGGGTAGGAAACCTTAGTAGCAACCCTAGAGTCTTAAGATCTTTTCGAGGCAACATTTCCGAGGCAACATTTCCGAGACAACATTCGAATGGGACATTCGATCTTTTAGACAGGAGGGCAACCACTAAAATCTCCTATGCTTAATGATTGTTTTACCGAAGGCAACCGAAGTGAGGCAAACCCTAGGAGTGAATATGTGCATGTGAGTTTTTTCAGTTAATTTAGTCTTTGCACATTAGGTAATCTACCATTTTAATTTACAAGCATCTTTCCATACAATCCTATTAGCCATGCATCTAGACAGTTAAAGATTTGCAGGAATTTAAAGTGCGAGAAAATAAACCTAGCTATTACAAGGCTTCGGGGAGGGGGATTAATTACATAACAAAAAATCGGGGATTAAACGGTAAATGAAAACCCTAATTTAAAGCTATTACAAACCCAGGGCAGTTACAAAATTATAAAAAAGAAAAGTAATTAAAACGCGCGGCGAATTAAATGCGAGGAGGATAATTAATAACTTAAAACCCTAATTGAGAGAAAAAGTACTTTTTATGCATTTTTAATTGAGAAAACAATTTAATTGCAAATTAATTAAATCCTAATTTCTAATTATTTTTAATTATGATAAATAAGTAAATTAAATTAAACCAATTTTCTAATTAAATTAAAATAAATATTTTATGAAAAAAATGATCTTTTTGTGATTTTGTGATTTTTTAATTTAAAAAATAATTTTGTGTTAATTAAAAAATAAAATGATTAATGAAATAAATAAAGAAATTTAAAAATTGAAAAAAAGAAAGAATTGGGCTTGTGCTGAATAGTAAGGCTGGGGGGGTGCATTGCTGGAAAACATCCTGGCCCATTAGTGCTGAAGCCCAGTCAGCGCTGGATTATGTGTGACGTTGACTTGAGGGTGCATCATGGTCCTTCATTGTTGAGCGCTACATCTGGCTGAGTGATGCATCAAGTGGCTGGACGCTGGGAGTGTATGGAAGGCGCTTGAAGGATTGATGTACTAGATCTGTCGATAGAAATTGAGAAAATAATGAAAATGGCTTGGACCTGGGATCGAACCCAGGTCCTTATGCTTACCACTGAATGCCCTTGCCAGTTGCGCTGTTGTGACTAGTTGTTAGAACAGTGAAAGCAAAAGATAATATGAAAAACATGGTAAGTGATTCAGAAAACGCGCGAGATTCAAATGATCCAATGGTTGGATGCCACATATCTTCTTCTTTCTGGAACCGTTGCGTTAGACATCAGATCTATACCTACAGACACCTTCCGTCGCTATAAGCCTGCAATATCTCAAAACATAATACAAGCATGATAAATCACTTATGAATACATTGATCAATTCGTTTTGACCTCACGAACAAGATGGCACCCTTTATTTAGGCTAATTTCACATGTGGACAAAAACCCTAAAAGGAACGTGAAAACCCTAACAATGGTAATTGCACATATATACGTCAAAACTCCAATTAAACTATTCAGTCAGCTTGCAAACATGTCAAAGATCACAAATATGTCAATCAAATGTGCTAACAATGCAGGAATTACAGTAATAAATTTTGAAAAAGTGGGCGAACCATATGAGTTATATCTCGTGTCTCTGGATGCTCCAAGCCTTGCAAATGATTGGGATAGCTTCAGTGCACGCCCGGGATGTGATTGCTGGCCTCAAATTGCTTTGAAAGGTCATGTGGAGTGAAAACCTAGTCCCACTTTTTGTCAAGATTTTTGAGTTTGTTCTTGCTCTTTCACGATTGCTAGCCCTTTTTTTGCCTTGTACTTGTTCTTTATATATCCCTCAATGAATTAGGGTTGCAAAACAGATTGGATATTAAAGTTTTTATGAGATTTGATTTGATTCTTTATCCATATACAAACTTTACAAATTGAGCCAAATTATCCCATTTTTGTACCAATCATGCTTGATTCGTTTTGGTCTTCATATCTCAGCATATTTTGATTGAGATCATGTCAAAAAATCATATCAAAACATATCTTTGATATTATTTACCAATTATTTGATCTTATTCAATTTTTAATTAATAAAAAATCAGAATAAAATGGAAAATGAAGCAAGTAATATGAGGGTAGATATTTGGGTCGTGGACCATGCTACAAATGAGTTGCAATCATGAAATGCTAAGCCCATTTATTAAAAAATGCACTTTTGAGCATATTTGACATTTGGAAATTTTGCAAAAAAGGTCAACTTTAACAAGGCATATCTCCTCCAATTTTAACCCTAGAGAGGGGTTATTGGACTTTTTAGAAATCTTAGGATGTCCCCTAAGCAACCATTTTGTTCTCATTTCAATTGGTTCTTCCATGTTCATGTAAGAAGCTTTGACCCAAAAAGTGTTTTTTTGTTGACTTTTCAAAAGGACCTATAATATAGAAATTCATATCTTTTTATGAGTGCATATTTTGAACTTGTGGGCTGAATATGAGTTGTAGGGAATTGCATCCTCTTCAAAATGAGCCTTTGATGGAAAATTTCTGACAAAGTATATGGAAGTTATGCTTGGTCAAAGTTTGGTTGACTTTTCATGAGAAACCCTAATTTAGCAACTTATGGGTTTTGATAAATTTGGGGCATTCCTTGAAGAATCATGATTAACCCTTGATCAAATGATGAAAGTCACTTCAAAATGTTGATTTTGACCAAAAATCTTGAAGTTTGACTGTATTGGGCCACAATTGACTTTTGACCTAATACAGTCGATTCTCAAGCATCTGAGCAGTTGACTGAGCAAACTTCTTGTGCAAGGCATGAGACTTGACATGGAGAATCTTGGGAACATATTAGGATCTTAGAGAGAATTTTAAGTCTTTGGAGTTCACCCATCTTGATGAAAAATGGAAACCCTAGTTTGAGATACATTGCCTTAGGAGAGAGTTTGTCTGGTCAACTCTTAGGCATCCTTGAGCAAGTTGAGGATCTCAATGGGCATGTGTTGAGTAAAATGAGAGGGAAAATTTTGGGGTACAACAGATAGTTTATGAAATTTGAATTGCGAAATAAGGTGTTATTCGAGATAAGGTTTAAAACGTTATACTTCAACCGTTATCAGGTTTTGGCACTCAAGACGGATAGGCGAAGAGTTTTTGAATTTGAATTTCCATTCTTATCCAGAAGGACGCGTGGAATCTTTAGGATTGCCGAAGACATGCCAGCTAAAATGTGGCATTAGTTTGCTAGAATACCATTAGGGTCGACGTTTTATAAATTGTAGCTTTTGTGTTTCAATTTGGAGTGTTCACATCTTTGTACAAAATACTCAAAATACCAGTGTTCGAGAAAAGAGTTAATGAGAATGTACGTATGATGCCCCATATTTTGTATTCAATGTCATTTACATTCAATGAAATTTCTTTACGCTATTTACGTTCTTTACAATTCCCAATCTAGACTAGTTTATATTTCATTACTTTCATAAATAAGTTTCACTTCGACATACGAAGTGATTCCTTTTGTTTAAAGAGATTATCATCATGATATACTTTCTAAATAATAGAATACAATAGTCCTGAGATCAATCTCGTGAGTAACTGAATCTGTTAAAATATTTAGAGGATCAACGGTTGTTTACCAAATTCCAGAGTAAACATTTTTTTACTATTATTATTAGTTAATTTAGGATTAAGTTTAGTTCTTATGGGTTGTGTCTAAAAAAGTGGTATTATATGTTATTTTATTTACTCTCACACTTCTATTTCAATTCTCACCCTTCTTTATTTATTGAGGTTATTTTTTTAGCAATTAATTTAGTTTAGTAATTTATCTATTTTAAAGTTGATTTGTAAATATTACAATACCTAAAAATACAAGAATTTATTATTTCCTTTCAATCAACTTGTACATAAATCAAATCACTTTTTAAATTAATTCAAACATTATATAAATAATAGGATATCCATATTCGAGTAATTAAATCGTTCGACACATCGTCTACCGGTTTATTATTCAAAATCAAACAATTAAAACCCACACAACTCACCAAGTTCACCATTCGTGAGCGACACGTGGCCGATATCTGGCCACGTGATGAGGAGACTATATCTAACATCCCCCGTTCTGTGTCCTACCATACTCACCACCAATCAAAACTCAAAACAACTAACCAACAACAAATTATTTTTTTTACCAACTTAATAAAACTATAAGATATTTTCAAAAAAGGATTAAGGAGAATTACTTTCAAACTAACTATGAACTGCGTCTACGATCACTCAACTTACAACCCAGACAAGGTTCAAGGATAATTCGAAAGCAATTTTATGCAATCTTATAAAAAACACCAACAAACACTACGAACTACAAATTGGGACTCTGATTCCTCATAAGGGGATACATCAGCCCTATGAGTTTATGTGACGACTTCGCCTAGAGTCGGTTGAATTTCGTGAAAGGAATACGTCTCGAGAGACATCCTCTTAGGAGGTAGGACTTTGGAATGAAACCTATGACTCTTTGTATAACCTTTGAACCAAAATCTCATGGTGAGACCTTTCATGACCTAGAGATAGAAGTTTCGGTCTGTAAAGAGGCTCCACTTAAGGGAGGCCCATGTGCCTTTCCCTCTGGTGTAATCCATGATACCCTTAAGGAAACCACCTTATGGGGAGGGTAGAATATTCGTAGGCCGAAACTAGGAACCTACATACTAAGGATACCTTTCACATCCCACTACAATCCCTAAACCTGCAAGGGTTATCTTTACATCTATTACTGTCTTTAGCCCGTAGGGCTTCTGTCTATCTATTACAATCCCTAGCCTGCAGGGATTTCCTTTTTTTGTTATAATACCTAGCCTGTAGGGATCCTCTTTTGTCTATCACTGTCCTTAGAATCTTAGGATCTTGACCTCCATAGGTTGATAGGGAACCTTTCCACGAAGGACGTCCTCGCTAATGCATGCCATGTAGCCTATATCAGGCCATGGGATCTAGTGACTCTTGATCGGTCACCATGTGCTCTCTTCCATGTTATTCATTCAAGTATGACCTTCACCTCAACTATCCATTGGTCTATCATAATTCCTAGCCTGTAGAAATTCTCATGCCTCTATTACAATCCCTAGCTTGTAGGGATTTTTATTCATATTTCATGATCCTTTATCCTTAAGGAGTACCTATATGTCTCAACCTCTGAGTCAGTATAGGGTATCCTCACTTCCATATCTATCGTTATCTCCATCCTTAAGGAGTTTCTTCCTGTCTCAATCTCTGAGTTAGTGTAGGACATCGTCATTTCCGTATCTACCATTAAACATGTATAAGATACCCATACGTCTAGCCTCATATTATGTCCGCGTCGCATTGCATATCCATGAAATTGTTTTGCATACCCAAAAATAAAAAAATATTTTTTCATACCCATGCATTTTCGTACATTCATACATTTGCATTTCATGCATTTGCATTTCATGCATTTCCAACTTCACCCTTGGTCTCTATCAATCCAACTAGCAAATTTCCCGATGCTCAAAGAACAAATTCCAAGCATGCTTCAAGAAAGTTGCGAAGGAATCCTAGATTGGTGAAGGAGAAGTCTAACCTTGGAAACTCAATTGAGCTTGGTCCTACAAATCTTATTATGGAGAGAAGGAAAATGTTCACTGTACAAGCCTATGCAACGCCTCAGTTTCAACTTTCATTGATGATCCCCCCATTGCCCTATCAACAGAATTGGTATGCCCGAAGTTAAGTCAAGGTTCATCCCCATGCTTTGACAAGTCCAAAATCTAAGAAGCATCTCCTGAAGTCACGTGGATCAACAAATAAGCTCTTCCATAGGATCATTAGGCTTTATCAGTTTCAAGTTGTAATTTCCATGTTGCTAAGTTGTATTTGGTGTAAATTTGTATCTTTTGACTAGTGATTCAAATAAATAATTAAGCATGTTTTCGAAATCGATCCATTCGTATTCACTCTTTTATCATTTTCCATAAATAATCAATGACTTTCCATTTTCACTATTCTTTTTCATTTTTTCAACTTTGACAAACTTTGAGGGAGAATGACGAAAGTTAAATAACAAAATTTTTCTAAACTATGCTTTCAATGTAAGATTGAGCTGGTGATGTAAGGCATTGTTTCATATCCCAAACAATGGAGATATAAGGAGATAATCCGTAGTTAACCCCCTCGAGCCAGGAGTTGGAGTTTTGTTCTATTTTTTAAAATGAAAAACCTTAATATCAACCAGGGGCATGGTAGATTTTAATTAATTCAACGATGCATTCCAATCCCTGGAGAATTAAACGATCTAAGAAAAGGTTCAAGCATATCTCTTTCCTCGATACATCATTAAGCAAAGGTTCCAGCAAATCTTTTTCCTTGCATTCATTATCCAAGATTGAGGAGTCAATGAAGATAAAGTCCACATCATCTTCTTCCCTGGTGTATTATCCAAGATTGAGGAATCAACAAAGATAAAGTCCACGACATCTTCCTCCTCAGTACATCATTCAAAATCGAGGAAACAATGAAAATGAAGCTTACAACAATCAGCATGGTAGTCACAAATGTTCAAAGTAAAAAAAATTCAAAAAAAAACCCGCTATGTCAAGTAATAATAAAAAAACTTGACTTAGGCAAAATTCAAAAGAACCGGTCCATGCAAAAATAAGGGATTACAAACAAAAAAATTAGAGAAAAATCTTATGACTGCCACCTCAAGAATCTCCAAGGCTTCTCATTAACGCTTGGATCTTATCAATGCTTTTCATCGATGCTTGGATCTTTATCTATGCTTCTCATCATCTGCACAACTATGAAATTTCTCTTGGAGATTAAACACATTTGTTGAATTAATTGAACTTAGGATTGGAGAAAATCAAGAAGAATGGGGTGGGCTAAATAAATTTTGAGCCTTATATTCTTTGTTTCTTAAACCCCAAACCATGGACATGTTACAACCTTCAAAAGTCCTAATTGAAGCAAGGATAACTATGAAAGCATACTCGACAAAATTTGTGTTAAACAGTCTCCTATGTTTGTTAAAATTATTACTAACCACGTCGCTTCTTCGAATTTCCGTCTCTAATCATCCATTTCTATTTAAACTTCAATTTCAAATCTTGCATGTGCATAAACATAATTACTTTTCAAAAATGTACACTTTTATAAACGAATCAATACTTAGCATCAAGGAGATCCTAAAAAATTAGTTTAAATAAAAGCGATCCTTTCCAAGAAGCTCCTAACTAGGGGCAAAGCATCCAAAAAAGAACCCTATAATCATAAGCAAGACTATTGATCATAGGGTCATATCAAATAAAGATCCTATTTACTAAGGGTTATCATTCTGAGATTCAATCAACTTGGATCACATTTCAAAGAACCAATCAGGTGTGTAATACGGTGGAAGATCTGACTTGGTTTTGCGTTTTATCGCAAATGTTGCGGATAGCAAGAGTCGCCACCGACTTTTCTTTTATCCAATAAGGAAAGGGTGAAAAGAACGGGAAAGACCTTTGAGATTTTTGAGTTCAAGGGGTAGGTTATGAAAAGGGAAGGTGTTGGGACCCTTTTCATCCGTAGTTATCTACGGGCTCTTAATCGCTAGCTCACTTTTGTTTAAAAAATGTTGTGTTTGTGTTGGAAAATATTTAAAAAAACCCTAAGTACGACAACTTTGTAATGATTCTTGTATCAGTTAAGAATGCGTACAAAGTTTTTGTTTTTTTTTTTTTGAAAATATTTCAGAGAAGTGTTTGTGAAAAAGATGTTTTGAAAATTATGAGCAAGCGATTAACATTATTCTACCCTTACTCATGGTATTTCATGTTATTTTCCTCCTCCTTTAGATAGTGCTACCCTACCATTAGTTGGAAGGAAGCCTTATCGTTGGATGTGAAGGGACAAGCGCGGGTCATCGTACAATCATAAAGATAACTCATAGGGGCATTTTAGCAATTTATCGTAAGGGACTAAGATCGTTTATCGAAGACATCATCGAAGGGTCATCGAGGGACTACGATCTTTTTAACCGAGGGTCTTTGCTAAAGAGTCCCCACGTTTGAGGGACATGACTGTTTTCTGAGGAAACGAGTGAGGTTACCCTAGAGGTGCAAGTGTGAATAGTGATTCATGTTCAGTTATTTTAATCTTGTAATTAGGGTTTTCTACGATTGTTTTTATGTCTTGCCACACAAACCTATCAAACTAAACAGTTATAAGGAAAGTGATAAATGCAGAAAGTAAAAGCAGAAATTAAAGAGTCCTACGCTATTAAAAAGCTTGGGAAGGGGGTACAAAATAGTAAAAACGAGGAAAATAATAAAACCCTAATTAAACTATTACAACTGTAAGTAGGTACATAATTGGAAAAATCAATGAAACACGCGACAGTAATAAAATAGGCAAAATTGTAAAGAGGAAAAGAAAAGAGAAAATTAGTTTGTAATTATTTTAATGAAAAAGTTTGATAATTAACCTAAAAAACCCTAATTTATTTTAATTAAGAAAAATAATCAATTTGAACAAACCCCAAATTGATTTTGACTAAGAGAAAGTTTAATGAAAAACCCTAAAAAAACTAAGTTAGTTAATTAAATGAAAAAAATTTAAATTAAATTAATTAAAAAATGATTAATTAAGTTAATTAAAAACCTAAAGTCTAAATTAATTTTAATTAAGAAAAAAAAGTTAACCTAATTATGTTTTTAAAAAAGAACAATAATTAAAATAAAAAAAATAAAAAAAATTTAGACTAGGCCTGTATTGAAGCAAACTAGGGGTGTGAGGAAAGAAATTTGCTAGGCCCAAAATAACAAGCCCAATATGCCTGTGTTGGATTCAGTGTGGCTTCCAGGGAGGGTTCACCATGGTCCAACAAGCTCTAATGCGTTGATCTATTGAGATCCAAGGGTGATGACGAGAAGGATGCACAATGGACGTGTGAGGGCTTACCACACTGGATCTGCAAACTTAAGAAAATATGAAAACAAAATAACAGAGGCAGCGATCGAATCTGTGCCCTGGTACAATAATGCTTTATCACACATGCTTCTACCGCTGGGGCGGCTGTTTCATCTGTTAGCTTATATCAATCAGTAAACATATAATATAAACAAAATGCTTGAACCAGAGAGGCGCCAAAGCCCTAGCTCCAGTCATCTTCTCTGGTGACCTTCTTTTAAAAACCCTGCAAAATAGACAGAATTAGCAATCCAAAAACCCATACCCCCCTAAATTGAGGGTTGCAAATCCAATGGAGGTATTTTCGTGGGCTAAAACGACTCGATTTAAGAGCTATGGTGAAAACAAGGTAGACCGATGTAAGAATGGTGGTTCAAGATTCCGATTGCATGGGACCTCCATGATGGGTCATTCCTGCATAGTTAAGTCTCATAAACACATATTAAGCATTAGTAAGTGTTAGAATGCAGTAAAATAAAAATACAAAATTCAAACAAGGATGAAATCGTGATGCATACACAAATGTTTTCTGGCCATTTGGATCGTTGTGAATGATCCAATATTACCCTGAGAGTGAATGAAGTTGATTGGGATGGCAAGTTTGTGGTGGAAGGGCTTATAATCAGGATTTGGAGATTTTAGGGTTCTTGAAATTTTGAAATTTTTTGATAACTTTGAGGCAAGGTTTTTTTCCGTGTCCTCTTGTATGAGAATTGATGAGATTATATAGGTTTAAATTAGGGCAAAGATATGTGGACTTGGACCTTGTGTAAGAAGATATGATTTTATCTTATTTATTTTGTATTATTAATGAATAAATAAAAAATAATTAAAATAATTAAAATAAAAATAGGTCAAGGGGTGTATAAACAAGATTTAAGGTGTATGAGGAGTGTAATACACATTTGGACTTTAAACCATCGCCCAATAGCCCAAAACATCAAGCTTGCTTCACTTGAACTTCATGCATTTTCTCTTTTCCCAAATTGCATGGTCATAACTCTCTCAATTTTTATCTTTTAAAGGTGATCTTGGACTTTTTGGAAAGCTCAAGATGTCCTCTAAAATCTCTATGTTGATCATTTTTTCTTCTGAAGACTTTATCTTGATATAAGTTGCCTTGATAAAAAGTGTCTTTTTGTTGACTTTTGAAATGACCTGTAATGTATTGGCTTATATCTCTCAAATGATGCACTTTTTGGACTTTATTTTAGAGCGACAAAGTTGTAGAGAATTGAATTTCCTTTAAAATGAGATTTTTTTGGGGAAAAGTTGATGAAGCATGTGAAAGTTATGCTTGATCAAAGTTCAGTTGACTTCTCCTAAGGAAACCCTAATTTAGCAACTTTTGATGATTTGAGAGTTTTCCTTGATGAATCATGATCAACCCTTGATCAAATGATGAATATGACTTCAAAATCTTGATGTTGAACAAAAATCTTGAAGTCTGACTGTATGTTGACCATAATTGACTTTTTACCCAATACAATTGATTTTTAGTCATCTGAGCAATCGACTGAGCAAACTTGTGATGCAAGGCTTGAAATTTGGCATGAGAATTCCTGGAGACCCATAAGAAACCATGAAAACCACTTGAGGCCTTAGAAACCCAAAATTTCCTTGAGAAATACAAAACCCTAGTTTTAAGTCCATTGCTTAGGAGGAGAATTTGTCAAATCAATTCTTGAGCAAATGAAAACCCTAGAAGAATGTCTTGAATAATGGGAGGGAAAATTTTGGTGTACAACAGCTTCCCCTGTTCAATCTTCTTAAACTTGAAAAGTTATATTGGCATGTCTACCATTCTTGACTTGAAGGTAGAATATTATAACACTTAAGTGCCCATAAATTTGCACTTGCGTGTGCAAGCGATAACGCTGTTGGTTGATAATATTGCTTGAATGAGCTTAAAAATGAAATTTGGAGAGGTGACAGAGAGTCGTCAGAGATGGGCTTATGGATGCCATCCAAAGTAACTATTGATAGAATTATCAGAATGAGTCTATGCTTGACTGTATCTGAGGAATGCTTTTTAGAACGAATCTATCTGATCCTATATGAGGGGAATGCTTTTCAGAATGAATATCTGAAGGAAATTCTTTTTCAGAATGATGCTCTGAAGGAAAGTGTTTGTCATGTAGATAGTCGCCCCGCCCTGTTTCGAGAATTGATCTACAATCTGTTTTTGTTGGTAAACCCATCCTGTTTCAGAAATTCATACCACTTAGTGATAAAGATAGTCACCCTGTCCTATTTCGGGGATTGCTCTTTGCTTGGTTGTATAGATAGTTTCCTCGTCCTGTTTCCGGAATTGATCTATAATTTGTTTTCACAGATAGTTGTCGTGTCTTGTTTCAAGAATTAATTTGTGCCTGGTCATACAAATAGTTGCTTTGTCTTGTTTCAGGAATTAATTTGTGACCTGTTTGAGAATTGTTGATGATATTCGTCTATTTGTAGAATTTACCTGAAAAGATTAAGAGTTAGCTGCATGCAATGTCATGATGTATGAAATTCATTGCGTAATGATGTTCTCAAAGTAAATGAGAGTGTGCTATATGCGTTTCATATTCACATGCTATTATGTGAAATGTCGTCGAAACATATTAGTAGCTTTGCATAACATCTCTGACTGGGGAAAATAAATTCCTGACTGTTGCTGGGGATGAAGAATACGTGTAATCTTCAATCTTATCTAGAATGTTTCCGCTAGGGATTCCTGATTTCTGTTTGACGAAACTCTATTGGGGAATGTTTGACTTCTTCTTGGGGATAGAAGAGTTCAAGAACATTGGTCGCTCATCTCTTTACTGGGGAATTTAATTCTTATATACCTCGACCGAGGATAAAAAAGATGGATAACCTTCTGGGATGCTGTTTGACTGGGTTTCTGATATGAATGCTGACTCGTTTGGGGAGGATAAGGTTAAACGATATCTTGTATGGTTTCAGGTTTTATAAGAAATCTTTGGGGATAGCAGCCTGGACTGCCCTTTGCTGGAGAGGGGAATTTTTATGATGATTTGAAGTAGTTAAAGGATTAGATTCCAGCTGGGGAGTCTGGATTTTATTGGGGAAATAAACCTTGTTGAGGAAATAAACCCTGCTGGAGAAATACTCTGTTGAGGAAATAAACCTGCTGGAGGAATATATTCTGCTGAGGAAATGAACCCTACTGGAGAATAGAATTTTGCAGGGGATTTTACAGTGTTGGAGAAATAAACTCAACTAGGGAAAAGAATCCCTGTGAACTGTACTGGTGACATACTCTCTAACGAGGAGTGGTGCTCTGTAGGTTGGTGAAATTTCTGGGGAAAAGGTTATAATCCTTCGTCCACTAGGGGGATCTATTGGTGAGTATGATTAGGGTATTTCAGACTTGCAGGGAATGTGTCGAGTTTATAAATATGATTCTGCGGGGACTATTCCATAGAGGTTGTTATGTGGGGATTTATGGATGAATTGAACATTATCCCAACTTATAGAGTCTTGAGTAAATGCTTATTTATATTTCTATGCATATATTTGTTAACAGTAATCATATTCATATGCATATGTTCATTAAATTTAGCCATTAGAAGTTTTTACAAACAAAACAGAAAAAGTAAAACAAAAATTTGAATTTTGAAATTGTATTTATATTGATGGTTTGCTTATAAACAAGCGATTGTTGTAAAAAGAGACAAAAGTCCTAGTAAGAGGAAATTTTCGTGAAATGAAACGAGTACAAAGTGAAAACAAAATATACAGCTATGTGTAAATGATCTCGTCAGGTTTCAACTCTGCTATTCCCATATGTCTTTGAGCATCTCATCCCTTGTTATCAAAAGAAGTTGATTAAGTTATCGACACCATTCAAACTTGACATTGGTGATAAAGTTGTATGTAAGTGATCCAACGTGACATAATCATACACTTTAATCCCTAATTTTTTCCCGGACCGCCCTTTTGGGTTTTCAGTCAACCGGGATATCCTATTTTGCCCAAACCGCCTGTTGTACCCCAAAATTTGCCCTCCCATATTCTTCAAGAATTGCAAAGAGCATGCTTCAAAATCTCCCCAAGGGTTGCACAGTTCAAGGGCCTCCTAACAGTCAAAATTAGGGTTTTGGTTTTGACAAAGAAAATGAAGTTTCCAAGGGTCCAATCAAGTCCCACATGCCTATAAACATGGTCAAACATCTTCATACCAAGTTTCAAGACTCACATCACAAAATTGCACAGTCAAAAACCCTAATTGCCCTACAGTCAACTGCAGGGGCAAAATGGTCATTTGACAGTCAAAAGTTCAAATTTTTGGTCAACATTTTATTTTGAAGCCACAAACATCATTTGATCAATGCTTGATCATGATTCTCAAAGCTTGGCTCAAAAAAGTCTCAAGATGCAAAAGTTTCCATATTTGGACAGTTGAAAAAGTCAACTGTAACTTGACCAAGGCATAACTTCTACATGGATTATCAGAAAAATTCCATACAAAGCTCATATTGAAGAGAAAGACATTTCCTACAACTCCTCTTCACACTTCAAGTCCAAGAAATGCTCTCACAAAAAGTTATCAATTTCAACATTATAGGTCATTCTCAAAAGTCAACAAAAAGGGACTTTAAGTCAAAGGCCATAACTTGAGATTGGTAAATCAAAATGACATGGGACCAAAGGCATTGGTTATAGGACTTCAAGACCTTTACAAAATGTCCAAGAACATGAGCAAAGCTTAAAAATTGAGCAAGATATGCCTTGTGGAAGTTGGGAAATATTTGGATATTTTGAAAAGTCAACTTTGCTTCAAATGTCTTAAAATTGCTAATGGGCCACGTTTTCTTCCAAGAATCATCATCCAAAGCATATGCACGACCATTTGGCCCAAAGGGAATTTATTCATCATTTTTATTTATTTATTTGAATTTTTAATTGCTAATAATTCATTTAATTAATTAAAATATGGAAAAAATACCAAAGCAAGTTTTTCAAATCTTTTTATGCATGAAATATCCTCAAGATTTCGTGCATTATCAGATTTGGAAAGAATCAAGGTAATTGGATATGATTGGCATCAAAAACATGTGAAAAAGATTGGAAAAATTATGCCATGAAAATCAAATATCTTTCCATCAATGCAAAGGTTTTTTGGATCCAATTTTCAACCCTAATCATTCCATACATAAGCAGGATGTAAACCCTAGTGCTGAGAACCTACAAGCTGCGCCAGAAAAGAAGAACAAAGTTTGAGTTTTTGTCAAGAAATTCCAAAACTGAAAACTACATTCCAGTGCGATTCAAGGGAAAATAATTATTCCATTGCCTTCCTGAGACTTCAAGGAAGCTTCCTGGATCAAAACCATCCATTCTAACGCAAAGAAACGGTAGAACGATCGTGTCCTGTACAGGATTTTTTCCATATTCTTGCATCATGATTCATACATTGTTTGTATTTTTTAATTTTGGATTTGTGTTCATTGGATCATTCTAGAGCTAACCACAGGTTTTAATTGAGTTTTTAAGCATCGTACGCGATTTCGCCATTGAAGCATGCTAGGGTTCCTCAAGCTTCAAATTGGGCCTTTTTGCATACTGTAAAATTAGAACATTCCAATGCCATGACCAGAATCAGGAAGCTTGGACGAATATAACTACCCTATCGCGCCTAATTTATGTAGCAATATGAGCTATTCGCTATTTTTGAAAAGGGTGTATTTTGGGGGGGGTTTAAAACCCCCGTTAATTCTTTTTTGTTTCAGGTAAAAACGCAAGCAACGAAGAAGAAGATCAGGTGTCAAGGCATGGTTGGCTCATTTGAATTTCGCGCTAAAATTGTCCACTAACTCACGTTTTGACTGATATTATTTATTAGTTATATTATATACAAAGCGTTCAGGTGGTTCAAGTGGCAAGGCATCAGTGTGGTAACCTCTGGGACCTGGGTTCAAATCCCAGGTCCCCCTTTCTTATTCAATAATATTTTTTCTGATGTCATCCCATGCAGCTTGCCTCCAAACATCCACCATACGCCCATAATCTCAGCTTGCCACGCATCCCATGATCCTAACCCAAAGGTCCAGATTTGAAGAGCATCTTAGGCCTCAGTAAATGCACATACACGCCAGCATAAAAGTCAAACCAGACCAAAAACTCAATGGGCCAAAAATACTAAATTATACCTCCAGTTTGGGGACAGAACCCCCCATGGTTTGCTTTTTTATTCTTTTTTCATATTTTTCTACTTTTATTTGTTTTAATTAATTTCCCTTTAATTCTTTTAATTAATTTATTTTCATAATATAAAAAATAATATAAAAAAATCAGAAAGTCATAAAAAACAAAATATATTTTATTTTAATATCTTTGTAAATAAATCTCATTAATTAATTTAGTTTTAAATTCTAGGATTAATTTTAAGTTTTTCTTAATAAATTAAAAAAGTGTAGAATTAGGATTTTAATCATTTTTTATCTTTTTCTTTTCTTTTCTCATTATTAATAATTAATTGTTTATTTTTGTAAATGAAATGGCATTAATTAATTAGGTTTAATTTTAGGTTCAATTTTAATATTTTTTCTTAATAAATAAAAGTTGTAGAATTAGGGTTAATTAAATTTTAATTTCGTTTAATCTTCTCATAAAATTCCATAAATACCAAAAACCTCAAAAATAATTTCTTTTTTTATTTTATTTTAATTAATTTGTTAATCGTAATTAATGTCCTAAAAAGGGTCCAACGCCCTCGCTTTCAATTTTACTTCAATTCGCGCATTTATTTCCTTTATTATAATTTTTTAATGTAACTCTCCCAAAGCCGTGTAAATTAAACATTTATGTTTCTCGCATCTTTACTTTATTTTTTGTCAAATCAGGTCCTGGATTTAATTTGGCGATGTGGACCCGCGCCTTTGTAATAGTTTAGGAACTTTATATTTCTCGCAACTTTTTAACTGTTAATAATTGCATGCAAGAATGAATGTCAAAATAAAAACAAAAGCGTAGATCACCCATGACATGAACAAGACAAAATATCTGAAAACGACACACAAATCACACACCACCCCTAGGGTACGCTTCACTGTTGCCTTGCCTCTCGAAAGGTGGTCGTCGAGTAGAGGATGTCTTAGTAAGTCCTCATGATCCGGGAACCTGGCATGAGGGTAGCTTCTAAGGTATCTTCCCATTGCTCCGGTGATCACCATGTCCCGAACCTCGAATTGACCCGAACACCTCCAATGGTGGTGCTACCTACCTCTCAATGGTGGGATGGCACTACTTTAAGGACATCTACACAGACGAATTCCTTAGGGTAGGTAGACGCCTCTAGATACTTGCTCTAAATAAAAAAACAAATCAAAACTCTTTTCACACCGACACCTTTTCAAAAGCTTTCGAAAGCAATTTTTCAAACACTCTTGAGGACCGATACAAGAGTCGAACTGGAATTTTCAAAGAAACTTTTTAAAACCCACAGTTGAAAAGCAAACAAACCAATTTTGAAAACACAAATGAGCAAGTATCTAAGAGCCCATGGATAACCATGGATAGAAAGGGTGCTAACACCTTCCATTTCTATAACCTACCTCCCGAACCGAGAGCAATCTCTATAAGGAATTTTTCTGTGCTTTTGTCCTTTCCATTTGGAGAAAATAAAAGACGGTGACGACTCTTTCTTCCGCGACATTTCGCGAACCAGCGTTAAACAATCAGTTCCAGATCCACCGATCACAGAACTGGCGACTCTGCTGGGGAATAAACTTAAAGTGAGGTGTACCTTAGGGTTAGTTCATAACTGTGTTTTCAATTGTATTGATTTGCTTGCTTTAAATTGTGGGACTGTCTTGGGAGTTCTATAGATCCTAAACCAGGATCTGGGGATACCTTCTTAGAAAGTAGCAACAAGACTGTGAGGGAACTGTGCGGGGTATACCGACATGGTTGAAACAGTCTGCTACGTTGATGTGGCACTTTGGTGTGTACCGGTAACCCTTGAGTTCAGTCAAGGAGAGTACGGGGCCTCCGCATGGTGTCATGAAGCATCAACTGACCTTAGGAACCTTAATTGAACAATCTTGGCCTCTTTAGGGTAGTGAGATAACTGACTTTGGTGCAGTCCGAGGTTGGTAGATACTCGATACTACACTCAATTGAGGGTTGCTTTCCTGGAATATTTCGGTCGCCAGTTCAGTGGCTAAATCGAAACGATGAACAATGAAAGCAATCCCGTGATATTGAGACCCTTAGAACCCTGTTACTTCTAATAGGACAGGTTGAACCCACCAACTTCAAGAGGGTAATACCCAGGCCCCATGCTGGCCTAAACCCTAAGGGCTTGTCTTGTGTGACTTGTGTGCCTTACATGTTTGTCTTTGTAAATATATGTGGTGTGTTTAATCATAGCATCATGACATCATCCAGCATCATATGCATTGACTAACCATTTCAGGGGTTCGAATCTTCATCTTTGTTCTTTGTTTTGTAGGACATGGAAACTGTTCGCAGAAAGACAATTCAAATCAGTCTTGTAAGGATCCCTCCTCAGCTTAAGGAGCTTATATCCAGGATCCCCGAGAGCTCTTCATTCAGTGAAAGACATGGAAGACTCATCAGCTTGGTCAATACCAACATTGAGGAAGATATGATAAAGGTCTTGTTCCAGTTCTTTGACCCTCTGCATCACTGTTTCACTTTCCTGGATTATCAGCTGGTACCTACATTGGAGGAGTTCTCCCGGCTCCTGAAGATCCCTATCCTTGATCAACTACCCTACAACGGTACGGAAAAGGAACCTAAGCTTGAAGAGATTGCTAAAGCCTTGCACCTACAATCATCTGACCTCAAGGGACATTGGGAAGTTAGAAGTGGCATCAAAGGATTCTTAGCCAGGTTTCTGTTTGAGAAGGCCCATGAATGTTGGAACTCTCTTGACTTACAAGCTTTTGAAGAAGTTGTGGCCCTCCTTGTCTATGGTTTGGTGTTGTTCCCTAACCCAGATCAGCTTATAGATGTCAGTGCTGTCCAGATCTTTATGTCCAGGAATCCTATACCTACGTTGTTGGGGGACATCCTTCACTCATGTTACACTCGAACCATGAGAAAAAGAGGTGTCCTTATGTGTTGCACTCCTCTCCTGGGAAGGTGGTTTATTTCGCACCTTCCACAATCAGTTTTGAAGAACGAGCGGGGTTTGAGATGGTCACAACGGTTGATGACTCTTACACATGCAGACATACATTGGTGCCCTCGGTCCAGAGAGGATGTCACTATCATCGATCATTGCGGGGAGTACCCTAATGTTCCTTTACTTGGAATCAGAGGAGGCATTACTTACAGCCCATGCCTGGATTGGAGACAGTTTGGTTATGCTCAGAGGGATGGCCCTCATGACATGTTAATTCCTAACATAGTTTTTGACTTCGACAACGATGCACAAGGACTTCGCCAGAGGTTTATCAGAGCTTGGAGGATGCCAAGTAGGATAGACAGTAAGACATTGGGGCACATGAATTCCATCCCGTTGGAACCTTATCTCAAGTGGGTACGCGCCCGCTCCCAGAAGTTAGTAATGCCGTATCCTCATATGCTCCCTGTGGTCAAAGAGCCAGTCTTGGAAGGGGAAGTGTCTTACACCATTCAGCATCCTGATATGCCCACGTCCTGGGAAGAGATGCAGAAGAGCTGGATCCAGCTTAAGGAAGAACGGAATTCTCTTGAGACCAGTCTACATGCTAGTGAAAAGAAGGTCTTGGAGCTCACCCGCCTATTGCATGAGGAGAGGAATCTCAACACCTACATAGCTCCAAAGAGGATGCGTAATGTGTTTTGGGATTGATTTGCTTTGTAATTTTGGCCCATGAGGTTCTGATGTACTGAACAATTATTTCCTTAATGATAACGTGTGTTCTTTTTTGTCTACAACAAATTTGAACTTTCGAACCCTTGAATGCATTGCATAAACACATCTCATTCATCATGTGCATAGCAGGTTTTCTCCTTTTCAGGTTGCTTACCGTTCTTCGCTGTTTATTTCAGCATCATGAATCCCGACTCATCATCAACCGAGATGTCCATCAAGGCTCTTCAGGCGCAGAATGCGTAATTTCAGGAACTAATCATGGGTTTGGCTCAGGGCCAAGAAGAGCTGAAGGCTCTGCTCCTGAAGAAGGAGAAGAAGAAGAAGAGGAGAACTGTTCTTTTCAACTCGGGCCGAAGGTTTGGCAACACTCTGCAGAATGAAGAGGTTGGTTCTTCTATAGGAAAGGGTAGTCCCCAGGGGGGAAAGGCTCCTAGTCCGGTAGTCTCCGACAACAAGACTGATTTTGATGAGGAACAGTATCCTCCCGCTGAAGACCGGTACAAGCAGTTGGAGGAAAGACTGAATGCTATGGAGATCCAACAGGTGTCTGGGCTGGATTTCGGAGACTTTGGTTTGTCTACTAGTGTGATCATTCCTCATAAGTTCAAAGCACCATCATTTACCAAGTATGACGGGGCGTCTTGTCCCAAGTTACACCTCAGATCCTACATGCGGAAGATTCAGCCGTACTCAGTGGACAAGAACTTGTGGATCCACTTCTTCCAGGAGAGTCTTTCAGGGACTCATCTCGAATGGTTCTATCAGCTGGATGGGACCAAGGTTCGTAACTGGGAGGAGTTGGCTAATGCTTTCTATAAGCAGTATCAATATAATGTCGACCTTGCCCCTACACGTACCCAACTCTAGGGTATGTCGCTAGGGTCAAGTGAAGGTTTTAAAGAGTACGCTCAAAAGTGGAGGGATCTGGCTGGCAGGGTGCAGCCTCCGTTAACTGACCGGGAGTTGGTAGACATGTTCTTGGGGACCCTCTCTGGGCCGTTTTTCAACCATCTTATCGGTAACTCGTCTGCAGGGTTTACTGATCTTATTCTGACTGGGGAGAGAATAGAGGCTGGGATGAAGTCTGGTAAAATTCAGAAGGGTGCATCGTCAAGTTCTGAGAAGAAGCCCTTTAAGAAGGAGGCCAGTGCTGTATACGGGTCTAGAAGACAAGAGAAACCTGAGCGCCACCAGTTTTTCAACGCGGTAATGATTGCCAAGCCTGCTGCCGCTCCTCGGCAAACCAATCCTCAAAGGGCTGAAAGACCTAGAAGGGAGTTTACCCGTTTGAGTATGACTTTATCGCAAATCTTGCTGCAGTTGCTGTCCACCAACCTAGTGACTGTCAGAGAGGCCCCGAAGGTTGTGAACACTGCCTCTCCCAAATACAATCCAAATGCCCGCTGTGCTTATCACTCCGATAGCCCGGGGCATTCCACTGATGACTGTTGGGCATTAAGGAACAAGCTGCAGAACCTTATTGACGCCAAGGAGGTACAATTTGAGGCATCTGAGAAGCCTAATGTAGTGACAGCTCCCCTGCCTGCTCATGGGGTGAATGCTATTGGGGAGGATGATGAAGTGGATGAAGCTGAGTTTGACAGCTGGATTTACCCGGCAACCGACAGTGGACCTAACAATTGGAGTGCAAAGGACAATCTACCTGTTTCTCTTGTTACTGAGTAATGAATTCCTATGTTTTGGTTATTTGTAATAAACAATTGAACTCTATGGCCCGGTGTCTTACCCGGGGCACCGTTGGCTTCATTTGTGAGGGCATATAAATTGTCATTTCATATATCATGAATAAAAATCTTGGACGTTTTCTCGCATTTTAAATCTTATGCTCCTTTTCTTTCTTTCCTTCCTTTATATATTTCAAAACAGCTGTATTTACACACACACACTCATACAGGTTTCAATCCACTCTGGATCTCACTGGTAACGACTCTGCTACTGCCAATTATGACATCGAAAATTCGATCAACTTAGCCGAAGACGAAGGTGAAGATGATTGCGAAGTGCCTGGCGAACTTGCAAGACTGTTACTCCAGGAAGAGAGGGCTATTCAACCACACGAAGAGCCAGTGGAAACAATAAATCTGGGTACTGAGGCAGACAGAAAGGAGGTTAAGATTGGTGCCAACCTAGAGCTCAGCGTGAAGCAACGGTTGACTCAGATGCTACATGATTATATGGAGATCTTTGCCTGGTCCTACGAAGACATGCCCGGGTTGGATACCGACATTGTGGTCCATCACTTGCCTACTAAGGAAGACTGCCATCCGGTTAAGCAAAAGGTCCGCCGTATGCGTTCAGAGATGTCTGAGAAGATTAAAGCCGAGGTTATGAAACAGTTTGATGTCGGGTTTCTCGCAGTGACTTCTTACCCTCAGTGGGTTGCTAATGTGGTGCCGGTACCTAAGAAAGATGGAAAGGTCAGAATGTGTGTCGACTACAGGGATCTGAACAGGGCCAGCCCCAAAGATGACTTCCCCTTACCTCACATTGATGTCCTTGTTGACAATACAACTCAGCATAAGGTGTTCTCTTTCATGGATGGTTTTTCAGGTTACAATCAGATCAAGATGGCACCTGAAGACATGGAAAAAACTACCTTTGTCACTCAGTGGGGCACCTTCTGCTACAAGGTCATGCCCTTTGGACTGAAGAACGCTGGGGCAACCTACCAACGTGCCATGGTTGCTTTATTTCATGATATGATCCATCATGAGATAAAAGTGTATGTTGACGACATGATCGCAAGGTCCCAGACTGAGGAAGAGCACCTAGATCATCTGCAGAAGTTGTTTGACCGTCTGAAGTTGTACAAGCTGAGGTTGAACCCGAACAAGTGCACCTTCGGGGTAAGATCTGGGAAGTTGCTAGGCTTCGTTGTAAGTGATAAGGGTATTCAAGTGGACCCTGCCAAGGTTAAAGCTATCCAAGAGATGCCAGTTCCAAAGACAGAGAAAGAGGTCAGAGGCTTTCTAGGACGTCTGAATTACATTGCTCGGTTCATCTCGCACCTGACTGCTACCTGTGAGCCAATCTTCAAGCTGCTAAAGAAAGATCAGGTAGTACGTTGGAATGATGAATGCCAGGCTGCTTTTGACAGAATCAAGGAGTATCTCCAAGAACCACCCATCCTTATGCCACCGGTTGAAGGGAGACCTCTGATACTATATCTGACAGTGCTTGACAACTCAATGGGGTGTGTACTGGGGCAGCATGACGAGTCTGGCCGAAAAGAGCATGCCATTTATTACCTTAGCAAAAAGTTTACCGACTGTGAGACCCGATACTCACTGCTCGAGAAAACTTGTTGCGCTTTGGTATGGGCTGCTCGCCGGCTGAGACAGTATATGCTGACTCACACTACCTTGTTGATCTCAAAGATGGATCCTATAAAGTACATATTTGAAAAGCCTGCTCTGTCTGGGAGAATAGCAAGATGGCAAATGATCTTGACGGAATACGACATTCAATACACAACCCAGAAAGCCATCAAAGGAAGTGTATTGGCAGACCACTTGGCACATCAAGCAGTAGATGACTATCAGTCAATGAACTTTGAGTTTCCAGACGAGAGCATCATGATTGTGACTGATTGTGAAGTACCCGGACCAGATGAAGGACCTGAGGAAGGATCCCGATGGTCTATGCACTTTGACGGGGCCTCCAATGCTTTGGGTAACGGTATCGGCGCTATAATCATATCCCCTCAAGGCACTCATACTCCACTCACTGCCCGGCTATGTTTCAACTACACCAACAACATGGCGGAGTATGAGGCATGCATCATGGGTCTTCAAGCTGCGATCGACCTAAGGATCAAGTTTCTGAGTGTCTTCTGAGATTCCGCTCTCGTGATCAATCAGATCAAAGGAGAGTGGGATACGAAACATCCAAATCTTATTCCTTACAGAGAATGTATGTTGACCTTGATCCCTCACTTCACAGAGATAACCTTTGAACACTTCCCGAGAGAGGAGAATCAGTTGGCGGACGCGTTAGCTACGATGTCTTCTATGTTCAAGGTCAAGTGGGACAATGAGGCTCCCCAGATCATCATCTGGAAACTGGACGAACCGACATACTGTTGCGATCTCGAGACTGAGTTGGTGACTGAGAAGCCTTGGTACCATGAGGTAAAGAGATATCTGGAAGCTCAGGAATACCCTGAAGGTGCATCTGTCAACGATAAAAAGTTCCTGAGAAGGTTCGCAACAAAGTTCTTCCTTAGCAACGGCATCCTGTATAAGCGAAACCATGATTCAACCTTACTGCGGTGTGTGGATAAGACACAAGCAGAAAGGATCATGGAAGAGTTACATGAAGGGACCTTCGGAACACACTCCAGTGGACACACTATGGCTAAGAAGATCCTTCGGGCAGGGTATTTCTGGTCCACCATGGAAGCTGACTGCTACCAACATTCTCGGACATGCCATAAATGCCAGATATATGCAGACAAGGTGCATGTTCCTCCAGTTCCTCTAAACGTACTGACTGCGCCTTAGCCGTTTGCAATTTGGGGCATAGACATGATCGGTGAGATTAAACCTACGGCATCTAACGGGCATCGCTTCATCCTGGTAGCAATTGATTATTTCACAAAGTGGGTTGAGGTAGCTTCCTACGCTACGGTAACCAAGACTGTTGTGGCACGGTTCATTCGGCACAACCTGATCTGTCGATACGGCGTCCCAGAAAGAATTATTACAGACAACGGTACCAATCTGAATAACAAGATGATCACTGAGCTCTGCGAGCAGTTTAAAATACAGCACCACAACTCTTCTCCTTACAGACCGAAGATGAATGGGGCTGTAGAAGCAGCAAATAAGAACATTAAGAAAATCGTGCAGAAGATGACAAGTGACCTATAAAGATTGGCACGAGATGTTACCGTTCGCTCTACATGGGTACTGTACCTCAGCCAGGACGTCAACCGTGGCAACTCCTTTCTCCTTGGTTTACGGTATGGAGGCAGTCTTACCGATCGAAGTGCAGATACCCTCGCTCCGGATAATGAAGGATGCAAATCTGAATGAAGATGATTGGATCCAGACACGACTTGATCAGTTAAATCTTATCGATGAAAAGAGACTTGCTGCTATTTGTCATGGTCAGACGTACCAAAAATGGATGATCAGGGCATTTAACAAAAAGGTCAGACCACAGGAGTATCGAGTTGGGGATCTGGTAATCAAGCGAATCATCCTTCCTCAGAGTGATCCAAGGGGCAAATGGACCCCTACGTACGAAGGGCCATTTGTGGTTAAACATGTGTTCTCAGGAGGAGCCATGATTCTAACCAACATGGATGGTGACGACCTTCCTCACCCCGCCAATGCAGACATAGTAAAAAGATACTACGCATGAAAAAGACCCGCTAGGCTGACATGCCTAGGCAAAAATTAGGGCTTCCCGGCGAACCAAAAGGGTTCGGGCAAAATGAAGGGATGAAATGAAAAAATCTGTACACCCGGCAAGTCGAAAACCTGAAAAGGCGGCTTGGGCAAAAATGGGTATCCCGGTGGACTGAAAACCCGAAAGGGCGGTCCAGGCAAAAGTTAGGGATAAAGCGTAATACTATGTCTCATTGGATCACTTCGCATCCAGAATCCGGTATCTACATCGAGTTCAGACGGCATCGATCAGTCAACTTCATCTTCAACTAAGGTCATCAAGTGATGAGACGCTCAAAGACATAAAGGCGATAGCAGAGTTGAAACCCAGTGGGATTATTCATTTCACACAGCTGTTTTATTTTCTCTTGTACAAATTTGTATAAACTCTTTTGTTTGGCGGCGTTCTCTTACTAGGACGTCAGCCTCTTGTACATAAACGCCTATTTACAGGCAAATTCAAAATCAATACAAAAATCACTTTTCAGTTAAAATTGCCAATTGTTTTTCCTTTTCTGTTTTGTTTTGCGAAGAACGTCCAAGGTTCAATTTGTGATATATGCATTGACAATAATTTGCTAACTCATGAATATTTGCATACGAAACAAAGGATTAATTACAGGTAACATTAGAAACCGGGGCAATAAAAGAGTTGTCTAAGCAATCTAATTGTTCTGTCCTCCAAGGTATCAAGGTAGGTTCAGCCAAAGAACATAACCAGATATCTTAAATTCCCCAGAGAGTGAGCCAGCAAGTCAGTGCACTCTCGCCAAGCAAAACTATTATCAAGCCTTAAGGAAGTGGAGTATCCTCCAGCAGATCTTAACATTCCCCAGCGCAGCATTCTTAACAAGCATCCCCGACAGTCTTGGTCTAAAGATTGTTCCCCGGCGGTATATCAAACATTCAATGGAGTCATTTCCCCGATACATCTCAAAACTTCCCCAGGAGAGTCCAATCCAATTTCCCCAGGAAAAGTTGGAATCCATTTCCCCAAGCAGTAAGCTTATCCCCAGTAGATTCTAGAAGCTTATCCTCGCAGAGTACGAACGCGTCTCCCGGCTTTATTCAAAGAGTTATTTCCCTACCAGGATATAACTGGGTTATCCTCAGCCAAAAGCCACAGAAAGATTGTCCTCGACGCAGTCTTCTTATCCCCAGCGAAGTCTATCAACACTTCCAACACAACAATGGTATCCCCAGCGAAGTTACCATCAACATTTCAGCAAAGTATCTTTATCCCCACAGAGTATTGCTCCCCAGCAAGATCGTTAAAGTACTTTTCTCCCCACAGAGTAATCCATTCGCCAAGTTCATTCCCCAACGGAGTTATCTTCTCCTACCGGTATTCTTGCAACTATCATCCCAAGCGGAAGCAAAGATCTATTCTTCAACATCAGCCCAGGAGTGACTTCCCGGCACCCGTCAAGGATTTATTTTCCTAAGACGAAAAGATACATTCATAAACATCGCATTTCCATACATTATAGCATGCATAAATGCATCATATCTTACAAATCTCATTTATGTTGAGAACATCATTTCTTGATCCATATCATGCATTGCATGTGACTGACCTTTACCTTTCAGGAAAGACCCAGTTAAGTTCTCAGATATATTTCAAGACTTTAGACCGGTTCAGTTAAATCGACCCTAAGATTTTTCTGTTTCTTATCCCGTCAAAGGCCTTCTCTGGTTCAGTCAGATCGACCCTAAGATCTCCCTATTTCTTATCCAGTTGAAGATTTCAAGACCTAGACCGGTTCAGTTAAATCGACCCTAACATTTTACTATTTCTTATCCAGTCAAAGGCCTTCTCTAGTTCAGTCAGATCGACCCTAAGATCTCCCTGTTTCTTATCCAGTTGAAGATTTCAAGACCTAGACCGGTTCAGTTAAATCGACCCTAAGATTTTACTGTTTCTTATCCAGTCAAAGGCCTTCTCTGGTTCAGTCAGATCGATCCTAAGATCTCCCTGTTTCTTATCCAGTTGAAGATTTCAAGACCTAGACCGGTTCAGTTAAATCGACCCTAAGATTTTTCTGTTTAGCTAAATCGACCCCTAACAGATTTTCCTGATAAAGACTCAGTAGAAGATATCCAAGATTATCTCAGCGTTACTGTTGAGGTAGAAGTCGCCCAAGATTCTCTCAACGTTCCTGTTGAGGTAGTAATCGTCCAAGGTTCTCTCACCATCCCGTTGAGGTAGTAATCATCCCTGGTTCATTCATCACCTTTTTGAAGCTCCAGATCCAGCTCCTGTAACCAGTCAGGACACATCTATACAAAGAATCTGAAGACCAGCTCCTGTAACAGGTCAGGTAATCATTTTCTTTTGCAGGTACGCAAGTCCTTGCTAAGGAATCTCTTACGCGATCGACATTCAGATGACATCTATAAGCCCATCCACCTTCCATCATCTCTTAACATGGCATCTATAAGCCCATCATCCTATCCATCAATCTCCAAATGGCATCTATAAGCCCATTCCACCATCACACTACTATGTGAGCGCAAATTTCTGGGCACTCTAGTGTTCAATCATCTTCCACCTTCGGATTACGAAAGGCACGTCAGCCAATCTGCATCCTCAGGTCTAAGAAGATTGAACAGGGGCAACTGTTGTACCCCAAAATTTTCCCTCCCATATTCTTCAAGAATTGCAAAGAGCATGCTTCAAAATCTCCCCAAGGGTTGCACAGTTCAAGGGCCTCATAACAGTCAAAATTAGGGTTTTGGTTCTGACAAAGAAAATGAAGTTTCCAAGGGTCCAATCAAGTCCCACATGCCTATAAACATGGTCAAACATCTTCATACCAAGTTTCAAGACTCACAACACAAAATTGCACAGTCAAAAACCCTAATTGCCCTACAGTCAATTGCAGGGGCAAAATGGTCATTTGACAGTCAAAAGTTCAAATTTTTTGTCAACATCTCATTTTGAAGCCAGAAACATCATTTGATCAATGCTTGATCATGATTCTCAAAGCTTGGCTCAAAAAAGTCTCAAGATGCAAAAGTTTCCATATTTGGACAGTTGAAAAAGTCAACTGTAACTTGACCAATGCATAACTTCCACATGGATTATCAGAAAAATTTCATCCAAAGCTCATATTGAAGAGAAAGACATTTCCTACAACTCCTCTTCACACTTCAAGTCCAAGAAATGCTCTCACAAAAAGTTATCAATTTCAACATTATAGGTCATTCTCAAAAGTCAACAAAAAGGGACTTTAAGTCAAAGGCCATAACTTGAGATTGGTAAATCAAAATGACATGGGACCAAAGGCATTGGTTAGAGGACTTCAAGACCTTTCCAAAATGTCCCAGAACATGAGCAAAGCTTAAAAATTGAGCAAGATATGCCTTGTGGAAGTTGGGTAATTTTTGGATATTTTGAAAAGTCAACTTTGCTTCAAATGTCTTAAAATTGCTAATGGGCCACGTTTTCTTCCAAGAATCATCATCCAAATCATATGCACGACCATTTGGCCCAAAGGGAATTTATTCATCATTTTTATTTATTTATTTGAATTTTTAATTGCTAATAATTCATTTAATTAATTAAAATATGGAAAAAATACCAAAGCAAGTTTTTCAAATCTTTTTATGCATGAAATATCCTCAAGATTTCGTGCATTATCAGATTTGGAAAGAATCAAGGTAATTGGATATGATTGGCATCAAAAACATGTGAAAAAGATTGGAAAAATTATGCCATGAAAATCAAATATCTTTCCATCAATGCAAAGGTTTTTTGGATCCAATTTTCAACCCTAATCATTCCATACATAAGCAGGATGTAAACCCTAGTGCTGAGAACCTACAAGCTGCGCCAGAAAAGAAGAACAAAGTTTGAGTTTTTGTCAAGAAATTCAAAAACTGAAAACTACATTCCAGTGCGATTCAAGGGAAAATAATTATTCCATTGCCTTCCTGAGACTTCAAGGAAGCTTCCTGGATCAAAACCATCCATTCTAACGCAAAGAAACGGTAGAACGATCGTGTCCTGTACAAGATTTTTTCCATATTCTTGCATCATGATTCATACATTGTTTGTATTTTTTAATGTTGGATTTGTGTTCATTGGATCATTCTAGAGCTAACCACAGGTTTTAATTGAGTTTTTAAGCATCGTACGCGATTTCGCCATTGAAGCATGCTAGGGTTCCTCAAGCTTCAAATTGGGCCTTTTTGCATACTATAAAATTAGAACATTCCAATGCCATGACCAGAATCAGGAAGCTTGGACGAATATAACTACCCTATCGCGCCTAATTTATGTAGCAATATGAGCTATTCGCTATTTTTGAAAAGGGTGTATTTTGGGGGGGTTTAAAACCCCCGTTAATTCTTTGTTGTTTCAGGTAAAAACGCAAGCAACGAAGAAGAAGATCAGGTGTCAAGGCATGGTTGGCTCATTTGAATTTCACGCTAAAATTGTCCACTAACTCACGTTTTGACTGATATTATTTATTAGTTATATTATATACAAAGCGTTCAGGTGGTTCAAGTGGCAAGGCATCAGTGTGGTAACCTCTGGGACCTGGGTTCGAATCCCAGGTCCCCCTTTCTTATTCAATAATATTTTTTCTAATGTCATCCCATGCAGCTTGCCTCCAAACATCCACCATACACCCATAATCTCAGCTTGCCACGCATCCCATGATCCTAACCCAAAGGTCCAGATTTTAAGAGCATCTTAGGCCTCAGTCAATGCACATACACGCCAGCATAAAAGTCAAACCAGGCCAAAAACTCAATGGGCCAAAAATACTAAATTATACCTCCAGTTTGGGGACAGAACCCCCCATGGTTTGCTTTTTTATTCTTTTTTCATATTTTTCTACTTTTATTTGTTTTAATTAATTTCCCTTTAATTCTTTTAATTAATTTATTTTCATAATATAAAAAATAATATAAAAAAATCAGAAAGTCATAAAAAACAAAATATATTTTATTTTAATATCTTTGTAAATAAATCTCATTAATTAATTTAGTTTTAAATTCTAGGATTAATTTTAAGTTTTTCTTAATAAATTAAAAAAGTGTAGAATTAGGATTTTAATCAATTTTTATCTTTTTCTTTTCTTTTCTCATTATTAATAATTAATTGTTTATTTTTGTAAATGAAGTGGCATTAATTAATTAGGTTTAATTTTAGGTTCAATTTTAATATTTTTTATTAATAAATAAAAGTTGTAGAATTAGGGTTAATTAAATTTTAATTTCATTTAATCTTCTCATAAAATTCCATAAATACCAAAAACCTCAAAAATAATTTCTTTTTTTATTTTATTTTAATTAATTTGTTAATCGTAATTAATGTCCTAAAAAGGGTCCAACGCCCTCGCTTTCAATTTTACTTCAATTCGCGCATTTATTTCCTTTATTATAATTTTTTAATGTAACTCTCCCAAAGCCGTGTAAATTAAACATTTATGTTTCTCGCATCTTTACTTTATTTTTTGTCAAATCGGGTCCTGGATTTAATTTGGCGATGTGGACCTGCGCCTTTGTAATAGTTTAGGAACTTTATATTTCTCGCAACTTTTTAACTGTTAATAATTGCATGCAAGAATAAATGTCAAAATAAAAACAAAAGCGTAGATCACCCATGACATGAACAAGACAAAATATCTGAAAACGACACACATATCACACACCATCCCTAGGGTACGCTTCACTGTTGCCTTGCCTCTCGAAAGGTGATCGTCGAGTAGAGGATGTCTTAGTAAGTCCTCATGATCCGGGAACCTGGCATGAGGGTAGCTTCTAAGGTATCTTCACATTGCTCCGGTGATCACCATGTCCCGAACCTCGAATTGACCCGAACACCTCCAACGGTGGTGCTACCTACCTCTCAATGGTGGGATGGCACTACTTTAAGGACATCTACACAGACGAATTCCTTAGGGTAGGTAGACGACTCTAGATACTTGCTCTAAATAAAAAAACAAATCAAAACTCTTTTCACACCGACACCTTTTCAAAAGCTTTCGAAAGCAATTTTTCAAACACTCTTGAGGACCGATACAAGAGTCGAACTGGAATTTTCAAAGAAACTTTTTAAAACCCACAGTTGAAAAGCAAACAAACCAATTTTGAAAACACAAATGAGCAAGTATCTAAGAGCCCATGGATAACCATGGATAGAAAGGGTGCTAACACCTTCCCTTTCTATAACCTACCTCCCGAACCGAGAGCAATCTCTATAAGGAATTTTTCTGTGCTTTTGTCCTTTCCATTTGGAGAAAATAAAAGACGGTGGTGACTCTTGCTTCCGCGACATTTCGCGAACCAGTGTTAAACAGTCAGTTCCAGATCCACCGATCACACCGCCTTTTCAGGTTTTCGACTTTTCGGGTGTACAATCTTTTATATATATCCCTGATTTTTTCCTGAACCCTTTTGGTTCGACGGGATGCCCTTATTTTTGCCTAGGCCAGTCAACCTAGCGGGTCGTTTTTTTAAGTGTAGTACCTTTTAACTACGTCCGTGTTCATAGGATGTGGAAGATCTTCACCATCCATGGTGCTAAGTATCATAGCACCGCCCAAAAATATCTTCTTGATTACAAATGGCCCTTCGTAGGTGGGAGTCCATTTTCCTCTGGGATCACCTTGCGGTAGGATGATGCGCTTTATTACCAAGTCACCAGCCTGATATATTTGATGCTTGATCTTTTTGTTGAAAACTTTGATTATACGCTTGTGATACATCTGACCATGACAGACAATCGCAAGCCTTTTCTCGTCAATCAGATTGAATTGGTCCAACCTAGTTTGAATCCATTCATCTTTGTCTAAATATGCCTCCTTTATAATTCTTAGAAAAGGAATCTGAACTTCGACAAGTAGGACAGCCTCCATACCATAGACCAGAGAGAATGGGGTTGCCCCAATTGATGTTCGTACCGAAGTGTAGTAGCCATGAAGTGAAAATGTTAACATCTCATTCCAGTCTTTATATGTCACCGTCATATTCTGTATAATCTTCTTAATGTTCTTATTGGAAGCTTTCATTGCGCCATTTATTTCCGGTCGAGACGGAGAAGAACTATGGTGCTTAATCTTGAACTGCATGCAAAGTTCCATGATCATAGTGTTGTTGAGATTGGTACCATTGTCTGTGATAATCCTCTCGGGGATGCCATACCGGCAGATAAGGTTATGCTTAATGAACCGGGAGACTACATTCTTTGTAACAGAGGCAAATGAGGTTGCTTCAACCCATTTGGTGAAATAATCAATGGAGACGAGGATGAAGTGATGTTAGTTAGAGGAAGTAGGCTTGATTTCTCCAATCATATCAATGCCTTACATTGCAAACGGTCAAGGAGCAATCAAGATGTTCAGAGGTACTGGAGGTACATGTACTTTATCAGCATATATTTGACATTTGTGACAAGTTCTTGAGTGGTGGTGACAGTCGATTTCCATAGTCGACCAATAGTAACCTGCTCTCAGGATCTTTTTAGCTATAGTATGTCCACTGGAATAAGTACCAAAGATACCTTCATGCATATCTTCCATAATATTCTTCGCCTGATTCTTTCCCATACAATGAAGCAGAGTCGAATCATGGTTGCGCCTGTACATAATTCTGTTACTCGGGAAGAACTTGGCTGAGAAATTCTGTTGGAATTTCTTGTCATTGATAAATGTTGTAAGTACGAGGTTGCGCCTAAGAGAGGGGGTGAATTAGGTTCTTTAAAAGTTTTGTCGATTTAGTGAGATGGATATTATTTTTCTGGTTTATGACTAGTGATGAAAGCAGTAAATGCGGAAAAGTAAAGAACACAGAGATGTATCCTGGTTCCCCTCACAGTCCGAGAGTACTCCAGTCCCCTTTCAATATGAAAGAGATTTCCTTATTGTTAGATCTCTAAACAAGACACCCTAGTCCTTCAATACAAGACTCTAACCAATAAAACCACCAAGAACAATCCTCTTGGACCAAGAACAATCCTCTTGGATTTTCACTATGTCAAAAATGAGAACAATCCTCTCAAAGTGACTACACTTGTATCTAACAATCCTGGAAAGACAAGATTTAAAAAACCACTTAAACTTATTTCCAACAATCCTGGAAAAAGAAGTAAGTAACTATCAATATTTGATTTTGAGTGAGTTGAGTAGTATTGATCACTTAGAGTGATTTAACAATGAATGATCTTATCTTCCAATAATAATATTGTACAATGACTCAAGATATAATTGCTCAAAGTTTTCTATTTAATAATGTATGAAAGTGTGCAGAAAACTTATGTATGAAAGTGAAGAAAAGCTTGAGTTTGTATTTTGAAAATTTAGAAAATATATTTGGAAGAGGTGTTGAAAATGATTTTGAAAATGAATATTTATATGTTCATAGCACCCTTTTGAAACATCATAATGTTCTGAAAATGAATCATGAACAAATGCCAAGATTGAGTGAAAGGTTTCAATGAAAAGGTATTATGAACAGGCATGAGAAAAGCTGCTATTTTTCAAAATCGTGCAACATGCAATCGGTTGCACCCTTTGTGTAAATCGATTACACGGGGTTTCAACAACTATATTTTCAAAAGTTTTAAGTGTGCAATCGATTGCACAAGCAATGTAAATCGATTGCATGTGAAGTCAGTAGCAAAAAATAAGTGAGTGCAATCGATTGCACAAGCAATGTAAATCGATTGCACTGAGAAACAGAAGCAAACGTTTTGAAAATTTTAAGTATGTAATCGATTGCACAAGCAATGTAAATCGGTTGCACTGAGAAACAGAAGCAAAAAGATCTGAAAAAGTGAAGCATGCAAATGATTGCACTAATATGAAAATCGATTTCACTCAAGTAAAAAAATGAATTTTAACTTTGGAAAACTTGAGTAATGATTTATAAAACATTTCTTATTAACCATTGAGCATCTATATCTTAAGATCAAAGTAAATAATACCATTATACCTTGAAAGTTGTTAAGAGCTTTGAACTGAAGATTTTGTCCATAGATGCTTTGAGCTTGATCATAAATCTTTGCCTTCTTTGTCAATCATGGTTTGTCTTCATCAAAAAAAAAGTTCATTTGAGAAGCTTGATTTTACATTCTCCCCCTTTTTGATGATGACAAACAATCTTTCTTTATGCGTTGTAGTTTTCAGAAAGAGCTTTTCTCCCCCTAAGATGCAAAACTCCCCCTATGTATGAGAAGGTTGGAATCCTTTGTATTTGTTCATCTTGGTTGGAGAGTACCTTTAACAAATTAAGACAAGGAAAATACAAGCATAAAGTACCACATCTTTCTCCCCCTTTGACATTATCAAAAAGAAGGGAAAGATGCATAAAAAAAGGACAAAATACATATAATAGAATTAAAAGCTTAACCATAGCCATATTGTTTCATGATGCTTTTTCTCATCCTTTGATAAATGCACATAGTAGTTATCTTCATCAAAACATGATGTTGAAGCCTTTGTCACAAAGTTGTCTTTTACTTAGAAGTTGTCTTTTGTTCTTCAACAGAAAGTATATTTTCAATGGATATGAAAGTTAGTGTATCAACTTTGCCAATGCCAAGGATTCTTCCTTTAAGGTATTTCCCATATATGAAATAATCCTTGGACTTGAACTAGATTTGAAAGTTAGTGCATGTCTCCCGTCATATGCTTTAAACAATCACTATCAAGATACCAAATATTGTATGTGGTCTTCAAGTATACATACAAAACAAATTAAGTTTGATTTGGTACCCAATGTGCTTTGGGTACATCATAGTTAGTTCCTTTCTTAACCCACACATAATGCCCACTTGCCACACTAAAGTTTCTAACATAGCAAGCATTAGGTGTATGGCCTTTAATACCACAATAAAAACAAGTAGGTTCAAAGTTACTTCTATATCTAGCAGGATAAGATTTCTTCTTAGGAAATATTTTCTTTTTAGGATATTGATGAGCTACTTTAGGTTTGTTCACTTTTTCTTTGGATGCTTGATCACTAGCCTTAACAAATATAGTTTTATTAGAACTTGGTTTTGAAAACTTTGAATATCCAAGTCCACTTTTATCATTGGAGTATCTTTGTTGGCTAAGAACACCTTCTAATCTAATTTGACCTTTTTCATATCTTTCAATAACTCTTTTTAATTGGAAAATTTGGAAAGAGGGTGATTCACAATTTTTGCATACAAAATTTTGTTTTTGCTCACTAAATTTTTGTTTTTCATCTTTGAGATCTTTTTCCATAGACTCACATTTTTCTTCTAACGATGAAATTTGTTTCTTTTGAGATGAACTAGTTTTGTATAGAATTTTGAATTCATTTAATAGTTCATCTATAGCACCTTGTGCATCACTATCAAAAAGAGAAAATTCATTACTAACCTCGTCTTCTTCACTATCGGAATGGTGTGAGGCCATCAATGCGAGATTAACATGTTGATTGTTTTCGGAATCGGAAGATGAACTTTCTCATGCTATATATATATGCTTTCTTTGACTTCTTATCTTTATTTCTCTTGAAATATTTCTTCTTCTTTTCAAGTGTAGGACATTCACTTTTAACATGTCCCTTTTCTTCACATTCAAAGCATATAACCTTCCTTGTTGGTGCTTCCCTTTTTCTTTCTTTTCGTAGAACCTTTTCAATCTTCTTGATAAGATCATCATCTTCACTAATAGTGGATTCATCCTCTTGATTGCTGTCATAATTTTTTATCCTTGTATTTAGAGCCATGTCTCTTTAATATTTTACTTGGATTTCATGCTTTTCAAGTCTTGCAAGTTTCGTCTCATATTCTTGAAGTTTTCCGAATAAAGTGGCAGAAGTCATTGTGGATAGATTCTTCTTCTCGGATATTGCTGTCACTTTTGGTTTTCATTCCCTAGATAAAGATCTAAGCACTTTAAGATTAAGTTCATCATTAGTTAAAGTCTTACCGAGTGCTTTCAAATGATTTATCAAGTGTACAAATCTTTTCTGCAAGTCGAGGATTGATTCTCGGGGCTGCATTCTGAATAGTTCGTATTCTTGACTCAATGTATTTAATCTCGATCTTTTAACTTCAGTAGTTCCTTCATGAGTTTCTACCAAGGTATCCCATATTTCTTTCTCCGTTTTGCATGCCGAGACATGGAAGAACTCATCCATGCTAAGTGCACCTTGAAGAAGATTTATTGCTTTTTTATCATATAGAACCTTCTTCTTATCATCTTCGTCCCATGCAGCTTTAGGCTTTGATTAGCCAGCACCATTGATGATCGTTACAGGGATAAATGGACCATTCTCGACGGCATCCCATATTTCTTCTCCTTGTGCTTCTAGATGTGCCTTCATGCGTATTTTCCAGAAGTCAAAATATTCACCACAAAATAGAGGAGGCTTGTTGTTACTACCACCATCTTTGAAAACGGGATTTTGATTTGAGGAAGCCATTCTGGATCTTTTAGGAGCAGGTTACCTATAACCTGCTCTGATACCAATTATAAGTACGAGGTTGCGCCTAAGAGGGGGGTGAATTAGGTACTTTAAAAGTTTTTCCGATTTAGTGAGATGGATATTATTTTTCTAGTTTATGACTAGTGATGAAAGCGGTAAATGCGGAAAAGTAAAGAACACAGACATGTATCCTGGTTCTCCTCACAGTCCGAGAGTACTCCAGTCCCCTTTCAACATGAAAGAGATTTCCTTAATGTTAGATCTCTAGACAAGACACCCTAGTCCTTCTATACAAGACTCTAACCAATAAAACCACCAAGAACAATCCTCTTGGACCAAGAACAATCCTCTTGGATTTTCACTATGTCAACAATGAGAACAATCCTCTCAAAGTGACTACACTTGTATCCAACAATCCTGAAAAGACAAGATTTAAAAAACCACTTAAACTTATTTCCAACAATCCTGGAAAAATAAGTAAGTAACTATCAATATTTGATTTTGAGTGAGTTGAGTAGTATTGATCACTTATAGTGATTTAACAATTAATTATCTACTCTTCCAATAATAATATTGTACAATGACTCAAGATATAATTGCTCAAAGTTTTCTGTTTAATAATGTATGAAATTGTGCAGAAAACTTATGTATAAAAGTGAAGAAAAGCTTGAGTTTGTATTTTGAAAATTCAGAAAATATATTTGGAAGAGGTGTTGAAAATGATTTTGAAAATGAATATTTATATGTTCATAGCACCCTTTTGAAACATCATAATGTTCTGAAAATGAATCATGAACAAATGCCAAGATTGAGTGAAAGGTTTCAATGAAAAGGTATTATGAACAGGCATGAGAAAAGCTACTATTTTTCAAAATCGTGCAGCATGCAATTGATTACACCCTTTGTGTAAATCGATTGCATGGGGTTTCAACAGCTATATTTTCAAAAGTTTTAAGTGTTCAATCGATTGCACAAGTAATGTAAATCGATTGCATGTGAAGTCAGTATCAAAAAATAAGTTAGTGCAATCGATTGCACAAGCAATGTAAATCGATTGCACTGAGAAACAGAAGCAAACATTTTGAAAATTTTAAGTATGCAATCGATTGCACAAGCAATGTAAATCGATTGCACTGAGAAACAGAAGCAAAAAGATCTGAAAAATTGGAGCATGCAATCGATTACACTAATATGCAAATCGATTGCACTCAAGTAAAAAATGAATTTTAACTTTGAAAAACTTGAGTAATGATTTATAAAACAATTCTTATTCACCATTGAGCATCTATATCTTAATGTGATACGGTGGCAGAACTGGATTGTTTTGAGAAAATGCTGGTTTGCGTTTTGCGTTTGTGTTCGCAAAATGTCGCGGTAAGCAAGAGTCGCCACCGACTTTTATTTTATCCAACTGGAAAGGGAAAAAGCACAGAGAAGTTCCTTTATCGAGATTTTGAGTACGGGGGGTAGATTATATAAAGGGAAGGTGTTAGCACCCTTTCTATCCGTAGTTTTCTACGGGCTCTTAGGTACTTGCTCATCATTTTAAAAATTTCTTTCGTGTTTGTGTGTTTTGAAAAGTTTTTGTTTACTTCGTTTTAACCCTTGCTTCTGTCTTCAAGAGTGTTACAAAGTGTTTTTGAAAAAAACTTTGTTTGAAAAGAGTGTAAGTGTGGAAAGTTTATTTTGAGAAAGTACCTACTAGCATCTACCTACTCGAAAAGAGAATGTTTCTGTTCTTGTTTCCTTTAGACAGCGCTATCCTAATTATTTGAGAAATAGGAAGCACCGCCGTTAGAGTTGTAAGGGTCAATTCGAAAGAGACGTACGATCACTAAAGCAATATTAGGACGTCTTAGTAATAACCCTAGTGTCTTAAGATCATATTCGAGGAAACATTTCCGAGGCAACATTTCCGAACGAGACATTTGATCTTTGTTTAGACAAGAGAGCGACCACTAAAACACCCTATACTTAATGATCGTTTACCGAAGGCAACCGAAGTGAGTGTATACCCTAGGAGTGCGCATGTGCGAGTGATTTGATTTCAGTTATTATCTTTGCACATTTAGGGTTTGCTAACCATTTTAAAATTACCATACATTCTTGTCATGCAATCCTATTATCATACATCTAACAGTTAATATTTGCGAAAATTAAAATGCGAGAAATAAAACTACGCTATTACAAGGCTTCGGGGAGGGGGATTAATTACATAGCCAAAAACCCGTAAAACGATAAATAAAAGAAAAATCCTAATTAAACTATTACATACCATGAGCATTTACATTAATATCGTAAAAATAATAAATGCGCGCGATGAATCTTGAACGAGAAAAAATTAGGGTTTTGACCCCGTCTAAACCTAATTGAAAGAAAAATTATTATTTTTGTTGTTTTTGATTATTTTGAGAAAATAAGGTTTTAATTAAATAAGTACAAACCTAATTCCTAATTAATTAAAATTAAGAAAAATAATTAATTTGACCTATTTTTGCATTTTTGTTATTTTAAGAAAAGAAAATAAAAATTAAATCAAACAAACCCTAATTTTCTAATTTATTTTAAATTAGTTACAAAAAGGTTAAAATTACCCTAAAATTAAAATAAACTAATTATTAAATAAAGTTTGACAAAATATATAAAAACCTAAATTCTAATTTGATGAAATTGATTTTATGAGTTTTATAAAAAAAGAATTAATTTTATGTTAGAAAATAATTAATCAAAATAAATTAAATAAAAGAAATAGAAAAGAAAAATAAAGAAATGGGCCTGGTGTTAGTGGCAATGGAGGGGGTTTGACTCAACTTCTAAGCCCAATAATCCTTAGCCCACGTTGACTTTCCAGATCCTGTATGCTTGAATTGACTAGGGTGCATTGTGGACCTCCAAAGGATGGTCCTTGGATCCAGCTTGTTGGAGATCTGGTGGTTAAACATTGAGGGCGTATGGTGGTCTCCTTGCCTGTACATGTGCCTGATTATGCAAGAAAAAAACATTATGAAATAATAGGGGGACCTGGGGATCGAACCCAGGCCCTTTGGCTTTTTCCAACGCATGACAACCATCTGAGCTGGCTTGTTTTTTGTGTTAGTAAAATAATAAATAAGCATTATATGATAAAGACCAAAAGTGGATTCTGGAAATGCACGAGATTTGAATGGGCCATTCACACCATGCGACGCCATCATCTTCTACCTCATTCGTTGCTAAAAGTTTAGAAACTTTTACCTACAGACAAAAGGGCGTAGGTACAGCCCTGTGATTCTCCAAAATCTTATACAAGCATCATAAATCAATTCCAGTGGTACCAATCAACTCGTGGCAACCTCAAGAGCATCATGGTACCACTCTTCATGGCTAATTGTTCCTGCAAGCAAAATCCCTAAAAACAAAACCTAAACCCTAATCATGGCAACTTTCTGTATGGTTAACCAAAATGCAATTAATCATTATCATTAGCTTGCAAATGTTTCAAGGATTCAGAATATATAAACAAATCATGCTAAGAGTGCCAAGATTATGATATGCGATTTCAAGAAAACATGGAGTTCGTGGGATACTTACAGCGCGTATCTGGGCATGAAAATGCTTGCTAATGATTGGGATAGAGTCCTTAGATGCCCAGCGAACGAATGATGTGCTTGGAATGGTTTGAAAACACCTGGAACTATGAAATCAGATTACCACTTTTCTATGAAATTTTGAGATTTGTTCTTCTCTCCTCACGCCTCCAATCCTCTGCTTTTTTGTCTACACATGCTCTATATGTACCCTTAAATGGATTAAGCTTACAAATTTGCTTCAAATCTTTCTCAATTAAGATGATTGAATCATGATTTGATTCTTATGAAAATCTTTCTAAATCAAGCAAAACTCAAGTTTCTGTGTCCAAATGACCCTTGCACGATTTGATTCTCTTCCCAGCTGTATAAGAGACCTAAACATGCACAAAGTCTCAAGCCTTGATTAGTTTTGATATTTTCATGATTTTATTTTGATTTAAATTAATTTAATTGAAATCAAAATCAAAATAAATGACAAAAATAAAATAAAGACAAGTGGGAAGGATCATGGGTCGTGGATCATGTTACCAACTCAATACAAACACAAAAAGCTGGGCCCATTTGACAAAAATTACAAATTTTGCCACATTTGACTTTTAGCAATTTCGCAAAAAGGGTCAACTTCACCAATGCATAACTCCTTCAATTTTGACCCTAGAGATGTGTTCTTGAACTTTTTAGAAATCTTGAGATGTCCTCTAAGCAAACCTTTTGGTCTAATCTCAATTGAGTCTTCCATGTTCATGTATGAAGCTTTGACAAAAAAATTGTTTTTGTTGACTTTTCAAAATGACCAATAATGTCCAAATTTGTATCTTCTTGTGAGTGCATATTTTGAACCTGGAAGATGAAGATGGATTGTAGGGAATTACATCCTCTTCAAAATGAGCTTTGGATGGGTCATATTTGATAAAGTATGAGAAATTTATGCTTGGTCAAAGTTGAGTTGACTTTTCCTACAAAACCCTAATTTAGCAACTTTTGGGTTTTGATGAATTATGAGCAATCCTTGAAGAATCATGATCAACCCTTGATCAAATGATAACTAATACTTCAAAATGAGGATGTTGACCAAAAATCTTGAAGTTTGACTGTGAGTAGGACACAATTGACTTTTGCCCTAACATAGTCGATTTTCAGGTCTTTGAGCAATTGACTGAGCAAATTTCCTATGTAAGGCTTGAAGCTTGACATGGATGATCTTGAGAACATATTAGGACAATAGTGAGAATTTGGGATCCTTTGGACTCAAACATCTTGATGCAAACTGAAACCCTAATTTGAGGTAGACTGCCTTAGGAGAGAGTTTGTCTGGTCAACCCTTGGAATTCCTTGAGCAATTTGAGGACCTCATTTGAAATGTATTGAGAAATATGGGAGGGAAAATTTTGGGGTACAACAGTTGTCCCTGTTGAATCTTCTTAAACCATAGGATGTAGATTGGCTTGCTTGCCTTTCGTGATCCGAAGGTGGAAGATGATTGAACACTAGAGTGCCCAGAAATTTTCACTCGCATGAAGTGGTACATGTCTTACAATATCGGGAATGGGCTTATAGATGCCATTTGGAGATTGATGATGGAAGATGGGCTTAAAGATGCCATCAGAAGAAGTGTCGATCGCATAAGAGATTCCTTTGCGAGAGCCCGTATACCTGTTGTTGAGGAGGATTACGCTGGGGAATGCTGGTCTCTGTCTTGGTAAAAGCTGAATTTTAGGAGCTTTGGTTGTTCGTTATTCTACTGGGGAATCATCTCTTAGTCGGGGAGGTGAAAACGAACTTCTATCTGGTCGTGTTCTAGGCTTTACAGTGATTTACTGAGGAAAATAAGACCGACTGCTATCTAGTCGTGCTCCAGGCTTTATAGTTACTTATTGGGGAGATGAGATTAAACTTGCTATCTGGTCGTTCTCCAGGCTTCGCAATTTCTCAATTCTTATCTGGTCGTACTCCAGGCTTCAGAAGGAATTAAGTTGTTATCCAGTCGCATCTGGGCTTCAACTTGAATTCAGGGCACAATAATATCCGGTTGATTTCGGGCTTCTTAGTAATTGTCTAGGTAAACTGCTATTTGGTCGAAACCCAAGCTTCGCAGTGTCTTATACCGTTATCTGGTCGATTCCAGGCTTCAGTCTTTTGCCGCTATCTGGTCGTAATCCAGGCTTCGCAACTTCTTACTTCTTATCTGGTCGCGTTCCAGTCTTCAGAAGAAATCAAGTGGTTATCCAGTCGCATCCAGGCTTCCATTTTATTTTTAGGCCTACTAATATTCGGTCGATTCCGGGCTTCTTAGTAATTGGCCGGGTAGACTGCTATTTGGTCGAAATCCAAGCTTCTCAGTGTCCCTTACTGTTATCTGGTCGTAGTCCCAGGCTTCAATGTATTTTTCCGCTATCTGGTTGTAATCCAGGCTTCACGGTGTCTTGTACCATTATCTGGTCGAATCCAGGCTTCACGATATCTTGCATTGTTATCTGGTCGATTTCCAGGCTTCACAATACCTTATTAAGCTGTTTTCCAGTTGATTTCCGGGCTTCACTGCTTGTGTTTATGATATACCACTATCTGGTTGATTCCAGGCTTCATGGTGTCTTTATACTGCTATCTGGTTGTAATCCAGGCCTCACAGTAACTTGCATTGCTATCTGGTCGTTCTCCATGATTCACAATAACTTACTGGGGATTCAACTATTTTCCAGTCGATTTCCGGGCTTCATAGCTTGAATTTAAGATAAACCACTATCTGGTCGATTTCAGGCTTCGCGGTATTTTGGTACTATTATCTGGTTGTTCTCCAGGCTTCACAGTATGATGGAGAAATCAAGATATTATCCGGTCGAATCCGGGCTTCATAGCTTGAACTGGAATAGAAATCTTAGCATCGATTTGACTGAACTAGAGAAAACTTGTGAGAATTTGATTGTATCTTTCACTGAAAGGTAAAGGGTTAGTCGTATGTAATGTCATGATGTATGAAATGTATTGAGTAATGATGCTCTCAAAATAAATGAGATTATGCCGTATGATGCGTATGCGCATGTCATGATGTATGGATATGCAATGTTTTTATGATGTTCTCTAGTTGGGGAAAATAAATCCCGGACTGCTGCTGGAGAGTACAAGGAGTTGAATTCTTCATTCTCGCTGGAGGTAATGACCGAAGATGATTTGAGAATAAATTGGCGGGAGAATAACTCTGCTGGAGAATAAACTGGCGAGAGAATGACTTTGTGGGGAAGAGAGATATTCTGCTAGAAGATCTGTTGATTTAGAGAAATATCCTCAACTGGGGATGAATTACTGTTGCTTGGTGATAATGAACCCGGTTGGGGATTGAGTTTCTGCTTGTGGAATAAATAAACTCCACTGGGGGATAATCTTCTAATGCATGTGATAAATAAACTCTGCTTGGGAATAATTACCATCATTATCTTTGGGTGCTTCTTACTCGGCGGGGAGTGTATATATCTTTAGTCATATTCTCCAGCTGGCTCTATCCCTGTACCTGATGGGTAGAGTAATTGTAAGGTTTGGACATTTCTGTTTGCCCCTGTTCCTGAAATTACGAGTGATCGTCTTTTGTTTCGCATGTAAATATTTATGAGCAGCAATTATTTTCAAATGCATATATCAAAAATGAATCATTGGACGTTCTTGCAAAACAAAACAGAAAAAGAAAACACAAGTTGAAATTTCTTTGTGAAAATGAATTGTATTGATTTTTGAAGTTAGCCTGTAATAGGCATTTTGTACAAGAGGCTGACGTCCTAGTAAGAGAACACCGCCGAGAGAATTATACATTTTGTGGAAAAGAAAGAGAAACAACTAAGTAAAACAATCCCACTGGGTTCCAACTCTTCTATTGCCTTTATATCTTCGAGCGTCTCATCACTTTGCTACTTGGTCGAAGGTAGATCAGATTGATTGGCGCCGTCCGAGCTTGATAGTCGATACTGAAGTCTGGTTGCAAGATGATCCAATGAGACATAGTGTTACGCTTTGATCCCTAATTTTTTCCTGGACCGCCCTTTCGAGTTTTCGGTCCACCGGGATACCCTTTTTTGCCCAAGCCGCCTTTTCAAGTTTTCGACTTGCCGGGTGTACAGTTTTTTTTTCATTTTCATCCCTTACTTTTTCCCGAACCCTTTTGGTCCGCCGGGAAGCCCTTATTTTTTCCTAGGCCAGTCAACCTAGCGGGTCTTTGATTATGCATAGTATGTTTTCACTATGTCTACATTGACAGGGTGAGGAAGGTCGTCACCATCCATGGTGGTTAGAATCATAGCTCCTCCCGAAAAAATGTTCTTAACCACAAATGGCCCTTCATACATAAGGGTCCACTTGCCCCTGGGATCACCTTGCGGCAGTATGATGCGTTTGATCACCAGATCCTCGACTTGATACTCTTGTCTTCTGACTTTCTTGTTAAGAGCCTTGATCATCCGCTTTTGATATGTCTGACCATGACAAATAACAGTAAGTCTCTTTTCATCGATTAAGTTCAACTGATCAAGTCGGGTCTGGATCCAATCGTCCTCACTCAAACCTGCATCCTTCATAATCCGGAGAGAGGGCATCTGGATTTCAATGGGTAAGACTACCTCCATGCCATACACTAGAGAGTAGGGTGTTGCCCCTGTCGATGTCCGTGCTGAGGTACGATACCCATGAAGAGCGAATGGTAACATCTCATGCTAGTCTTTGTATGTCACTGTCATCTTCTGCACAATTTTCTTGATGTTCTTATTAGCTGCTTCAACAGCCCCATTCATCTTCGACCGGTAAGGAGAAGAGTTATGATGATGTATCTTAAACTGTTTGCAGAGCTCGGTGATCATTGTATTGTTGAGATTTATACCATTGTCTGTAATGATCCTCTCTGGTACACCATATCGACAGATCAGGTTGTGCCGGAAAAACTGCGCCATGACGTTCTTGGTTACTGTAGCAAAGGAAGCTGCCTCGACCCACTTCGTAAAGTAATCAATAGCTACTAGAATGAAACAATGCCTGTTAGACGCAGTATGTCTGATCTCGCCGATCATATCGATGCCCCACATTGCAAAAGGCCAAGGTGCTGTTAAAACATTCAGAGGAACTGGAGGTACATGCACCTTATCAGCATAGACTTGGCACTTATGACAAGTTCGAGAATGCTGATAATAATCGGCTTCCTTAGTGGACCAATAATATCCTGCCCATAGGATTTTCTTCGCCATGGTATGTCCATTGGAATGAGTTCCGAAGGTACCTTCATGTAACTCTGCCATGATCCTTTCTGCCTCGCTCTTGTCCACACATCGCTGTAAGGTTGAATCATGATTACGCTTATAAAGGATCCCATTACTGACGAAGAACTTTGCAGCGAACCTTCTCAGAAACTTCTTATCATTAACAGATGCACCCTCGGGGTACTCTTGAGCCTCAAGATACCTCTTTACCTCGTGAAACCAGGGTTTATCTGCTACCTCTTCAGTCTCAATGTCACAACAATGTGTGGGTTCGTCCAACCTCTCAATGGTAATCTGGGGAGCTTCATTGTCCCACCTGACTTTGAACATAGAAGACATGGTAGCTAGGGCGTCTGCCAACTGATTCTCCTCTCTTGGGAAGTGTTCAAAGGTTACTCCTCAAAGTGTGGGAGCAACGTCAGTATATATTCTTTGTAAGGAATAAGATTTGGGTGCTTCGTATCCCACTCGCCTTTGATCTGACTGATCACTAGAGCAGAATCTCCGAATACACTCAAGAACTTAATCCTTAGGTCGATAGAAGCTTGAAGGCCCATGATGCACGCTTCATACTCTGCCATATTGTTGGTGCAGTTAAAACATAATCGGGCGATGAACAGAGTATGACAACCCTCAGGAGATATGATCACGGCGCCAATGCCATTACCCAACGCGTTTGAGGCTCCATCAAAATACATAGACCATCGGGATCCTTCCTCATGTCCTTCATATGGTTCAGGTTCTTCACAGTTGGTCACCAACATGATGTTCTCATATGGGAACTCAAAATTCATGGATTTATAATCATCCACGGCTTGATGCGCCAAATGATTCGCCAACACACTCCCCTTGATTGCTTTTTGGGTTGTGTATTAGATGTCATACTCAGTTAAGATCATCTTCCATCTTGCTATTCTTCCGGACAAGGCAAGTTTTTCGAAGATATACTTGATTGGGTCCATCTTTGATATCAATAAGGTAGTGTGAGTCAGCATATACTGTCTCAGCCAGCGAGCAGCCCATGCCAAAGCGCAACAAGTTTTCTCGAGCAACGAGTATCAGGTCTCGTAGTCGGTAAACTTTTTGCTAAGGTAGTAAATAGCATGCTCTTTTCGGCCAGACTCGTCATGCTGCCCCAGCACGTACCCCATTGAATTATCCAGCACTGTCAAGTATAAGATCAAAGGTCTTCCTTCAACTGGAGGCATCAGAATAGGTAGATCTTTGAGGTATTCCTTGATCCTTTCGAAAGCGATCTGACATTCATCATTCCATTTTACCACTTGATCTCTCTTCAGTAGCTTGAAGATCGGCTCACAAGTAGCAGTCAGATGTGAAATGAATCGGGAAATGTAATTTAGACGTCCCAAAAAGCCTCTAACTTCCTTTTCTGTGCGGGGAGACGGCATCTCCTGTATAGCCTTCACCTTTGCAGGATCCACTTGAATACCTTTATCACTAACGACGAAACCCAGCAGCTTACCAGACCTTACCTCGAAGGTGCACTTATTCGGGTTTAACCTTAGCTTGTACATCTTCAACCTGTCGAACAGTTTCTGGAGATGGTCAAGGTGCTCTTCCTCAGTCTGGGACCTTGCGATCATGTCATCAACATAAACCTCAATCTCATGGTGAATCATGTCATGGAACAAAGCGACCATGGCGCGCTGATAAGTTGCCCCAGCATTCTTCAACCCGAAAGGCATTACCTTGTAATAGAAGGTGCCCCACTGCGTAACGAAGGTCGTCTTCTCCATGTCCTCGGGAGCCATCTTAATCTGATTGTAACCAGAAAAACCATCCATAAAGGAGAAGACCTTATGCTGCACGGTGTTGTTGACCAAAACATCGATGTGAGGAAGTGGGAAATCATCCTTGGGGCTCGCCCTGTTCGGGTCTCTATAGTCCACACACATCTGTACGTTAAGATCTTTCTTCGGCACTGGAACAACGTTGGCAACCCACTGCGGATAAGAAGTAACAGCTAGAAATCCGACGTCAAACTGTTTCATGACTTCAGCTTTGATTTTCTCAGACATCTCAGGGAGCATACCACGAACCTTCTGTTTTACCGGAGGGCGGTCTTCTTTAGTAGGTCGGCGGTGAACCATAACGTCAGTGTCCAAACTAGGCATATCTTTATATGACCAAGCGAAGATCTCAACATAGTCACGTAGCATTTGTATCAACCGTTGTTTGACACTGGGCTCCAGATTCGCACCTATCTTGACCTCTTTCCGGTCTTTCTCGGTACCCAAATTCACTGATTCCACTGGCTCTTCATGGGGCTGTATGGCCCTCTCTTCCTGTAGTAACAGTCTAGCAAGTTCCCTAGGCACTTCACAATCATCCTCACCTTCGTCCTTGGCTTGGTTGATCGGATTTTCGAAGTCATAACTGGCAGTAGCAGAGTCGTTATCAACGGGATCCAGAGTGGATATGGATCTGAATTATGATATGTGAGTGTGTGTAAGACAATAGCTATTTTGATAAAGTGCGAGATAAAAAGGAAAAACAAGGAGCGTAAAATTTGTAATGCAAGAAAACGTCCAATGCTTTATTGATGATATATGAAAATGACAAATAATAAGCCCTCACAAACAAAGCCAAGGTGCCTCGGGCAAGGCACCGGGCCGTAAAGTTTCAAACTGTCTGTTACAAATCTCAAAACAAAAGTATATTACTGTGTAATAAAAGAAACGGGTACGAAGTCCTTCACCGTCCAGTTGTTCAATCCACCGTTGGTAGTCGGGTAGATCCAGCTGTCGATATCTGACTCTTCTTCATCATCCTCAATTGCATTCACTCCCTGATTACTGATGTGCGGAGAAGGTCTTCCAATCCGCGTGCGCCGAACAGCCCTTTGAGCCTCTTTAGTAAAGCCCAAACCAAACTTGTTAGTCTTGTGTGTGAAATCATGGAGCTGACCCCAATTTGCACACCCCCCTTTTTCAATTACAGCCCTGGCATCCTTGAGGGAAGCCATCTTCATCGGAGGTTTGTCAGCAGCAACTTCAGTCGACGCCAGAGTCTGGGGGACCTCTTCAAAGTTCTGACACGGGGTTTTGATGAACTCCCCATCCATCTCCACATAGCGAAATGAATTAAGATGACTCACCATATACTCCTCTTCACCTCGTACCACGATGATCTTCCGCTTTACCGGATATTTCAACATTTGATGGAGCGTAGAAGTCACTGCCCCAGCCTTATGAATCCAAGGGCGACCCAGCAAGCAAGAATATGATGGTCGGATGTCCATCACGTAGAAAGTAGATGCAAAAGTCTGAGAGCCAACTTTGACAAGGACGTCCACCTCCCCGTGCACCATCCTTTTTGACCCGTCGAAAGCCCTTACCACAATATTACTCGGCTTCAAAATCAAACCTTCACAGTCCAGACGGTCTAATGCTTTCTTGGCCAAAACATTCAATGAGGACCCAGTATCCACCAGTATGTGGGCCATGGTAGTGCCCCTGCACTCGATCGAGACGTGCAGAGCATCATTATGATTTCTTTGTTTAGAATTCAGATCTGCATCTGAGAAACCCAACCCATTGTCGGCAGTCAAACTAGCTACACAGTCGTTGAATTGATTGGCAGAAGTTTCCTGCGGCACATGCGCAGTTTTGAGGAAAGAAATTAAAGCCTTTGCATGGGCTTCCGAACACAATAAAAAGGACAACATGGAAATTTTTGACGAGGTCTGCCCTAGCTACTCGACTACATTGTAGTCGCTCTTCTTGATAATCTTCATAATTTCTTCTATCTCCTGCTTAGAGGTTTCTACAATGATCTTCTTAGGTGCCTCCGTCCGGACAGGATCACCTGTGGTTTCTTTGCCCCGAGTCCCAGATGACTCGGCGATAGGGGTGATAACTGGAATCAGAACTGGAACAATAGCTGATGTACTAGCAGATGGGATGGAAATAGGTTTGTGAACAGTCGGAGGGAAAATCTCAGGAGAGAAGAGTCTTCCACTTCTGGTGACCTTGCTAGCCCCGACAATATTACTGATATCAGCATCAGCTTCTTCAATCTTTAAGTCTTGCTTAACTCCATGTTAATACACATTGGCCCATAGTGCCAAGGGACAACCTTATCTGAAGTGTATGGGATAGGACCAGGGATAGTAATGATTAGCTGAGTGATTCTTGGAACAGGTGTAATCCTAACAGGCTTTCTCGATGAAGCCTTGGAAGGATTGGCAGAAATGGTTATGATGGAAACATCTTGAATTGGAACCAACTAAATCATAGTCTTCTCGAACAGGATCTCTTTGTTATCCATCAAACGTTGAACACCTGATTTCAATAAGTGGCAACCAGCAAGAAGAATTGAACACATATGGCAACCTTCGCCACAACCCGGAAATAAACCGGCCAACAATAGATTCTTCTTAACTATCATCAAAGGAGTAGAAATGTCTTCCACAGAGGTCACAAATAAATCATCATCCACGGCATTCACTCCATGACCATGTTAGGGCATAGGAGCAGTTATGATGTTGGGCTTCTCCGGAGCGTCAAACTCAATCTCTTTGGCTTCGATCAAATCTTGCACCTTATTATTCAAGGCCCAACAGTTATTTGTATCATGACCTGGGCCATCGGAGTGATAGGCGCAGCGGGCATTCGGGTTATATAGCGGAGATGTGGTGTTGGGATTCTTCGGGGCTTCCCTCAGAGTTACTAGGTTGGTCTTTAATAATTGTGGTAGAATTTGAGCTAGGGTCATATTGAGCCGAGTGAAATGTCTTTATGGTCTCTCCACCCTTTGTTGATTGTTGCATTGCGGAGAAACTGTGGGTCTTGATATCACTACCGCATTTACTTCTTGATGGTGTTCAGGTCTATTTTGGCTCCTCAAGCCATAGACTGCACTAGCTTCTTTCTTACCGGTGAAAGGCTTCTTCACTACACTTGATGAAGTACCCTTCTGTATCTTACCACTTCGGATACCAGCTTCTACTCTCTCCCCAGTCAGGATCAACTCAGTAAACCCAGATGACGAACTGCCGATCAGATGATTGAAAAATGGACCCGATAGCGTCCCTAGAAACATGTCAACCAACTCCCTATCAGACAAAGGGGGTTGGACTCTTCCAGCCAAATATCTCCACTTCTGAGCATAGTCCTTAAAACCTTCACTTGCACCCATTGACACACCCTAAAGCTGAGTATGAGTGGGAGCAAGGTCGGCGTTATACTGATACTGCCTGTAGAAAGCAGCAGCAAGGTCCTCCCAGTTTCGGACATTAGCTCCTTCCAATTGATAAAACCATTCAAGCTGAGACCCCGACATACTATCTTGAAAGAAATGCACCCATAAATTTATGTCAGCAGTGTAAGGTTGGATTTTTCTGACGTACAAGCGGAGATGGAGTTTTGGACAGGATACTCCATCGTACTTGGAAAAAACCGGAGCTTTGAACTTATGAGGGATCACCACCCCGGATGCCAGTCCCAGTTCTTCAAAATCCAAACCAGGGATCTTCTGACACTCCATAGCACTCAGACGGTCTTCAAGTTGCTTGTACCTATCCTCAGCAGGAGGATACTGTTCCTCATTATAATCCGTATCATTATCTAAAACTGCGGGACTGGGACCCTTTTCTTCTTCTTGGTCTTCTCCTCCTTTGGATGAAAAGGACATATCAGCTTTCTGTTTCAACCTATCCCCAAACCTTTTGCCCATACTCAGCTGAACGACCTTCTTCTTCTTCTTCTTCTTCTTCTTCTCTTTATCTTTCAGAATGAGAGCTTTCAAGTCTTCTTGGCCTTTAGCCAAGCTCAAGAACATCTCTTGGAATTGGGAATTTTGTGCCTGAAGATCTTTGATAGATTGATCGGAAGACATTTCCGCTGAAGTAAACAACGAAGAAGATGAGAAACCTGTAATGGTACCTATAATGGTGTGCATGATAATGGGATGCATATGTAATGATTTCAAAGACTTTGGGAGATTTAAATTTGCAAAGAAAAAAATAAACAAACTTTATTAGATTAAACTTGTAAAAAGGTTCAACAGTGCCTTTTAAGGCGTTTACAAAGAAATAAACAAAACACAAATCTAAACTAGAAAAAGCAAAATCAGAAATCCCATGGACGCTTCCCCTTCGTGCTGACATAGTCATTGATCGTTCTTTCATTCTCAAGTTGCCTGGTGAGCTTCAACATCTTCCTCTCTTGATCATGGTACTTTTCCCGGTAGGTATCCCTCTCCTCCTTCAGCTGAATCCAGGATCTCTTCAATGCCCCAAGATCAGTGGGCATGTAGGGATAAAGGACCGTATAAGGAATTCCATCTTCATTAGTAGGCTCCACAATCACTGGCAACACAACTTCATAGGGCATCCCAAGCTTCTGAGCACGAGCTCGAACCCACTGGAGATAGGGCTGCATAGAGAGAGAAGTCCTTGGTCCTAGCTCTTGAGGGTCAAACCTGTTCACCATGCCCCAAGCTCGTATAAACCTTCGGCGGTGCTCGTCAACGTCCTCCTTGTAGTCAAAGGCAATATCTGTAAGAAGTAGCTCATGAGGACCGTCTCTCTGAGCCCGACCGAATTGTCGCAAATCCAAACAAGGACTGTAGGTTATACCCCCTCTGATTCCAAGAAACGGGACATTAGGGTATCCCCCACATCGGTCAATGACAGCAGTGCTTTCCATAGCCTTGGAACTCCAAAGAATGTTTGTATGGGCAAGTGACATTATTCTGTAAGACCATCCTAAACCTTCCTCATTCTTCAACACAGATTTGGGGAGGTGCGAAATAAACCACATCTCCAGCAAAGGCATGCAACACATGAGAGTCCCTCTTCTTCGCACAATACGAGTGTAGAGGGCATGCAAGATATCACCCAGAAGAGTAGGCACAGGATTGCGAGACAGGAAGATCTTGACCGCATTCACATCAATAAAGGAATCTGGATTCAGAAAGAGAACTAAACCGTAGATAAGGAGAGCCAAGATGTCTTCAAAAGCGTGAAAATCCAAGTTATCCCAGAATAGTTGAGCTTGATCTATCAGAAACCTGGCTAAGAAACATTCAACCCCGCTTTGTGTCTCCCAGTTAGATACTACATTAGCATGTGTGAGATGCAAAGCTGAAGCAATGTCTTCTGGTCTAGGAGTCTCTTCCAACCCTGTGAAGGGCATATGCTCAAGGATGGATATGCCCAGTAAGTGAGAAAAATCTTCCATGGTAGGAACTAGCTGATAATCCTGGAAAGTGAAACAATGATGCACCGGATCGAAGAACTGGAAAAGCACACTCATCATCTGCTCATCAAACTTTGAGGTAACCAAGCTAAGAAGTTGACCATGTCTTATAATGAATGAAGAAGTATCATAAACCTTTGAGACTAACTCTTTGAGTTGAGCAGGTAATTGCACAAAGTTAACTCGAATGGTGTTTCTGCGCATGGAAGCCATAATCTGCAAAACAGAACAAAGATAAATCCCCTCGGTCTTTGAAATGGTTAGTATAATGAAGTATGCATGCTATGTTATGATGCATGATGTCATGATAAAAAACACAACAGGTATAGGAAATAACATACATGGTAAAGGCAAACAAGTCACACAAGATCCCTTAAGTTTCAGGCTTGCATGGGGTCTAGGTACTACCCTCTTGAAGTTCAGTTTGTTTCAACCTGTCCTAATAATAGTAACCGGGTTCTAGAGGTTCTCAATATCACTGACCATCCTCCATCGGTCATGGTTTCAGCTCACGCAATCTTTTCTTGCGGACGGAACTATCTCGAGAGTATGGTCTCAATGAGTGTAGCATCGAGTATCAACCAGTTCTGAACTTTACACTGAGGTTGGATATCTCACTACTTCCTACTAGCCAAGTTGGTCAATTATGGGTTCTAAGGTCAGTTGATGCTTAACGACACACATAGCAGCCCCGTATTCTCCTTGTTTCTCCACAAGGGATACCGGTACCAACCAATGTGCCACACCAATGTAGCTACTGCTTCAACCGTATCGGTCTACGCCGTATAGTTCCCTCACAGTTTATTGCTACTTACCTAAAAGGTGTCCCCCAAATCCGGATTAGGATCTATAGTAACTCCCAATACAAAACCCTTTAACAGTAAAGCAACCAAAACAAACAAGAGAAGAAATTTATGATGAACTAATCCTAAGGTATACCCCACTTATATCCCCAGCAGAGTCTCCAGTTCTGTGATACGGTGGCAGAACCGGGCTGTTTTGAGAAAATGCTGGTTTGCGTTTTGCATTTGTGTTCGCAAAATGTCGCGGTAAGCAAGAGTCGCCATTGACTTTTATTTTATCCAACTGGAAAGGACAAAAGCACAGAAAAATTCCTTTTTCGAGATTTTGAGTACGGGGGATAGATTATAGAAAGGGAAGGTGTTAGCACCCTTTCTATCCGTAGTTTTCTACGCGCTCTTAGGTACTTGCTCATCATTTTAAAAATTGCTTTCGTGTTTGTATGTTTTGAAAAGTTTTTGTTTACTTCGTTTTAACCCTTGCTTCTGTCTTCAAGAGTGTTACGAAGTGTTTTTGAAAAAAACTTTGTTTGAAAAGAGTGTAAGTGTGGAAAGTTTATTTTGAGCAAGTACATACTAGCATCTACCTACTCGAAAAAAGAATGTTCTTGTTCTTGTTTCCTTTAGACAGCGCTATCCTAATTATTTGAGAAATAGGAAGCACCGCCGTTGGAGTTGTAAGGTTCAATTCGAAAGGGACGTACGATCACTAAAGAAATATTAGGATGTCTTAGTAATAACCCTAGTGTCTTAAGATCATATTCGAGGCAACATTTCCGAGGCAACCTTTCCGAGGCAACATTTCTGAGGCAACATTTCCGAACGGGATATTTGATCTTTGTTTAGACAAGAGAGCGACCACTAAAACACCCTATACTTAATGATCGTTTACCGAAGGCAACCGAAGTGAGTGTATACCCTAGGAGTGCGCATGTGCGAGTGATTTGATTTTAGTTATTATCTTTGCACATTTAGCGTTTGCTAACCATTTTAAAATTAACATACGTTCTTGTCATGCAATCCTATTATCATACATCTAACAGTTAATATTTGCGAAAATTAAAATGTGAGAAATAAAACTCCGCTATTACAAGGCTTTGGGGAGGGGGATTAATTACATAGCCAAAAACCCGTAAAACGATAAATAAAAGAAAAATCCTAATTAAACTATTACATACCATGAGCAGTTACATTAATATCGTAAAAATAATAAATGCGCGCGATGAATCGAGAACGATAAAAAATTAGGGTTTTGACCCCGTCTAAACCTAATTGAAAGAAATTTTTTTTGTTGTTTTTGATTATTTTGAGAAAATAAGGTTTTAATTAAATAAGTACAAACCTAATTACTAATTAATTAAAATTAAGAAAAATAATTAATTTGACCTATTTTTACATTTTTGTTATTTTAAGAAAAGAAAATAAAAATTAAATCAAACAAACCCTAATTTTCTAATTTATTTTAAATTATTTACAAAAAGGTTAAAATTACGCTAAAATTAAATTAAACTAATTATTAAATTAAATTTGACAAAATATATAAAAACCTAAATTCTAATTTGATGAAATTGATTTTATGAGTTTTATAAAAAAAGAATTAATTTTATGTTAGAAAATAATTAATCAAAATAAATTAAGTAAAAGAAATAGAAAAGAAAAATAAAGAAATGGGTCTGGTGTTAGTGGCAATGGAGGGGGTTTGAATCTGACTTCTAGGCCCAATAATCCTTAGCCCACGTTGAATTTCCAGATCTTGTATGCTTGCATTGACTAGGGTGCATTGTGGACCTCCAAAGGATGGTCCTTGGATGCAGCTTGTTGGAGATCTGGTGGTTGAACATTGAGGGTGTATGGTGGTCTCCTTACCTGTACATGTGCCTGATTATGCAAGAAAAAACATTATGAAATAATAGGGGGACTTGGTGATCGAACCCAAGCCCTTTGGCTTTTTCCAACGCATGACAACCATCTGAGCTGGCTTGTTTTTGTGTTAGTAAAATGATAAATAAGCATTATATGATAAAGACCAAAAGTGGATTCTGGAAACGCACGAGATTTGGATGGGCCATTCACACCATGCCACGCCATCATCTTCTACCTCCTTCTGTTGCTAAAAGTTTGGAAACTTTTACCTACTGACAAAAGGGCGTAGGTACAGCCCTGTGATTCTCCAAAATATTATGCAAGCATCATAAATCAATTTCAGTGGTACCAATCAACTCGCGGCAACCTCACAAGCATCATGGTACCACTCTTCATGGCTAATTGTTCCTGCAAGCAAAATCCCTAAAAATGAAACCTAAACCCTAATCATGGAAACTTTCTGTATGGTTAACCAAAATGCAATTAATCATTATCATTAGCTTGCAAATGTTTCAAGGATTCAGAATATATAAACAAATCATGCTAAGAGTGCCAGGATTATGATATGCGATTTCAAGAAAACATGGAGTTCGTGGGATACTTACAACGCGTATCTGGGCACGAAAATGCTTGCTAATGATTGGGATAGAGTCCTTAGATGCCCAACAAATGAATGATGTGCTTGGAATGGTTTGAAAACGCCTGGAACTATGAAATCAGATTGCCATTTTTCTATGAAATTTTGAGATTTGTTCTTCTCTCCTCACGGCTCCAATCCTCTGCTTTTTTGTCTGCACATGCTCTATATGTACCCTTAAATGGATTAGGGTTACAAATTTGCTTCAAATCTTTCTCAATTAAGATGATTGAATCATGATTTGATTCTTATGAAAATCTTTCTAAATCAAGCAAAACTCAATCTTTTTGTGTCCAAATTACCCTTGCACGATTTGATTCTCTTCCCAGCTGTATAAGAGACATAAACATGCACAAAATCTAAAGCCTTGATTAGTTTTGATACTTTCATGATTTTATTTTGATTTAAATTAATTTAATTGAAATCAAAATCAAAATAAATGACAAAAATAAAATAAAGACAAGTGGGAAGGATCATGGGTCGTGGATCATGTTACCAACTCAATACAAACACAAAAGCTGGGCCCATTTGACAAAAATTGCAATTTTGGCCACATTTGACTTTTAGCAATTTATCAAAAAGGGTCAATTTCACCAATGCATAACTCCTTCCATTTTGACCCTAGAGATGTGTTCTTGTACTTTTTAGAAAGCTTGAGATGTCCTCTAAGCAACCCTTTTTGTCTCATCTCAATTGAGTCTTCCATGTTCATGTATCAAGCTTTGACAAAAAAAGGTGTTTTTGTTGACTTTTCAAAATGACCTATAATGTCCAAATTTGTATCTTCTTGTGAGTGTATATTTTGAACTTGGGAGATGAAGATGGATTATAGGGAATTACATCCTTTTCAAAATGATCTTAGGATGGGTCATTTTTTATAAAGTATGAGAAAGTTATGCTTGGTCAAATTTGAGTTGACTTTTCTTGCAAAACCCTAATTTAGTAACTTTTGGGTTTTGATGAATTGTGAGCAATCCTTGAGGAATCATGATCAACCCTTGATCAAATGATAATTAATACTTCAAAATTAGGATGTTGACCAAAAATATTGAAGTTTGACTATGAGTAGGACACAGTTGACTTTTGCCCTAGCACAATCGATTTTCAGGTCTTTGAGCAATTGACTGAACAAATTTTCTCTGTAAGGCTTGAAACTTGACATGGATGATCTTGAGAACATATTAGGACAATAGTGAGCATTTGGGATCCTTTAGACTCAAACATCTTGATGCAAACTGAAACCCTAATTTGAGGTAGACTACCTTAGGAGAGAGTTTGTCTGGTCAACCCTTGGACTTCCTTGAGCAATTTGAGGACCTCATTTGAAATGTATTGAAAAATATGGGAGGGAAAATTTTGGGGTACAAAACTTAAGATCAAAGTAAATAATACCATTATACCTTGAAAGTTGTTAAGATCTTTTAACTGAATATTTTGTCTATAGATGCTTTGAGCTTGATCATAAATATTTGCCTTCTTTGTCAATCATGGTTTGTCTTCATCAAAACAAAAGTTCATTTGAGAAGCTTGATTTTACAAATGTTCCTTCAGGGTACTCTTGAGCCTCAAGGTATCTTTTCACTTCATGAAACCAAGGCTTCTCTTCTACTCTGTCAGTGTCAACTTCATAGCAATGTGTCGGTTCGTCTAGCCTCTCGATAGTAATTCTAGGAGCCTCGTTGTTCCATCTGACTCTAAACATAGACGACATGGTTGCTAATGCATCTGCCAACTGATTCTCTTCTCTTGGGATGTGCTCAAAAGTGATCTCCTCGAAGTATGGAATTAAGGTCAGAACATGCTCTCTATAAGGAATGAGGTTCGGATGCTTCGTATCCCATTCTTCCTTAATTTGGCTGATCACCAGGGCTGAGTCACCGTATATGCTCAAGAACTTGATTCTCAGGTCAATAGCATCTTTAATACCTATGATGCATGCTTCATATTCAGCCATGTTGTTGGTACAATCAAAGAATAATCTGGCGGTGAATGGCGTATAGCAACCTTCAGGAGAGATAATTACAACACCGATTTTGTTGCCAAGTGCATTAGAAGCTCCATCGAAAACCATAGTCCATCGGGATCCTGGATCAGGTTCTTCATATGGTCCAGGTTCTTCATATTCTGTAATTAGCATAATATTCTCATCAGGAAACTCGAAGTTCATAGATTGGTAGTATTCTATGGCTTGATGAGCCAATTGATTTTCCAGTGCACTCCCTTTGATTGCTTTTTGAGTGGTGTAATGAATTTCATATTTTGTCAAGACCATTTTCCATCTGGCTATCCTTCCGGAGAGAGCGGGTTTCTCAAAGATGTATTTTATGGGATACATTTTAGAGATCAATAGAGTAGTATGAGTCAACATATAATGTCTTAGTCGGCGAGCATCCCATGCCAAAGTGCAACAAGTTTTCTCGAGCAGTGAGTATCTTGTTTCACAGTCGGTAAACTTTTTACTCAGGTAGTATATTGCATGCTCTTTTCTACCAGACTCGTCATGCTGGCCCAATACACACCCCATTGAATTTTCTAGCACTGTTAGATACATGATTAGAGGTCTTCCTTCAACTAGTGGCATCAGAATTGAAGGTTCTTGTAGGTACTTCTTGATTTTGTCAAAGGCTATATGACAATCGTCGTTCCATTTTACTACCTGGTCTTTCTTCAACAACTTGAAGACCGACTCATAAGTAGTAGTCAAGTGAGAAAAGAATCGGACAATATAATTCAGTCGTCCCAAGAAACCTCTAACTTCCTTCTCAGTATGGGGAGTGGGAATTTCTTGAATGGCTTTGACTTTGGCGGGATCAACTTCAATGCCTTTAACGCTGGAAATGAAACCCAAGAGTTTACCAGACCTCACCCCAAAGGTGCACTTGTTCGAATTCAACCTCAACTTATACTTCTTTAGCCTCTCAAACAACTTATGTAGATGGTCAAGATGTTCCTCTTCAGTCTGAGATCTAGCTATCATATCGTTGACGTAGACCTATATCTCGTGATGAATCATGTCATGGAACAAAGTTACCATAGCATGCTGATATGTTGCGCTGGTGTTCTTCAACCCAAAAGGCATAACCTTGTAGAAGAAAGTGCCCTACTGTGTGACGAAGGTAGTTTTCTCCATATATTCTGGCACCATCTTGATCTGATTATACCCTGAAAAACCGTTCATGAAGGAGAATACCTTCTGATGAGAAGTGTTGTCGACCAAAACATCAATATGTGGAAGTGGGAAGTCATCTTTGGGGCTTGCCCTGTTCAGATCATTGTAATCTACACACATACGCACCTGGCCATCTTTCTTTGGTACTGGAACAATATTTGCAACCAACTGAGGATAGGATGTCACTGCTAAGAACCCCGCATTGAATTGTTTCATAACCTTGGCTTTAATCTTTTCTGACATCTCAGGACACATTCGATGAACCTTCTGTTTATCAGAGCATAACCCTCTTTCATCGGCAGACGATGAACCACAATATCCGTATTGAGTCCTGGCATGTTTTTGTACGACCAAGCAAAGATCTCAACATATTCATTCAACATCTGAATCAACTTGTTCTTGACACTGCCCTCTAAGCTGGTGCCTATCTTGACTTCTTTTCTGCCTGTTTCAGAACCCAAGTTTACAACTTCAACTAGATATTCATGAGTTTGAATAGCCTTTTCCTCTTGCACTAACGGTCTGGAAATTTCTCCTGGTATTTCACAATATTCCTCACCTTCGTCCTCGGCTTGGTAGATCGGATTTTTAAAGTCATAAGTGGCAATAACAGAGTTGTTATCAACGGGATCCAGAATGGATGTGGATCTGCAATGTATTGTGTGAGTGTGTGAAAGAACACATAGCTATTTGAAAATTATAAAAAGAAAGACAAAGAGTGTAAAATTTTAATGAAACACATCCAATGTTTTACTAAATGAAAATATGTTTATGAAATGACAACCCTTAACAGACAAACCGTTGCGCCCCGTGTAAGGCACAAGGTTTAAAGTCATTGTTTAAATATTACATAACCAAACTTTAAAAGCAATAAAAAACATAAATGTGGCTATTACTCCTGACTAAAGGAGATAGAGATAATTTCTTCGGCCTTCCAGTTACTGAGCCCGTTGCCAATGGTAGGAAAGATCCAGTTGTCAAGGTCATAATCATTGTCAGCATCTTCTATCATGTTGACTCCGTTGTTGCTGACACATAATGGTGATCTTCCAGCATGAGCATGATGAACAACCCTTTTACCCTCTTCAGTGAAACCCAAACCAAATTTTTCAGATTTATATGGAATATCCGAAAGCTGACCCCAAATAGTACAACCACCTTCTTCCACAACAACTTTAGCATCCTTCAACGAAGCCATCCTGGGTGGAACCCTGGTAACTTTGGGGATGGCAGAGACATCTTCAGTAACGACTGGAGGGATAAATTCAAAAGTATGACAGGGAGACTCAATGAATTCTCCGTCCATCTCTACGTACCAAAATGAGTTCAGGTGACTAACCATATACTCCACTTTGCCACAGACTAACAACCTTTCCCTGCACGGGATACTTCAGCTTCTATTGCAAGGTAGAAGTAACAGCGTCTGCCCCATGGATCCAAAGGTGTCCCAGTAAGCAAGAATAAGCTGGTTGAATATCCATCACATAGAAGGTAGATACAAAGACATGCAAACCTACTTTGATCGGAAGATCCACTTCTCTGTGTACCATCCTCTTCGATTCGTCAAAGGCTCAAACTATAATATCACTAGGCTTCAGTACAACCCCTTCATAATCTAGTTTGTCAAGAGCACCCTTCGGTAGAACATTAAAAAAAGATGTAGTATCAACCAATACATGAGCCAAAATAGTGCCCCTACATTCAATAAAGACATACATGGCTTTATTGTGATTTATTCCTTCCGGAGTCAAATCAGCATCAGAGAAACCTAATCCATTTTTAGTCGTTAAGCTAGCAACATAAATTTCAAATTGATTGGCAGAAATCTCTTGTGGCATGTGAGAAGTCTTCAAGAATTTTACTAAAGCCTGTGCATGAGCTTCAGAACACAATAACAGGGATAACATGGAGATCTTAGATGGGGTCTTCCCCAGTTGTTCAACAATTTTGTAATCACTCTTGTGATTAATCTTCAGTACATCTTCCAACTCTTGTCTAGAGGTGTCTTCAGCTGTAGCTTCTTTAGGCGCCTCTGTCTAGGTAGGCTCCATTATTTTCTCTTTCCCCCGAGTCTCAACAGTTGACCCGGTAACGGTAACTTTAACAGGTGTAGCAACAATCTTCAAAGATATTTCTGGGGAGAAAACCCCTCCGCTTTTAGTAACCTTACTGATCCCGACAATATTGTCAATGCCGGAATCAACAAATTTAGTAACTTCATCTTTGACAGTCGGTAGTTCTTGCTTGACCCCATGGTAGTTGACGCCGGATCCATAGTTCCAAGGAATAGCTTTATCCAAAGAATATGGGATAGGTCCAAGTGTAGTGATGATCAGAGGAGCAACATTTGGATTGGCAGTAATTCTTACAGGACCTTTGGAGGTAATCTTGATAGGAGTGTCGAATATTATAGATAAGTCTTAAAACAAGTTCTCAGTAGACGGAACCTTCTCAACCAAAATTATATGATTGTCCATTAGGCGTTGAACGCGTTCCTTCAGCAACTTGCAGCCATTGGGTTAGGCAGCACAACAGTAACATTTTTCAATACAGCCCAGAAATAAACTGGCCTGCAACAGATTCTTCTTTATGGTTGGTAGGGGAGTAACCAATTCACTTACAATAGCAACATAGAGAACATCATCAATAACACTTATGCCTTGGTCGTGTTTCGGCATTGGTGCAGTAATCACGTTGGGAGTTTCCAGAGGATCAAACTCAATCTCTTTGTTGTCAATCATGTCCTGAATTTTGTTCTTCAGGGCCCAACAAATGTTGGTGTCGTGCCCAGGACTATTGGAATGATAGGCACACTTCGCATTTGGATTATAACGAGGAGAGGAGGTTTTGGGATTCTGAGAAGGATCCCTTAAAGTTATCATCTCTACTTTCAGAATGTTGTAATGCCTGAGATAATGGCATATTGATCTTCATAAACTGTCTTCTCGGAGCGTCTGACCTATGTTGATTGCCCTGTTGTTGTTGAACAGGCGCATGATTAGAAATTAGCTCCGGTCCTACAGACTGATTGCGGTCACTTTTAACACGGTCCTTCTGGCCATAAACAAAATTGGTATCCTTCTTACCACTGGATGTCTTCTTTACAACACTCGAAGATGTAGCCACTTGAATTTTTCCGCTCTTGATAACACTTTTGACACGTTCTCCAGTTAGAATCAGCTCAGTGAAGCCAGATCGGGAGCTTCTAATAAGATGGTTAAAGAATGGTCCTATCAAAGTGCCCATGAACATATCCACCAGCTCTCTATGAGACAGTGGAGGTTGAACTCGTCCAGCCAGATCTCTCCACTTCTGGGCATACTCTTTGAACCCTTCATTCGAGCCCATAGACATATTTTGTAATTGCACGCGAGTTGGTGCAAGGTCGGAATTATATCGATATTTCTTATAAAAGGAAGCAGCCAAGTCTTTCCAAGTATGGATGTTGGTTCCCTCCAGCTGATAAAACCACTCGAGTTGCGCACCAGACAAAATTTCTTGAAAGAAGTGAACCCATAACTTTCTGTCAACAGTATGTGGTTGGATCTTCCGAACATAAGACCTCAGATGGATTTTGGGACAAGAAACACCATCATATTTAGCAAAAACGGGGACCTTGAACTTGTGAGGGATAAATACCCCTAGAATAAGACCCAACTCTTCAAAATCTAATCCAGACACTTTCTGGATTTCCATGGCCTTGAGGTAATCTTCCAACTGTTTGTATCTATCATCCTCGGGAGGATTCTGTTCATCAAAATAGTCTTCATCCTCAATAATCTTCCCAGAACCATGATTGCTTCCACCTCTAGCCTTAACACTTCTACCGTCTTCCTCTTGATTGTCATCTTCATCAGAGGAGATATCAGCAGTTTGAACCGTGTTGTACCCCAAAAGTTTTCCTCTCTTTTCTCAAGGGATTTCTCACAAGGATTCTCAAAAATTCAAAGCTTTCACAAGTACAATTAGATTTTCCAGCATCAAGTTAAATAGATAAACTGTTAAAAAAGGGAAAAGCAGGTAAAATTATTTTTTTGAAGAAAAAAAAGTTTACTTCGATTCACAAGGCTTTGATTGGACTTTGGTCTCCTTCAAGCCTTTTTCAATTTCCCTTGCTTCGTTTGGACTTTAGTCTCTTTCAAGACTTCTTTGATTGGACTATGGAATCCTTCATGCCTCCTTCGAACCATAAGACAATAGCATCTTGTAGTTGTTTAGTTATTGGCTTGCATTTTTGGTAAAACCCAAGTGTATGTGTGAATGTCATGACTGATGTCATAACATTCTAGTTTAGTATGTACTGATTCATTAGGTACCTTTGCAGAAAAATATTGTCATACAGGTACTGATGTTTATAAGTGTGTATCTGAGCATTTTGCAAAATGATCACATTTACCTAAATCAGTAGACAGGTTTTCAGATGTCATAACAGATGTTAAGACATCCTGGTCTGAACTAACAGGTATGCAGTTTGGTTAATTCTGAGTTTTTTCAGGAAAATGACTCAGTCTTTCCAGAACAGAATCTTGCATTTTCTTTGGGTTAACCTAGCTCAACCCCAACCTGGTTGATAAAGCCCTGTGACCTAGTCTTAAGGTCAAACGGAATTAACCCTAGCTTTTTGTGGAAACCCTAACTGAAGTTGCAGCTGCTATATATTCAACAGGGCTGCTGTTTTGAAGGCAATCCCTTTTTAACAGAATATCATTTAGAAGCTGTATAGTTTTTACTATTGTAATCCAAGCAATTATCATTGTGATAAGTGACTTGGAATAGGTTTTAATTGTAAGGGTTGTGTAACACTCAAAGCTTTGAAGCAAGAGTGTTTGTATGTCTCTTGACTAAAGCTGTGAAGCAAAGTCAAGTTAGGTTTGTGTATCACTCAAAGCTGTGAAGCAAGAGTGTTTGTGTTGCTTGATTAAAAAGCTGTGAAGCATAATCAAGTGTATGTTTTGAAGAGTGTCTTCAACAATTCATTAGTCAAATTGTTTTTATGTATCACTGCTGTGATTGAGGGGGAGTGAGTAGGAACTCAGGTTTAAGTTGTACTTAGATTGAAGTTGCATTGGGTAGGTCTTAAGTGAAGGAGATAAACTGGTTGGTTTATTCCTGAATTAATATCTCTTATAGTGGATTTCCTCCCTGGCTTGGTAGCCCCCAGAGTAGGTGTTGTTGCACACTGAACTGGGTAAACAATTGACTGTGTTCTTTACTGTTTTTGTACTTACTGTCTTATAGAAAGTCAGATACGGTGTCATAACATTGAACGTGACATTGAGTATATGCAGCCAGAATTTCAATTGGTATCAGAGCAGGCACCCTGCCTGTATTACTGGGTGAGATCTAGGGATATCACTTTCTGGAACTATGGACAAAGAAGGAGTTTTTGGAAATAGACCACCCATTCTGGATGGAACTAATTATGACTACTGGAAACCTCGTATGATTGCCTTCTTAAAATCTCTGGACAAAAAGGCTTGGAGAGCTGCTGACAAAGGATGGATCCATCCCACCATAATTGAGAAAGATGGGACAATCAGTTTGAAGCCTGAGGAAGATTGGAGTAAAGAAGAAGATGAGTTAGCCCTGGGAAATTCCAAAGCCTTAAATTCCTTGTTCAATGGAATTGATAGAAACATTTTCAGACTAGTACATCAATATGAACTGGCCAAGGAAGTTTGGGACACTCTCAAAACTACCCATGAGGGCACTTCCAAAGTGAAAATGTCAAGGCTTCAGATGTTGACTACCAAGTTTGAGAATCTAAAAATGATGGAAGATGAAACCATTCATGACTTTCACATGAACATCTTGGAGATTGCCAACACCTCAGGAGCACTGGGAGAAAAAAATGGCAGAAGAAAAATTGGTGAGAAAGATTCTCAGATCCTTGCCTAAAAGATTTGCAATGAAGGTAACTGCCATAGAAGAAGCCCAGGACATCAGCAAGTTGAAAGTGGATGAACTTATTGGGTCTCTTCAGACCTTTGAGATGGGGATCACTGAAAATGGTGACAAGAAGAACAAGAGCATAGCACTTGTTTCCAACACTGATGTTGAAGAAAATATTTCAGAAGCTATAGCCATGCTTGGAAGACAGTTCAACAAACTCATCAAAAGAATAGATCCAAAGTCAAGGTCTAATGTTCATATCATTCCCTCTGACATTGACAGTTCCAGCAGAAGACCAAGGTCAGAAGAGAAGGAAAATCAAGGCAGAGGAATTCAATGCCATGGTTGTGAAGGATATGGGCATGTTCGAGCTGAATGTCCTACCTTTCTTAAGAAACAAAAGAAAGGAATGACTGTTACTTGGTCTGACTGTGATTCAGAAAGTAATTCTGAAGAAGAATCTGCCAAACTAGTTACTGCTCTAACTGGTGTTTGTACCTCTGAAAGTGACATTAGTGATGAAGAGGTGACTTTTGAAGAACTGGCTGATACTTACAAGAAATTGTGTATCAGAAGTACTGAAGTCTGTGTGCAGAATGAGAAACAATCAAAACTCATCATAAAGCTGGAGGCTGAAAAAAGGGCAAACCTTGAAACTATAAGTCATCTAGAAGGGGAAGTTCAATTGCTGAACTCACAACTGAATCAAATGACCAAATCTGTCAAGATGCTGACTAATGGAACAGACAAATTGGAAGAGATCCTTCAGGTTGGACAAAATGTGGGAAATAAATCTGGACTAGGATTTATGGAAGCAAAGAAATCTGGTACAGATAAGAAGATCAGGCCTGATAAGCAAATGTCAAAACAGATGTCTCAACACAACTCTCAACATCAGGAACAGAGACATATGAAGAAAAGGTACCAAAGATGGAGATGTCATCATTGTGGGAGATATGGCCACATAAAGCCCTTCTGCTTCAGATTGCATGGATACCCTAATCAGAACTCAGGTGTCAAACCTAAGTCTAAAAAGGTACCACATGCTCCTAAATGGAAGAAAAAGGCTACTTCCCTGATAGCCCACACTTCCCTGAGGGTCTCTGCAAAGGAAGATTGGTACTTTGACAGTGGATGTTCCAGACACATGACTGGAATCAAGAACCTCCTCAATAATGTTAAGCCTCACACCACCAGTTTTGTGACCTTTGGAGATGGTGCTAAATGTGAAATCAAAGGAGTTGGTGATTTGGACTGCCCTGGAGTTCCAAGTCTGAATGAAGTACTGCTGGTAAAAGGGCTGACTGCTAATCTCATTAGTATCAGTCAATTGTGTGATCTAGGATTCAAGGTCAATTTCTCAAAATCTGAATGTCTTGTAATTAATGAAAAGCAAGAAACTATAATGAAAGGAGTCAGATTTAAAGACAACTGTTACTTGTGGGAGCCTGAGAACACTAATTTCTCCTCTGTGTGTTCCATTGCAAAAGAAGAAAAAGAGGTGAAACCGTGGCACCAAAAACTTGGCCATCTTCATCTAAGAGGTATGAAAAGGATTATCTCCATGGAGGCAGTCAGAGGGATTCCAAGACTACAAATTGATGAAGGAAGAGTTTGTGGTGAATGTCAGGTTGGTAAGCAGACTAGAATGTCACATCCAAAGTCAAGACATCTGACCACCTCCAAGGTTCTAGAACTTCTTCATATGGATTTGATGGGACCAATGCAAGTGGAGAGTCTTGGTGGAAAAAGATATGCCTATGTGGTTGTGGATGATTTTTCCAGATTCACATGGATTAACTTCATTAGGGAAAAATCTGATGTATTTGAAGTTTTTAAAGAATTGTGCAAAAAAATTCAAAGAGAAAAGGAAGGGTGTATTGTCAGAATCAGAAGTGATCATGGCAAGGAATTTGAAAACAGCAAGTTTGATGATTTCTGTTCCTCAGAAGGAATTAATCATGAATTTTCCTCTCCTATAACTCCTCAGCAAAATGGAGTTGTGGAAAGAAAAAACAGGACCATACAGGAATCTGCCAGAGCAATGATACATGCCAAAAGACTTCCTATGTATTTTTGGGCTGAAGCTATGAATACAGCCTGCTATGTCCATAACAGGGTCACCTTGAGAAAGGGAACCTCATCCACCATATATGAACTCTGGAAAGGAAGAAAACCAACTCTGAAGTACTTCCATGTGTTTGGCAGCAAATACTATATTCTGGCAGATCGTGAACAAAGAAGAAAATTGGACCCTAAAAGTGATGAAGGCATATTTCTAGGATACTCCTCAAACAGCAGAGCTTATAGAGTATTCAATTCCATGACCAAAGCCATGATGGAATCAATAAATGTTATAATTTATGATTATCATGAAGAAATAGATGTCCCTTGTAATGTTGAGACATTCTTTGAGTCTCCAACCCAACAGAATGATCTACCCAACACCACCACAACAGAATCTGAATCAAAGGAAGCTAGCAAGATCCCTTCCATCAGAATTCAGAAGTATCATCCAAAAGAGCTCCTCATAGGAGATCCCAACAGTGGAGTCATTACAAGATCTAGAGAAATCATCTCAAACTCTTGTTTTGTGTCCAAAATGGAACCAAGAAATGTCAAGGAAGCTTTAACTGATGAATACTGGATTGGTGCAATGCAAGATGAACTGAACCAATTCAAGCAACATGAAGTTTGGGAACTGGTTCCTAGACCTGAAGGAACTAACATCATTGGCACAAAATGGATTTTCAAGAACAAACAGATGCTGAAGGAGTTGTCACCAGGAATAAGGCAAGACTTGTTGCTCAAGGGTACACTCAGGTTGAAGGGGTTGATTTTGATGAAACCTTTGCACCTGTAGCCAGGCTGGAATCAATCAGACTCCTATTGTCAATTGCTTGTCTTCTGAAGTTCAAGCTATTCCAGATGGATGTGAAAAGTGCCTTTCTAAATGGGTACTTGAATGAGGAAGCTTATGTGGAACAGCCTAAAGGCTTTGTGGATCCAAACCACCCTGATCATGTCTACAAATTGAGAAAAGCTCTATATGGCCTGAAACAAGCTCCTAGAGCATGGTATGACAGGTTAACAAAGTTTCTCTCAGACAAAGGATACAGAAAAGGAGGCTTGGACAAAACACTCTTTGCCAAAACTGAAGGAGGGAAGTTGATGGTTGCCCAAATATATGTTGATGACATAGTGTTTGGAGGAATGTCAGAACCTATGGTTAAACATTTTGCTGAACAGATGCAGGCTGAATTCGAAATGAGTCTCATGGGAGAACTAACTTATTTTCTTGGACTGCAAGTCTCACAGATGGAGGACTCAATCTTCTTATCTCAAAGCAAGTATGCTAAGAACATTGTAAAGAAGTTTGGTATGGAGAATGCCAGTCACAAAAGGACTCCTGCTCCTACTCATTTAAAGCTTTCCAAAGATTCAAGTGGGGTTAAGGTGGATCAAAGTCTGTACAGAAGCATGATAGGAAGCTTGTTGTACTTAACTGCCAGCAGACCTGATATTGCCTTTGCAGTTGGAGTTTGTGCAAGATACCAAGCTGATCCTAAAGTCAGTCATATCAATCAAGTGAAGAGAATTTTGAAGTATGTGAGTGGAACTTACAACTATGGGTTGCTATATTCTCATGGCTGTGAACCAAATCTGACTGGTTATTGTGATGCTGATTGGGCTGGTAGTGCTGATGATAGAAAAAGCACCTCTGGAGGATGTTTCTTCTTGGGAAATAATCTGGTTTCCTGGTTCAGCAAGAAACAGAATTGTGTGTCTCTCTCTACTGCTGAAGCTGAATACATTGCAGCTGGTAGTAGCTGTTCTCAAATGATCTGGATGAAACAGATGCTTACTGAGTATAATGTCACTCAAGATGTTATGACATTGTACTGTGACAATCTGAGTACAATTAACATTTCCAAGAATCCCATTCAGCATAGTAGGACCAAACATATTGACATAAGACATCACTTTATCAGAGACCTTATAGAAGAGAAGAGAATCAAATTGGAACATTTTGCCACTGAGCTACAGCTGACTGACATTTTTACCAAGGCTCTTGATGCAAATCAATTTGAAAACTTGAGGGGTAAGTTGGGTATTTGCCAACATGAGGAATTGTAGCAATTAATTTTTCTTAAAACAAGGGTTAAAGGAGTTATGCTTGTTCTGATTGGGTTAAAATTATATTTTCCCATTTCCTTCAATTCTTTTAAGAAGTTGAATAGACACTCCTTTTCTTCCTTCCCCTCTCGTCTCCTCATCAAAACCCAGTCTCTCAATCAGAATTTTCTCTTCAGTTGCTGTTGGTCCTCTAAGACTGTCAAAATGTCTCAAACACCATCATCATCCAATACGACTATTTCAACCTCTTCCTCTGATCAAGATTCTAGGACAATCTCTTCTTGTCTGGACTCTGAAGTCCTGGAGATCTCTTCTCTTAGAAAAGTGGGAACTAACCCCACCAAGGTCAAAGAGTTGAGAACAAGACATGCAGGAAGGTCCCAAGCTTCTGCCTCTGGTAATCCATCTCATCCTTCTTCTTCAGTTCCCCCTGAAAATGCAAATAGGGAAGGGTTAGCCTATGTTAGTCAAGCAATAGCTAAAATTGTTTCAAGAATTCTGAACGAGAACCACTCAGTTCCTGGCATTTCTGTTCCTTTGACTCAATAAAGTTCAAATGCTGAAACAAATCCAGATGTCTCTAAGGATGTTGAGACATCAGATAAAGAGAAGAATGCTGACATTGCTCACAAGAAAAGGAAGAAGCCCGAATCCTCTGAGTCTGATGACAGTGCTTAAAGGTTGGTGGAGTTGCTGATTGGTGGAGTTGATGCTGGTACCTGGTAGAGTTTGGAAGTGTGTTCAGTTTTTTAGTTCTGCTTTCATTACTTTTTCTGGATGACTGTATAACTTTTAAGAACATGTATCTTTGGCCCATTTGTGGCTAAAGAGGGGGAGATATATTTTGGTACTTAATTAGACATTCTATTTTTCTGCAGTCATTTCTTTCTGCTGCTATCTATCTCTGATTGCTTAGGGTCTTTAGCCAAAAATCTGCCAAAGGGGGAGTTTGTAGTTGTTTAGTTATTGGCTTGCATTTTTGGTAAAACCCAAGTGTATGTGTGAATGTCATGACTGATGTCATAACATTCTAGTTTAGTATGTACTGATTCATTAGGTACCTTTGCAGAAAAATATTGTCATACAGGTACTGATGTTTATAAGTGTGTATCTGAGCATTTTGCAAAATGATCACATTTACCTAAATCAGTAGACAGGTTTTCAGATGTCATAACAGATGTTAAGACATCCTGGTCTGAACTAACAGGTATCCAGTTTGGTTAATTCTGAGTTTTTTCAGGAAAATGACTCAGTCGTTCCAGAACAGAATCCTGCGTTTTCTTTGGGTTAACCTAGCTCAACCCCAACCTGGTTGATAAAGCCCTGTGACCTAGTCTTAAGGTCAAACGGAATTAACCCTAGCTTTTTGTGGAAACCCTAACTGAAGTTGCAGCTTCTATATATTCAACAGGGCTGCTGTTTTGAAGGCAATCCCTTTTTGACAGAAGATCATTTAGAAGCTGTATAGTTTTTACTATTGTAATCCAAGCAATTATCATTGTGATAAGTGACTTGGAATAGGTTTTAATTGTAAGGGTTGTGTAACAATCAAAGCTTTGAAGCAAGAGTGTTTGTATGTCTCTTGACTAAAGCTGTGAAGCAAAGTCAAGTTAGGTTTGTGTATCACTCAAAGCTGTGAAGCAAGAGTGTTTGTGTTACTTGATTAAAAAGCTGTGAAGCATAATCAAGTGTATGTTTTGAAGAGTGTCTTCAATAATTCATTAGTCAAATTATTTTTATGTATCACTGCTGTGATTGAGGGGGAGTGAGTAGGAACTCAGGTTTAAGTTGTACTTAGATTGAAGTTGCATTGGGTAGGTCTTAAGTGAAGGAGATAAACTGGTTGGTTTATTCCTGAATTAATATCTCTTATAGTGGATTTCCTCCCTGGCTTGGTAGCCCCCAGAGTAGGTGTTGTTGCACACTGAACTGGGTAAACAATTGACTGTGTTCTTTACTGTTTTTGTATTTACTGTCTTATAAAAAGTCAGATACGGTGTCATAACATTGAACGTGACATTGAGTATCTGCAACCAGAATTTCACATATAAAAAGTCAGATACGGTGTCATAACATTGAACGTGACATTGAGTATCTGCAACCAGAATTTCACATCCTTTGTGCCTCCTTCGATCCATAAGGAAACTCCTTCCTTCTGCATGCCTCGATCCATGAGGAAAAAGGTTTCCTTCGAAGCAACTAGCTTTAATCCACAGGGCAGGCAACGCCTATCTTCAACTAGTTTCGACTGGGCATTTGAAACAGCCTCCTTCGATTAAAAAAGGGAAGAGCCTCCTATTGGTGTCCTTCGATTTAGAAGGTAGTGGCTTCATACTGGCTTCCTTCGATTCAGAAGGAAATGAAATTCTGAAAGCTTCCTTCGATTCAGAAGGAAATGGCCTTCTGAATGTTTCCTTTGATTCACAAAACAGGGACCTCCTGCATGCAAGTCTCATTTGGGCATTTAGGCCTCCTGCATGCAAGCTTCGATTACACCAATGACCCCTTACAAGCTGGCTTTTGGTGCACATGGCAATGGCCTCCTGCAGCTTTCCTTTGATTAGGAAGCCATTTTGCCTTTACATGATTCCTTCGATTCAAAAAAGCTATGACTCCCTTCAGGCCAGTATGCACAAGGAAAAACCTTCTCCATGGATAACATTCACAAGGCAATGGTGCCCACAAAGCATTGGCTACTTTCACGCCAGTTTTGACTGGGCAGTATCTCCCTTGGAAACAGTTTGTTTCAACACACATAGTTTTTGCGCTATGACACTCACAACTGGCCCCTTCGAAGGATGCACAAAAAGGGCCCATTCGAAAGACACTTTGATTGGAAATAAATATTGTCGTCTGAAGAGGAGTCTGGTCAAAGGTTGGACCTATGAGGTCAAAACAAAAAGATGAAATATTCAAAGATGCTTGCTGCAAGTCCAAGCCTGATGCACTGACCACAACGCTCCAAAACTGCTGCACAACAGTCCTGCTACATTGCTCCTATATTTGCACCAATTTGGCATACGAATACTGCCCCTTGAAAGCTACAAAAACAGTATACCCAATTTGTCCAAATTCTTTTGTTTTCCCTCCTAAACCTTAGCCAACTTCATCTATAAATAAGAGGCTCCATAACACGTCTAAGGGGATGGACAACATATCCAGAATACTTTGGTGCATGGAGAAAAATCATCAAACTCTCAAACTCTCAAACTATCAAACACTCTCAAACACTTAACACACATTCAAACCTAGAAACAAACTAAACAACACACTTGATTCTTCCCTTCAAATTCAGAACCCAGTGAAACACCAACCCAACACTTGGTTCCTTTTTTCGAATCCAGCACTAGAAACACAACACCTATTTCTTCCCTTTGAATCCAAGAACATCCAGGGCTTCAACTTAAGTCTAAACACACATTCCAACTTCAAGCAAGGTAAGTTCTCTTAACCTTAAACCTTTCATTTCTAGCATAACATGTGAAGAGTCATTTCCTTTCGTTTAAAGCATGTACATGACATCTGTTTACTTTTTGCTTCTGCCTTTTTCGTTTGTTTTTCTTGTCCAAATGTATGGTAGAACTAACATGTACAGATCCCAAACAAAAGAAGAAGTTTTGTGAGAAAAGAAGCCTCAGGCTTCGCCCCCCCCCCCCCCCCCTTTACTGCTTCACAGTCCAAACGAAGGATCAAGAAGAGAGAACGAAGGGTATCCACACTGATTTCCAAGTCTCAATCGAAAGAAGCAACCAGAAGGGTGAATTGAAGGCTGCCTCTCACACTGACTTCCAAGCCCCAATCGAAAGAAGCATCCAGAAGGATGAATCGAAGGATGCATCTCACGCTTCATGCTATGACCAAATTGAAAGAAGCCAGGAAGAGCACAATCGAGGCGTGCATCCTGTCTGGATTGAAAAAACTTATTTTTCCTTCTTTTATTTTGTTTTATCTTTACATTTTGTTGCTATTCAATATGGTTGTAATAGTGTAGGATATTTTACTTTCTGCATTTTTATTGCTTTATACAAATGTTAGTAATTAGGATGTATGGAAAGATAAAACCACAAGTAGACCACCCTAAGCAAAGACAAAAATGTATGCAATCAAACACACTTTGCACACATGCACCTCTAGGGTAATCTAACTTGTTGCCTTGGAAAATAGTGACGTCCCTCGAATATGGGCGTTTTAGCAAAGACCCTCAATAAAAGATTGTAGTCCCTCGATGACCCTCGATGTTGCCTTTGATAAACGATCTAGTCCCTAAATGAAAATTTTCAAAATGTCTCATAGGTTTCCTTCTATGAATATACAAACAATCCACGCCCGTCCCTTCACATCCAATGATGGGGCTTCTTACCAAATCAATGGTAAGATAGCAACATCTAAAGGAGGAGGAAAAGAACATAGACATTTTGAGTAGGTAGAATGCTCATAGTTACTCGCTTTCTCACAACAAAAATATATTTCCACACCAACACTTTCAATTGAAACATTTTCAAAAGACAAATCTCTTTGTACGCATTCTTATAGAGACGAGAATCATTACAAAGACACTTTTAAAAATCCTTTTAAAAAACATCCTCCACAAATGCCTTTTTTGAACTATTTTCAAAACCAACACTTTGTACGTGTTCTTATAGAGACGAGAATCATTACAAAGACGTTTTTCAAAATATTTTCAAACCCACACCACAAACACATTTTCAAATAAAGCAAGTGATCTAGAAAGCAACTAAGAGCCCGTAGATAACTGTAGATTAAAAGGGTGCTAACACCTTCCCTTTTCATAACCTACCCCTCGAACTCAAGAAATAATCTCAAAAGGTCTTTCCTGTTCTTTTCACCCTTTCCTTATTGGATAAAAGAAAAGTCGGTGGAGGATCTTGCTATTCGCAACAATTGCGATCAAATGCAAAACACCCAAGTTATTTCTCCCACCATATTACAGAACTGGGGACTCTGCTGGGGACTCATACTTAAAAGTTGGGTTACCTTAGGGCTAGATCACCTTTAATTGCTTTCCTTGTTTGACTTGTTTGCTTTATATTTTTTTGGGTCTTTACTCGGGCTTTGTTAAAGATCCTATACCCGGATCTGGGCACCTTTTTTAGGTAAGTAGCAATAAATCATGGAGGCTGTACGGTGTAGACCGATATGGACAAAGTGATAACTACGTTAGCGTGATGCTCTGGCTTGTACTAATGTTCCTTGAGTCAGTCAAGGATAACATTAGGCTTCCTTATAGTGTCATTAAGCTCTAATTGATCTTTAGAACCTTTACTTGACTCATCCTAAGCCATTAGAAAGTAGTGAGATGGCCGACTTTGGTTCTGACCGATGTTTGGTTGATACTCGATGCTACACTCATTGAGATTGGACTTTTGGGATATTCTGGCTGCAATACTTTGGTGCTTGAGCTAGAACAATGCCTAAAATAAAGGTCAGTGATTTGAGACTCCTTAGAACTCAATTACTATTACTAAGACAGGTTGAGCCAACTAAACTTCAAGAGGATACTTACCTACAAACTCCATGCAAGCCTAAACCTAAGGACTTGTCTGCTTTCTATGTATATGATTATTTGTACATAATAACTTGCTTGCTTTGCATACTTGTACATAACATCATGACATCATAATATCATAAGCATTCTCACTAACCATTTCAAGGATTTAGGAATTTATCTTTGTTTTGTTTTATAGGCCATGACTCCCATTCGAAGGAATACCATCCGAATCAACTTCATGAAAGCACATCCTCAACTCCAAGAATTAGAATCAAGGGTTCCTGAAGATTCTCCCTTCACCAAGAAATATGGTCGACTTCTCAGCTTGGCTACCTCAAAATTCAAGGAAGAAATGATGTGTGTACTCTTTCAATTCTTTGATCCCATGCGTCATTGCTTCACCTTTCCTGACTATCAATTGGTGCCTACATTAGAAGAGTTCTCTCAACTGTTAGGAGTGTCCGTGCTTGATCAAATACCGTTCACCGGTTTAGAGGAGACTCCAAAGCCTGAAGTCATTTCCGAAGCTTTACATTTGAAGAGAGCCAACATTATAACAAATTGGGAGACAAGAAGCGGAGTTAAGGGTTTCCTAGCCAAGTTTCTATTGGAGAAGGCCCGTTCTTTCTGGGAGGATATGGATTTTCAAGATTTTGAAGATGTCTTATCCCTCATAATCTATGGTTTGGTTCTATTTCCCAATCCGGACCAATTCATAGATGTGAATGCCATCAAGGTTTTCCTCTCTCATAATCCTATACCTACTTTGCTTGGAGACATTTTACATTGTTTCCATACTCGCACCATGAAGAAAAGAGGTACTCTCTTGTGTTTCATTCCCTTACTCTCTAGGTGGTTTACTTCGCACCTACCTCGATCAACGATAAAGAACGAGCAAGGCTTGACATTGTCTCAAATGATGATGTCACACACATACACTCTGAAATTTATTGGTGTTCTTGATCCTTAGAGGACACTACCGTCATTGACTGTTGTGGGGAATTACCTAATGTCCCACTCTTAGGCGTTAGGGGAGGTATCACCTATAACCCTTCTCTTGCATTACGACAATTTAGGTATGCACAAAGAGATGGTCCTTACGATACACTCATCCAAGGTTTGGTATTTGACTATGAGGGCGACAACCAAGGCTACCGCCAAAGGTTCATACAAGCTTGGAGAATGATAAACAAAGTGGATAGCAATACATTGGGGCATAATAACTCCATTCCTTTGGAGCCTTATCTTAAGTGGGTACAACTCGTGCTCAAAGACCCGATATGCCATACCCTGCCACTTTTCCTATCATCATGGAGCCATTTGTTGAAGGAAGTGTTCTGTATGCTATCCTTCATCCTACCATCTCTACTTCTCTTGAAGATTTGCAAAGAGCTTGGGTTTAGCTGAAGGAAGAACGAGACACCTTCGAAGCCCAGTTCTACGCGAGTGAAAAGAAGGTTTTGGAGCTTACGAGACAGTTTCATGAAGAGTGAAATTTGAACGGCTACATTGCGCCAAAGAGGATGCGTTCGACCTTTTTGTCTTAGGAGTTTATTTTGATTTATTTCCTCCATTGTAAGCCCCAAGGGGCATGTTTGTAATCAATTTGAACTCATTAATGAAACTGATGTTTGTTCTTTTTGTCTAAACAAATTTAAATCTTCTAAGTCCTTGAAAAGATTGCATCCACATACGATGCATCATATCATAACAGGTTTTCCTCACACGGGTTTCTCATCTGCTTACTGTTTATTTCAGTAGAGATGGCTCTAGAACAGACTATCAAGGACATTCAGACTCAAAATGCTTAACTTAAAGAAATGTTCTTGAAGCTATCCAAGGGGCAAGAAGAAGTGAAAGCACTTCTCACTAGGGGCATGACCATGGGGAATCCTGAGGATAACAAGGATGACCAGTTGGAATGGATACAAACTGAGATAGCCACAATGAAGATCCAGATGATGGGCCAGATGGTGGGCCAGATGGATCGTATCCAAAACTTGGCTCAGGGGAAAGAATAGCTGAGAGCCCTCGTCAACAAGCTTCATCAAGATGGATGCAACTATATGGGGCAAACAGCTAGAGTCGGGGTTCAAGTCGTTAATCATCCTATGATGAGATAAGAAGTTGGTTTGGTAGAGAGTAGACCTTTCCAAATTGATGCCACATCACGAGCCCAACAACAACCTCACCAACGTCAATGGGGAAATCAGCAAAGGAAAAACGAGCCCGAGAGACAGTTTACCAAAATCAGCATGTAATTGTCTCAAGCATTGCAACACATGTTGGGGATGAATCTGATTAAGTTGATAGGACCTTATCCAAATTCCAAAACTTTTTCTCCTAACTACAATCCCGATGCAAGGTGTGCCTATCATTCCGACAGTCCTGGGCATGATACAAATGATTGTTGGGCGCTGAAGTATAAGATTCAAAACATGATCAACGAAGGAGCGTTGGAATTCACACAAGATGGTCAATTGGAGTTCTTCTATCATCCTAAAAAACATACCATCTGAAGTGACCAATTTAGGCGGCGAAACTTTTGTTTATTCTAATTTTCAATTGTAATTTCTTTTGTTTGTTCAAACACTTATCTATTAATGTCAAACTCTATTTCATTAACGCATTGCATATGTTTGTCTTGAATTAATCCATTCGTTTTCATTTAAAATATGCTTTATACTCTCTTATGATATTTAACTCTTGTTTCAAAAAGTTGCAAGCCTTTAGAGGGAGGATGACGAAAACAATGCCATAATCTCATAGAGTATGCTTTTGAACAGACCTTGCTGACGATGTACACACGTTCTTTCAATTCCTAAACACTAGAGTTATAAGGAAGATAATCCCTAGTTAACCCCTTCTAGCCAAAGAAGTAGGAGTTTCCTTTTTTACACAAATCGAAACCTTTAATCAAAACCTGGGGCAGGGTAGTTTCTCAGTTAATCAAGTGCATTTAGTCGCAAGCTTTCACTTCGTATACAACGAATGACACCAAAGACATTCCTTTGGAACCAAGAGATGGTGACGGCTCCCAACAAAATAGGCAGTCATTATTTCTCAAAAGAAAATCTCACTAAGTCAAAACCTGTGAAGGAGACTTAAGAAAACTGGGGCATCCCGCTGACTGTAATCTCAAAACAAGAACAGTCAGGCAAAAATCAGGGATAATAAATCAAAAAGAGGATGCTACAAATCCTCAACAACACAAAAAATGTTTCAAAAATGACTGCCTTCTGAAAAATTTGACTTGTCTGAACCATCACCGAAACGTCATTTTAGAACTCAATTGGAATTCAAACGCACAATTAGTGAGCTTAGAACTGAAGAACATCACGAAGAACGAGCGGGTACAAATACACTTTGAGCGTTATCCTTTGTTTCTTAAACCGTGAACCAAGCCATACTACAACCCTTCAAAAGTCCTAATTGAAGCATGGGTTAGTTTGAAAACATACTGTTACAAAAGGTATCCTGACTCCTGCAAGGCTTTACTCTAAATCCTGAGTTGAATTCACATTCTTACAAAAATTCTTTTATCTGCTAAACGCATTTTCAAAACTTCAAGACAAGCATAAAATTTGCATTACTTTGAATAACGTTGTTTGTATATAGCTAATTGTTTGACAGTGGAGAAATTCACACGACGATTATCCGTCAAACAAAATTTTCAATGAACAAAATCACTTCAAATGGGATGACGCTTCCAAATGAAAAAATCTCCCATAAGCAGGGGGAATGGCATGTCACTGTCCATATTGTCTGGGGGTAGTCGAGTCAAGATTCCAAGAAATCTTTCAAGAAATGTTGAATATACCAGGGGAAAATCTGCATCTGAGACACTTGGGGCATTGAATACGAATCCCAAAAAAGGTTTACATACGACCAAGCAAATATTTCCTGGAAGTACTATAACACTTACTACTAGGGGAAGAGACAAATTCCTACAATTTCCTTTTCATAAAGTGATCCCTAAGTTAAGTCTCCATAAAGTCATCTCTATAAGGTTATTCCCACAAAATAATCTTCACGGACGAAGGTCCAAAACTCTCAAGGGCAAATTCATAGATATCCCTATAAAATTGGATCCAGGCAATCCCCAGCTAGAGTTTAAATCTCTGGAAAACCTTCTTCCCAGCTGAGTTGGTCTCAAGAAGAATCCTCAAGGAGTGCTGCCAAAAGAGAACACCTCTCCAGTAGATTGGCAACAGGGTTTATTTCCCAAACAAACTACAGATTCCCCAGCTCGAGTTCGCCTCTCCAACTACTACAAATCAAGGGACCACAACCCCTCTTCCCCAGTAGACTTTTCTACAACCCCCAGTGAGTTGTTGCAAAGCCTAAGAGACAACCAGATAATAGTTAACTTCTTTGTCCCTAACAAGTTGTTAACTTCCTTTCTCTTCCATCAAGAGATAACTCCCCAATAGAGCAACGGTCAACTAAAACTCCTAAATTCCTTTCCCCAAACAGGAATCAACACTCTCCATAGAGTTTTCCTCAAGCAAAATCAACATTCCCCAACAGAGTTCTCCTCAAACAACAAGATGGGAATCCCCAGCAGAAACATTCTAAAACAAGGTCATGAGAGGGGCATACTCTTCATCCCCGACGGCAGTCTGGGATTTAACTTCCCAAAACTCCCAACATTTGTCAAGGATTTATTTTCCAAGACAAAGTTACATTCAAACAACATTTCACATTTCATGCATCATATTGCATACACAACAAATGCATAGAACATAATCTCATTTATTTTGATAACATCATCAAGCCATGCATACATCTGCATGCAACTAACCCTCTTTCTTGCAGGGAAAAGTCAATCAACAAAAGTCCTTTTTGGTAAACATCGTCAACAATTTTCAAAGAGGTCAGAGATTAATTCCTGAAACAAGCTAGGACAACTATCTCTACAACCAACAAAAACAAGTTCCCGATTAATACCTGAAACAAGATAGGAAAACTATCTGCGAATGACTGAGTGTAGATTAATACCTGTAACTAGCCAAGAAAGCTATCTACATGAGCAAATTGAAGATTAATACCTATAACAAGCCAGGAAAACTATCTTTCTATCTAAGGTCAGAGACTAATACCTGAAACAAGACATGACAACTATCTCTACGACCAACAAAAAAAAGTTTAAGATTAATACCTGAAACAAGACAAGAAAGCTATCTGCGAATGACTGATTGTAGATTAATACCTGTAACTAGCCAGGAAAGCTATCTACATGAGAATATTGAAGATTAATACCTGTAACAAGTCAGAAAAACTATCTTTCTTTCTAATTTTAGAGATTAATACCTGAAACCAGATAGGACAACTATCTCTTTGGCCAACAAAAAGCAATTTCCAAATTAATACCTGAAACAAGACATGATAACTATCTGCGAACAAATTGATTGTAGATCAATTCCTGAAACAGGAAGGGGTGACTATCTACATGACGAATACTTCCTTCAGACCTCTTCTAGTTCAGTATAAATTTATCATTGGTTTATCCCGATTCCGTTCTAGTAGACACCTCATATGGTTCAGATAAATCGCTTCAAAGATTTATTCTGATTCTTTTCCAGTTAAAGAATATTCTAGACCTCTGTTGGTTCAATTTAAATCGATCAATGGTTTATCCTGATTCCGTTCTCGTAGACACTTTCCCTGGTTCAGATAAATCACTCCAAAGATTTATTCTGATTCTTTTCTAGTTAAAGAGTATTCAAGACCAACGCTGGTTCAGTTTAAATTGATCAATAGTTTATCCTGATTCTGTTCGGTAGACACTTTCTCTGGTTCAGTTAAATCGCTCCAAAGATTTATTCTGATTCATTTCTAGTTAAAGATTATTCAAGACCTCTGTTGGTTCAATTTAAATCAATCAATGGTTTATCCTGATTCTGTCCCGGTAGACACTTCTTCTAGTTCAGTCTAAACCAATCAAAGATTTATTCTGATTCTTTTCCAGTTGAAGTCAAGCTTAGACTTAGTCTAATTTTTGTCAATAATCACTTTGGATGGCATCTGCAAGCCCATCTTCGACAACTCTCCAAATGGCATCTTTAAACCCATTCCCTATACAATCAACCACCACATCATCGAGTGCAAATTTCTGAACACTTAGTGTTCAATCATCTTCCACCTTCAAATCACGAATGGCAGACTCGCCAATCTAACTCTTCAGGTTTAAGAATATTGAATAGGGGAAGTTGTTGTACCCCAAAATTTGCCCTCTCTTTTCTCAAGGGATTTCCCACAAGGATTCTCAAAAATTCAAAGCATGCACAAGTACAATTGGATTTTCTAGCATCAAGTTAAAGAGGAAACTATTAGAAAAGGGCAAAGCAGTTAAAATGATTTATTTTGAAGAAAAATAAGTTTACTTCGATTCACAAAGCTTGATTCGACTTTATTCTCCTTCAAGCCTTTTTCGATTTCCCTTGCTTCGTTTGGACTTTAGTCTCTTTCAAGACTGCTTCGATTGGACTATGGCATCCTTCATGCCTCCTTCGATCCATAAGACAATAACATCCTTTATGCCTCCTTCGATCCATAAGGAAACTCCTTCCTTCTACATGCCTCGATCCACGAGGAAAAAGGTTTCCTTTGAAGAAACTAGCTTCAATCCACAAGGCAGGCAACGCCTATCTTCAACTACCTTCGACTGGGCATTTGAAACAACCTCCTTCGATTCAAAAATGGAAGATCCTCATGTTGGTGTCCTTCAATTCAGAAGGTAGTGGCTTCATACTGGCTTCCTTCAATTAAGAAGGAAATGACGTTCTGAAAGCTTCCTTCAATTCAGAAGGCAATCGCCTTCTGAAGGTTTCCTTTGATTCACAAAACAGGGACCTCCTGCATGCAAGTCTCATTTGGGCATTTAGGCCTCCTGCATGCAAGCTTCGACTACACCAATGACCCCTTACAAGCTGGCTTTTAGTGCACATGGCAATGGCCTCCTGCAACTTTCTTTCGATTCAGAAGCCATTTTCCATTTGCATGATTCCTTTGATTCACAAAAGCCAGGACTCCCTTCATGCCAGTATGCACAAGGAAAAAGCTTCTCCATGTCTAGAATTCATAAGGCAATGGCGCCCACAAAGAATTGGCTACTTTCACGCCAGTTTCGACTGGGAAGTATCTCCCTTGGGAACAATTTGTTTCGACGCACACAGTTTTTTCGCTATGACACTCACAACTGGCCCATTCGAAGGATGCACAAAAAGAGCCCATTCGAAAGACACTTTGATTGGAAATAAATATTTCTATCTGAAGAGGAGTCTGGTCGAAGGTTGGACCTATGAGGTCAAAACGAAAAGATGAAATATTCAAAGATGCTTGCTACAATTCCAAGCCTGATGCACTGGCCACAACACTCCAAAATTGTTGCACAGTAGTCCTGCTACACTGCTCATGTATTTGCACCAATTTAGCATATGAATAATGCCTCTCGAAAGCTACAAAAATAGTATACCCAATTTGTTCAATTTCTTTTGTTTTCCCTCCTAAACCTCAACCAACTTCATTTATAAATAAGAGGCTCCATAACACGTCTAAGGGGCTGGACAACACATCCAGAAGACTTTGGGGCGTGGAGAAAAATCATCAAACTCTCAAACTCTCAAACTATCAAACACTCTCAGACACTTAACGCACATTCAAACCCTGAATCAAACGAAACAACACACTTGATTCTTCCCTTCGAATCTAGAACCCAATGAAACACCAACCCGACACTTGGTTCCTTCTTTCGAATCCATCACTAGAGACATAACACCTATTTCTTCTCTTCAAACCCAAGAACATCCAGAGCTGCAACTTAAGTCCAAACACACATTCCAACTTCAAGCAAGGTAAGTTCTCTTAACCTTAAACCTTAGCATAACATGTGAATAGTCATTTCCTTTCATTTCAAGAATGTACATGACATCTGTTTACTTTTCGTTTATGCCATTTTCGTTTGTTTTTCTTGTCCAAATGTATGGTAGAACTAACATGTACAGATCCCAAACGAAAGAAGAAGTTTTATGTGAAAAGAAGCCTCAGGCTTCGCCCCCCATTTACTGCTTCACAGTCCAAACAAAGGAGCAAGAAGAGAGAACGAAGGGTATCCACATTGATTTCCAGGCCCCAATCGAAAGAAGCAGTCAGAAGGGTGAATCAAAGGATGCCTCTCACACTGACTTCCAGGCCCTAATCGAAAGAAGCAGCCAGAAGGATGAATTGAAGGCTGCATCTCACGCTTCATGCTAGGCTCAAATTAAAAGAATCCAGGAAGAGAAGAATCGAAGGGTGCATCTTTCCTGGATCGAAAAAACTTATTTTTCCTTCTTTTCTTTTGTTTTGTCTTTACATTTTCTTGCTATTCAATATGGTTGTAATAGTGTAGGATATTTTACTTTCTGCATTTTTATTGCTTTATACAAATGTGAGTAATTAGGATGTGTGGCAAGATAAAACCAAAAAGTAGAACACCCTAATCAAAGACAAAAATGCATGTAATCAAACACACTTTACAGACATGCACCTCTAGGGTAATCCCACTTGTTGACTCAGAAAATAGTCACGTCCCTCGAATATGGGAATTTTAGCAAAGACCCTCAATAAAAGATCGTAGTCCCTCGATGACCCTCGATGTTACCTTCAGTAAATAATCTAGTCCCTAAACAAAATTACTAAAACGTCTCATAGGTTGCCTTCTATGACTATACAAATGACCCACGCTCGTCCCTTCACATCCAACGGTGGGGCTTCTTACCAAATCAATGGTAAGATAGCAACATCTAAAGGAGGAGGAAAAGAACATAAACATTTTGAGTAGGTAGGATGCTCATAGTTGCTCGCTTGCTCACAAAAAAAAACATCTTTCCACACCAACACTTTCAATCAAAACATTTTCAAAAGACAAAGTTCTTTGTACGCATTTTTATAGAGACGAGAATCATTAAAAAGGCACTTTTCAAAATCCTTTTCAAAAACATCCTCCAAAACACCTTTTTTGAACTAATTTCAAAACTAACACTTTTTACGCGTTCTTATAGAGACGAGAATCATTACAAAGACGTTTTTCAAAATATTTTCAAACCCACACCACAAACACATTTTCAAACAAAGAAAATGATCTAGCAAGCAACTAAGAGCCCATAGATAACTACGGATGAAAAGGGTGCTAACACCTTCCCTTTTCCTAACCTACCCCCCGAACTCAATAAATAATCTCGAAAGGTCTTTCCTATTCTTTTCAACCTATCCTTATTGGATAAAAGAAAAGCCTGTGGCGACTCTTGCTATCCATAACAATTGCAATCAAATGCAAAACACCCAAGTCAGTTCTCCCACCGTATTACTAACCGGTTTAGCGGGACCTTTGAATCTTCTCCACATATTAAGGATAGCAATTGGCTTCCGAGTCTTATTATTTTTGGCGATGAGCTTCATCATATCTTGTTGCCCCTTGGATAGGTTCAAGAGGGTTTCCTGGAATTGGGCCTTTTGTGCTTCGAGTTCCTTGACAGTATGTTCTAGAGCCATCTTTTACTGAAATAAACAGCAAGAAGATAAGAAAACCTCTTATAGAGTACCTGTTATGTGATGATATGAAAATGCAAGTGCAATGTTTTCAAGGACCGTTGTGGGATTTAAATTTGTTTAAACAAAAGGAAACAAAAGAATTTTTAGTAACAAGCTCATATTATAATTTCTTTCAATAAAAGAGTTACAAAACAGCAAAATATGAATTCAAGTCTCCCATGGTCGCTTCCTCTTTGTGTTGAAATATGCATTAAGGCTTTGTTCTTCATGGAGTCATTTCGCCAGCTCCAATACTTTCTTCTCATTAGCATAGAACTGATCCTCGAAGGCATCACTTTCCTCCTTAAGCTGAATCCAGGACTTTTGTAGATCTCTAAAGTCAGTAGGCATATCGGGATGAAAACGGTATGAGAAACATCCCCTTCAAAAATAGGCTCTACGATCAATGGTAAGATAGCCAGATACGACATTTTAATATTCTGAGCGCGAGACCGCACCCATCTGAGGTAAGGCTCTAGAGGAATGGAATTCTTGTGTCCCAAAGTCTTGCTATCAATCTTATTGACCGTGCCCCAAGCATGTATAAACCCTTAATGGTAGTTTTGAGGATCGTTCTAATAGTCGAACAGAATACCCTTGATGAGCATATCATGAGAACCGTCTCTTCGAGCGTAACTAAACTGACGCAGAGCTAGAGAAGGATTGTAAGTGATTCTGCCTCTTATACCAAGGAGTGGTACATTAAGGAATTCCCCATAACGATCAATAATAGTGACATCTTCCTGGGATCGAGAACACCAATGGATATCTGCATGAGTGAGTGACATCAACCTTTGAGACCACCTCAAACCTTGTTCGTTCTTTATCACTGATTAGGGAAGGTGAGAAATAAACCACCTAGACAGTAAAGGTATGCAACACATAAGAGTTCCTCGCTTCTTCATAGTACGAGTGTGGAGGGAATGTAGGATAACTCTGAGAAAAGTGGGTACCGTATTATGAGTGAGAAACATTTTGATGGCATTCACATCTAAGAATTATTCCATATTAGGGAATAGTAGCAACCCATAAATTAGAAAAGCCAACATATCCTTAAAAACACGAAAATTCATGGCATCTAGAAACCAGTGAGCCTTCTCTATCAGAAATTTAGGAGAAAAACCCTTGACTCAATTCCTTGTTTCCCAATTAGATACAATGTCCGATCATTTTTTATGTAAGGCTACTGTAACGTCTTCAGGTTTCGGAACTTGCTCTAGACTAGTGAAGGGTATCTGATCAAGAATAGGAACTTCGAGCAACTCAAAATTCTTCCATTGTGGGCACCAATTGATAATCTAAGAAGGTAAAACAGTGATGCTTCAGATCAAAGAATTGAAAAAGAACACTCATAATGTATTCTTCGAAACTGGTAGTAACCAAACTGAATAGATGCCCATGTCTCTTGGTGAATTGAGAATTTTCAGGAACTTTTGAGACCAATTCCTCAAGCTTGAGAGGTACCTTTACAAAGTTGATTTAGATAGTATTCCTATGACTGGAAGCCATGACCCTACAACATAGAACAAAGATAAATCCCTTAGATCCTCAAAATGGTTAGTCATAATATAATGTTATGATGTTATAGTGTTATGTTCAAATAGATAATCAAATGCAAGCAAAGCACGCAAAGGCCTTAGGTTTAGGCTTGCATGGGGTTTGTAGGTAAGTACCCTCTTGAAGTTTAGTTGGCTCATCCTGTCCTAAAGAAGTAACCGGGTCCTAGGGATCTCAATATCACTGATTTCTCCTACAAGTTTTGTCTAGCACGACAACTGACTTGCCACAAGACAAAACTTGAGAGTCGAATCTCAATGAGCGTATCATAGAGTGTCAACCAACTTCGAACTGCAGCAAAGCCGGCTATCTCACTACCTTCTAAAGGCTAAGTAGGGTCAATTAAGGTTCTAAGGTCAGTTAGTGCTTATGACACCCCGTGGCAGCCTAGTATTCTCCCCGACTAACTCGAGAGACACCGGTATAAACCAATGTGTCGCACTAATGTAGCCATTACTTCAACCATATCAGTATACGTCGTATAGTTTCCATGATCTATTGCTACTTACATAAAATTCCCCCAGCTCCGGGTGTAGGATCTTTGCAAGAAAATAAACCCCGAGCAAGCCCCAAAATGTAAAGCACACAAGACAAACAAGAAAATCATTTAAAAATGATCTAACTCTAAAGGTAACCCCACTTTCAGTCTCCCCAACAGAGTCGTCAGTTCTGTAATACGGTGGGAGAACTGACTTGGTTTTGTGTTTTATTGCAAATGTTGCTGATAGCAAGAGTCGCTACCAACTTTTATTTTATCCAATAAGGAAAGGGTGAAAAGAACAGGAAATACCTTTGAGATTTTTGATTTCGGGGGTTAGGTTATGAAAAGGGAAGGTGTTAGCACCCTTTTCATCCGTAGTTATCTACGGGCTCTTAATCGCTAGCTCACTTTTGTTTAAAAAATGATGTGTTCATGTTGGAAAATATTTTGAAAAAAAAAGCCTAAGTACGACAACTTTGTAATGATTCTTGTATCAGTTAAGAATGTGTACAAAGTGTTTGTTTTTTTGAAAATATTTCAGAGAAGTGTTTGTGGAAAGGATGTTTTGAAAAGTATGAGCAAGCGATTAATAGTATTCTACCCTTACTCACGGTCTTTCGTGTTATTTTCCTCCTCCTTTAGATAATTCTACCCTACCATTAGTTGTTAGGAAGCCATATCATTGGATGTGAAGGGACAGGCGGGGGTCATTGTACAGTCATAAAGACAACTCGTAGGGGCATTTTAGCAATTTATCGTAAGGGATTAAGATCGTTTACCGAAGGCAACATCGAAGGGTCATCGAGGGACTAAGATCTTTTTAAATGAGGGTCTTTACTAAAGTGTCCCCACGTTTGAGGGACATGACTGTTTTCCGAGGCAACGAGTGAGGTTATCCTAGAGGTGCAAGTGTGAATAATGATTCATGTTCAATTATTTTAATCTTGTAATTAGGGTTTTCTATGATTGTTTTTATGTCTTGCCATACAAACCTATTAAACTAAACAGTTATAAGAAAAGCAATAAATTCAGAAAGTAAAGGCATAAATTAAAGAGTCCTACTCTATTACAAAGCTTGGGATGGGGGTACAAAATAGTAAAAACGGGGAAAAATAGTAAAATCTTAATTAAACTATTACAACTGTAAGCAAGTGCATAATTGGAAAAAATAATGAAACACGTGACAATAACAAAATAGGCGAAATTATAAAAAGGAAAAGAAAAGAGAAAATTATTTTGTGATCGTTTTGATGAAAAAGTTTGATAATTAACCTAAAAAACCCTAATTAGTTTTAATTAAAAAAAAAAGAGTTAATTTGAACAAACCCCAAATTGATTTTAATTAAGAGAAAGTTTAATGAAAAACCCTAAAAAAACTAAGTTATTCAATTAAATGAAAAAAAGTTAAATTAAATTAATTAAAAAAATTATTAATTAAGTTAATTGAAAACCTAAAGTCTAAATAAAATTTAATTAAGAAAAAAAAGTTAACCTAATTATGTTTTTAAAAAAGAATAATAATTAAAATTAAAAAAATTGAGACTGGGCCTGTATTGAAGCAAACTGGGGATGTGAGGAAAGAAATACGCTAGGTTCAAAACAGCAAGCCCAGTATGCCTGTGTTGGATCTAGTGTGGCTTCCAGGGAGGTTTGACCATGGTCCAGCAAGCTCTAATGCGTTGATCTAGATCTATTGAGATCCAAGGGTAATGACGGGAAGGATGCATGATGGACGTGTGAGGGCTTACCACGTTGGATCTACAAACATAGGAAAATATGAAAACAAAATACTAGAGGCAGAGATCGAACTCGTGCCCTAGTACAATAATGCTTTATCATGCGCGCTTCTACCACTGGGGTGGTTGTTTCATCCGTTAGCTTATATCAATCAATAAATATATAATATAAACAAAATGCTTGAACCGGAGAGGCGTCGGAGCCCTAGCTCTGGTCGTCTTCTCTGGTGACCTTCTTTTAACAAACCTGTATAATAGACAGAGTTAGAAATCCAAAAACACCCTACCCCTATAAATGGAGGTACTTTCATGGGCTAAAACGACTCGATTTAAGAGCTATCATGCAAACAAGGTAGATCAATGTAAGAATGGTGGTTCAAGATTCTAATTGCATGGGACCTCCATGAAGGGTCATTCCTTCATAGTTGAGTCTCATAAACACATATCAAGCATTAGTAATTGTTAGAATACAATAAAACAAAAAATACAAAATTCAAACAAGGATGAAATCGTGATGCTTGCACAAATGTTTTCTGTCTATTTGGGTCGTTATAAACCATCCAATCTTACTCTGGGAGTGAATGGAGTTTATTGGGATGGCAAGTTTGTGGTGGAAGGGCTTATAATAAGGATTTGGAGATTTTAGGGTTCTTGAAATTTTGAAATTTTTTGATAACTTTGAGGCAAGGGTTTTTTTGTGTCCTCTTGTATGAGAATTGATGAGATTATATAGGTTGAAATTAGGGCAAAGATATGTGGACTTGGACCATGTGTAAGAAGATATGATTTTATCTTATTTATTTTGTATTATTAATGAATAAATAAAAAATAATTAAAATAATCAAAATAAAAATAAGTCAATGGGTGTATGAACAAGATTTGAGGTGTATGAGGAGTGTAATACACGTTTGGACTTTAAACCATGGCCCAGTAGCCCAAAACATCAAGCTTGCATCACTTGAACTTCATGCATTTGCTCAAAATTTCCCAAATTTCACTGGTCATAACTCTATCAATTTTCATCTTTTTAAGGTGATCTTGGACTTTTTCGAAAGCTAGAGATGTTCTCTACGATCTCTATGTTTATGATTTTTGCTTCTGAATAACTTATCTTGATGTAATTTGCCTTGACAAAAAGTGTCTTTTTGTTAACTTTTGAAATGATCTGTAATGTATTGGCTTATATCTCTCAAATGATGCACTTTTTAGACTTGAGCTTAGAGAGACAAAGATGTATAGAATTGAATTTCCTTCAATATAAGCTTTGGTTTGGGAAAAGTTGATGAAGCATGTGAAAGTTATGCTTGGTCAAAGTTTAATTGACTCTCCTAAGGAAATCGTAATTTAACAACTTTTGACTTTTGATGATTTGAGAGCTTTCCTTGATGAATCAGGATCAACCCTTGATAAAATGATGAATATGACTTCAAAATATTAATTTTAACCAAAAATCTTGAAGTTTGACTGTATGTTGACCACAATTAACTTTTTACCCAATACAATTTATTTTTAGTCATCTGAGCAATTGACTGAGCAAACTTGTGATGCAAGGCTTGAAATTTGGCATGATAATTCCTGGAGACCTACAAGAAACCATGAAAACCACTTGAGGCCTTAGAAACCCAAGTTTCCTTGAGAAATACAAAACCCTAGTTGTAAGTCTATTGCTTAGAAGGAGAATTTTCCTCATCAATTCTTGAGCAAACTTTGAGCAAATGAAAACCCTAGAAGAATGTCTTGAATAATGGGAGGGAAAATTTTGGGGTACAACAAAGGGAACAAATTTTGAAGAATCATTCCTTAATCAAGTCATATCACAACAAGGTATGACTCAGTTTCCTTGTATTAACAAACTTCTCAAGGCCTTGATAATCAGGGGCAACCTTCCAAGATTCAAATGTTCGGGAAATACGTACCAAGTTTATGTAGGGTCCAAGTTCCGTCTTAAACAACTTTAAGAACAAAACTTTTTAAGCTTTGAATACTCGGGGTAATCTATGTCAATTTCATGGTGAGGTCTAAGTTCTTTCTGAGGGTACTTTCTCCAGATCGTGGAGATTTAGGGGCACCTCTTTCAAAATTCAAATGTTGGGGCAAACCACTACGAGGCTCGACCAATAAGAGATTAATAAAAAAAGTAGTTCATCAAGGGCATAATGCTTCAAAGTCCAAGATAGTAGGGTCATTCATATTATGATCAAACTATTTCCAAGCTCATATCAATGATAATCTCTTCCAAGACCCAACATATTCCACATAGGGGAAAGCTCTCTGCATACTTTCATAATCTCCAATGGATCTTTCTCCTACATCAGCAATCTTCGAGTTCAAATCGAGTATCGAGAAATCATGATAGCATAACATTCAACCATCATGTGACAAGAAACCTTGTTGTATAGGCAACCTCTCTACGTCTTAACCACCTGCATCATTCAAAAGCATACGAGTTGGCGTACATTATTGTCATGCATTCATTAGGTTACTTCGATCCAGAATCAAGCTATACCTATCATCTCATCTAACTGAGAAATTCCAATAGCATGGATCTAACAAAGAGCATAATTCTCATTGGCACATCAAAATTATAACATCCATTGATGCATATCCAAGTCACCCATTACATGCATTGGTCAGTCATTCTTTGCATTAACGCTTGCATCTGCATGCATGCATAACATATCATAGACCGAAACTTAGGACCCAGTAAAATCTAGAGTCAATTTCTAGGGGAGTCACTATTACAGCCTCTAAACATCTATTTGACTATCCATCTCAGTGAGTCTATGATACAAGCATTCTTCGTCAAACTAAATTGTAAGCAGTCTTGCATACAACTATCCAAGACGTGAGAAGCCTCACACAACCTCATTTCTTTGTCCATACGTAAGCATCCTTATGTAAACATCGTGAGCAGCATCACACTTTCCTAACACTTGATCGACGTCTTTCGATGACCCTATCGATATTAATGACCTTGCTGTTTGTTTCACCTTTCTAAGTTAATACTATTCTAATGGCCCTACTAACATTGGTGTAAGGTCCAGTTCTCGTATGACATTGTTCCAATTTCCGTTTGGAAGCTAATCCTTATCACCAATTCTCGGTTGGTCTTAGGAACTGATTTCGCAGTTTAAATAAAATGGGTATTGCATTTATCAATTATCACATCATTTCAGTTCATAATATTACCATATTAAGCATACATACCATGCATCATGCATACATCAAGCATAATTATATCAAACATGCATACATGCATTACATTCAATCATATATGCCCATGAAAACTGCAGAAAAATCTCAAGGCTTGACTACCAGCTAAGACAAACTCAAATTCAAATCCAAGTTTAGCACTATCCATTCATCTTTCTATAACTACCTCGGTTGAGAATGGACAAAACCTTCAAAGGTACCGCTATCAAAAATTTACTAGGCAACTTACCTACGATTCATATCCAAAGCCTAGTCATCACCAGCCTTCAGGCATTACACGTGCAATTATCAAATTCAAACTTTTAAAGTTGAAACCTTTCAAAAACATTCAATTTCATTTGATTATCAATCCTTGGTTGGGAAACAGACACAACCAGCATCATCAGCGAAACTTCAGTTTCAATCTTCAAATCTAGCATTCTTCATGCTAAACAATTACCTTGGTTGAGAACAGACACAGCCGGCAAAAGTCAACTGTGACCCAAATAATGTCAAACTTCAAGATTTTTTGTCAACATTCTCATTTTGAAGTATATTTAATCATTTTATCAAGGGTTGATCATGATTCATCAAGGATTGATCATAATTCATCAAGATTCAAAAGTTGCTAAATTAGGGTTTTGTAGGAAAAGTCAACTCAACTTTGACCAAGCATAACTTTCTCATACTTCATGAGAAATGATCCATATAAAGCTCATTTTGAATAGGATGCAATTCCATACAATCCATCTTCAGCTCCCAAGATCAAAATATGCACTCACAAGAAGTTATGAATTTGGACATTATAGGTCATTTTGAAAAGTCAACAAAAACACTTTTTTTGTCAAAGCTTCATAAATGAGCATGGAATATCAAAATTAGATGAGACTAAAAGGGTTAATTAGAGGACATCTTAAGCTTTCTAAAAAGTCCAATAACACCTCCAAAGATTCAAAATTGAGGAAGTTATGCATTGTTGAAGTTGGACTTTTTTGCAAAATTGCCAAAAGTCAACTATGCCCAAAACTCCAAATTTTGCCAAATGGGCCCATTCTTTTTCACTTGTTTTGAGTTGGCATTATAGCCCACGTGCTCTAGCCTTGGCCATGTGACCCTATCATGTTTTTATTATTTAATTTGGTTTTTATTTGAATTGATTCATTTTAAATCAAATAAAATCAAATAAAATCAAAAATATTAAAAACCAAAGATCTTTTGATGATTTCAGGTTTCATTGGACAGCTAGAATCATTCCCAATTCGTATCAAGGAAATTATGTACAAAAAGATTGCAAAAGAACCAATTTTGGAAGGTTGTTAAAGAAGAATCAAATCAAATATCAAAGCATTGAAAGAGAGAGATTTGGACTGAGTTTGCAACCCTAATACATTGTGAAATACATAAGGGTCGTGTGGAGACAAAAAATAAGCGTTGGAGATCAAGCATAGAGCCAGAACCAAATTTTCAAAAACAAGAAAAAAGTGTGAGATCGAAACAGGGCTTAGAGGCATCCTTAAGGCTTGGCAATCGTCTCCTGGCAATCTCCACAAGCGAAAGCAAGCAAAACCACGCGTTTTCAAGCCTCCTAGTGCACTGTAAGTCGCTCACGGAATCACCATCTTCTTAATTTCGAAAAGCTTCATTCTTGCATCTATAATGAAAAATAACTACATATTCTGATTCACCATATCATTTGCTAGCTTTTTGCAATAACCAATTTCATTCATATGCCTTATATCGTAAATCACCATGGTTAGGGTTTCTTGGAGTTTTTTAGGGCTTTTTGTTACAGGAATAATTGGCCTTCGTGAAGGGTACTATCTTGTTCAGGGGAACAAGACGAGTTCAACCATGGCGCTAGATTCCATTTATATTGCCTGTGGAAGAACTTAGAGTGAAGCTACGATATTAGCTGCAGATAAAATTCGCAGGTAAAAGTTCCAGTTTTTAGAGGACATGGATGATGCGTTGGCACTCCCCCATTTGTCCATTCAAACGGCGCGCGCTTTTTTTTTATTTTATTTTTCTGGCCATTAATTTTTTTTTTATATATTATCATTTATTTGCATTATATTAACAATTGAAAACAAGTGCTTCAGTGGCAAGCGTGGCGTGGATATCCCTTCGGGACCTGGGTTCGAATCCTAGGTCCCCCTATTTTCTCCATATTATTTTTTTTCAGGTAATCATGTGCACGCCTAGGCCAGGAGTTCCATCATACGATCTCACTATCCAACGCCCCAGATGGCCAGATGGCCAGATCTGGTGGCCAGCATTGAAGGCACACCATAGGCCAAGTCAGCGCCAGTGCACTGGATCAGAAAAAGTCAATCTGGACCAGCATTATAGGGCCAGCCAATTGCTATTCACACACCCTCCAATCAGGCTCATTCTATAATTTTTTATATTTTTTTTATTGCATTTAATTATTTATTTTGTTTAATTTAATTACTAACCATTAAATTAATTTCTTTTTTATCAAAAAATCACAAAAATATTATTTTTACCCAATTAAAATTCAGAACTTTATTTTTTATTAATAAATATTAATTAATTTAATTAGGATTAATATTAGATAACTTTAATTCATTTTTTGTAAATAATAAAAATCAATTAGAATTAATAGGTTTTAACACTAATTTAACCATTTTATTTTCTTTCCTAAAATAACCAAAAACTCCAAAAATATGTCATTAATTATTTTTCATTAATTAATTAATTTAATAATTAATTTAGCATTTAATTTTAGGATTTAATTTCTTTTCTTAAAAATAAAAACAACAAAAAACATTTTTTTTAATTAAAAGGGTCAAAACCCTAACTTCGCATTCGATTTAATTTCCCGCGCACTTTATTTTTTTTATCCAATTAATGTATCTGCTCGCGGTTTGTAATAATTAATTAGGACCTTTATTTATTTTTCCGCTTTTAAATTTCAAAGGGTTGTCTTTGGCGATGTAAATACCCGACGCCTTGTAATAATTTAGTTTAAATTCCGCATTTTAATTCTGCAAATTATACAACTGCTAGATGTTTGATAATAGGGTTTGCATGACAAGAATGAATGTTTAAATTAAAATCAATTAGATCACCCTAAACATGTGCAAAGATAAAAAACTGAAATCAACACACTCGCACATGCGCACTCCTAGGATACACCCCACTTGGTTGCCTTCGTAAACGGTCATTAAGTATAGGTTATTTTAGAGGTCGTCCTCTTGTCTAAAAGATCATAGTTGCCTCGAAGCAGTTGCCTCGGATATTGTTACCTCGGGTAAATGATCTAAGACATTAGGGTTACCGCTAAGACGTCCTAACATTGCTTTAGTGACCGTATGTCCCTCATTCGAATTGACCCTCAAACTCCAACGATGGTGCTACCTACTCACTAATAGTGGGATAACATTGTCTAAAGGAAATTAGCATAGAATGATTCCTTTTTCGAGTAGGTAGATTAGTTCTTAGATACTTGCTCATCCAAAACAAAACTTTTTTCACACCTACACACTTTTACAAACAAGTTTTCAAAACACTTCATTACACTCTTGAACACAGAAGAAAGAGTTAAATTGAAGTCAAAACAAAATCTTTTCAAAGCGCACAAACACAAAGAAAACAATTTTGAAAATGATGAGCAAGTACCTAAGAGTCCGTAGATAACTACGGATAAAAAGGGTGCTAATACCTTCCCTTTCTATAAATCTACCCCCCGTACTCAAATATCTCGAAAAAGGAATTTTTCTGTTCTTTTTTCCTTTCCTTGTTAGATAAAATAAAATACGGTGGCGACTCTTTCTTACCGCGACATTTTGAGAACACAAACGCAAAACGCAAACCAGCAAAATTTCCTTAACGAAATAGGGAAACCACGTCCCGGTTCTGGTCACCGTATCACATAAGCCATTCTCTGTGATGTTCTTTAGTCCTATACTCAGTTAATTATGCATTTAGGTTCCAATAGAGTTTGGAATTATAGAACTAATATTTTGGTGATGGTTCTGAAAACATACGTTTATTTGGGAAGACACTCATTTTTCTTGTAACATCATTCTTTTGTTGAGGATTTGTAGCGACCTCTTTTTGACATTATTATCCCTAAGTTTTGCCTGAACTGCTTCATTTGAGATTACAGTCAGGGGGATGCCCTAGTTTTTTCCCTAAGTCTGCCTTATAGATTTTGACTTAGCGGACTTTTCTTTTGAAAGGTAATAACTTCATGACTCAATGATTACGGGGAACCATCTTTGATTTTCGATTTAGAAGAGTATCTTCGACACCACTCTTCGTGTATGAAGTTAAAGCTTGTGAATGAACAATTGATTTGACTGAGAAACTACCATTCCCCATGTGGTGTTTAAGGGTTTCAATTTGCGTGAAAAAGAAAACTCCTACTTCTTAGGCTAAAAGGGGATGACTATGAATTGACTTACTTATATCTCCACTATTTAGGAAGTGAAGCAATGCTTGTATATCATCAGCAAGGTCTATTCAAAATCATATTGTATGAGATTATGGTATCGTTTTTGTCATCCTCCCTCTAAAGGCTTACAGCTTTAATGAGAGTTGAATATCATAAAAAGAAGTAAGAACATAGTTTAAATACAATGATAACGAATGGATTAATACAAGACAAACATATGCAATGCATTAATGGGAAAAACCAAAGTTTGACATAAAGATAAGTGTTTGAACAAACAAGAGAATTTGCAAATAAAAATCCAATGAACTAGAAACTTCCATTGTTATTGATGTGGAATGACGGTCTCCCAGAATTAGCATGAGCACAACGGATAGCCCTCTAAGCCTATGAGGTGAAACCCAAACCAAACTTTTAGAACTTGTAAGGAATATAGGGAAGAAGACTCCAAATAGTGCCACCACCTTCTTCTATCACAACCTTAGTGTCTTCCAGAGAAGCCATTCTTTGTATAATCCTGGTAACCTTCGGAACAATAGGAGCATCTTTAGAAACAGGGGTTGTCTGAGGAATACTTCAAAGGTCTGGAAAGGAGTCTCGAGGAGTTCACCATCCATCTCAACATACTTGAAGGAGTTCAAATGGCTCACCATGTATTCTTCTTCGCCATAAACTATAATGATTTTTCCTTACACGGGATACTTCAACTTTTGGTGTAAAGTAGAAGTAACAGCGCCTGCCCCATGAATCCAAGGGCATCCAAGCAAACAGGAATAGGCTGGACGAATGTCCATCACATAGAAAGTAGAGTCGAAGACTTGGGTACCCACTTTTATTGGAAGATCAACCTTTCCATGCACCATTTTCTTTGAACCATCAAAAGCTCTCACCACAATGTCACTGGGTTTTATCACAACCCCTTCATAGTATAGTTTGTCTAAAAGAACTTTCGACAATACATTCAATGAGGAACATGTGTCCACCAACACATGAGATAAGGTAGTGCCCCTACACTCAATAGAGATATGCAGGGCCGTATTATGGTTCCTTCCTGCAGGAGTTAAATCAACGTCAGAAAAGCCTAGCCCATTATCAGTTGTCAGTCTAGAAACATAATTTTCGAACTGATCAACAGAGATTTCTTGCGGTACATGAGCAAATTTCAGAAACTTTACCAAAGCCTAAGCATGGGCTTTAGAGCTCAACAACAGAGATAGCATATATATTTTGGATGGGGTTTGCCCCAACTGTTCAACAATCTTATAGTCACTCTTTCGAATAATTTTCAATACCTCATTCATCTCTTGCTTAGAGGTATCTTCAACAGTAACCTCTTTCGGTGCCTCAGTATGTGTAGGCTCAGTCATTTGTTCTTTGCCTCGAGTCTCAGTAGTTGATTCAGTAGTAGTGATATGAACTGGTGTAGTAACAGCCTTTGGAGAGATCTCTGGAGAGAAAAATCTTCCACTTCTGGTAACCTTACTAGTCCCAACAATATTTCCAACATTGGGATCAATAACTTCAGTATTTTCATCTTCGACAACAAATGGTTCTTGCTTGACGCCATGGTAGTAGACATCGGCTCCATAATTCCAAGGGATAGACTTGTCAGAGGAATATGGAATTGGCCCAGATGCGGTAATGATCAGAGGAGCAACCCTAGGCTCGGCAGTAACCTTCACAGGACCCTTAGAAGTGATCCTTACAGGAGTACTGGAAATTGTAATCACCGACACGTCTTCATGCTTCATGCCTTGAGACATACTTTTACATAATCTCTCCACAGAAGGAGTCTTCTCAAATAGAATTACACAGTCATCCATCAAATGCTGAATACCTTCTTTCAGCAGTACACAACTGTAATCCAGTGGGAGAACTAACTTTTACTAGTTTTGCGTTTTATCGCAATGTTGCGGTTAGCAAGAGTCTCCACCGGCTTTCCTTTTATCCAACAAAGGAAAGGGTGAAAAAAACAGGAAAGACCTTTCGAGATTTTTCTGAGTAAGGGGGTATGTTATGGAAAGGGAAGGTGTTAGCACCCTTTCCATCCTTAGTTATCTACGGGCTCTTAGTTGCTAGCTCACTTTAAAAATGCTTTTTTTGAGTAAGCGTATTTAAAAATATTTTGATAAATATGCCTAAGTGCGGCGAACTTTATAAGTTTCTCACTTCGGCGAGAACGTATACAAAGTGTTTTGTCTTTGAAAATATTTTAGAGAAGAGTTTGTGTATGTGCGAAAAATCGTTTAGTTTGTTTTTATAAGAAAGCAACTAGGAGCTATCTACCTACTCAAAAGATTTTTTTCTTTTCCTCTTTTCCTTTAGATAGTTTTATCCTAATATTAGTCAGTAGATAGCCCTATCATTGGATGATTTGAGGGACAGACGAGGGTCACCGTACAGTCAAGAAAGCAACTCATAAGATACTTTAGTAATTACCCTAAGGTTTTAAGATCATATATCGAGGAAACATCGAAAGGGTCATCGAGCGACTTATGATCTTTATACCAAAGGGTCGCCACTAAAATTTCTTACGCTCGAGAGTCGTGACTGTTTTATTCCAAAGGCAACGGGTGCAGGTACCTTAGAGGTGCACGTGTGCGAGTGTGTCGTGTTTCAGTTATGTTTATCTATGAATGTTAGGTTTTCTAACGTTTGCTTTTAGTCTTTTTCATACAAGCCTATTAGCATTCATCTAACAATTAATTGAATAAGTACAGAAAATAAAGTGCGGGAATTTTGAATCTACGCTATTACAAGGCTTCGGGATAGGGGAATTACAAACCAAAACGGGGAAAGGAAATGTAAAGGGTACTAAGTTAAACTATTACAATCCATACGCAATTACATAATATTGGTGACAAATAATGCGGATAAATAAATGAACACGCGGAGGAGAAAGAAATAAAAATGAAAGGATGAGGAAAAACCCTAAGAAAAATTTCTAAGTGATAAAAGAAATATTTGTTTTTGTTTTTAATTTTTGTTTAGAAAAATAATTAAATTATGAGAACCTAATTCTAATTGGTTAATTAATTAAAAAAAATATGATTAAATGATAGATCAAAATTAATTTAATTAATAAAAACTTAAATCTACTATTTTTTTGTGATTTTCTGATTTTTGATTTTTTATGTTCGTAAAAAGAAAAAAAGGTTTAAAGAAAATTAAATAAATAAACAACAAAAAAAGAAAAAAAAGAAATGGGCCAGGCATAGCAAAAAGTAGTTAGAGGGTATAAAATAGCAAAAAATTCCCAGGCTCATTAGCAATAGGGCCCAGGCGCCTGGAGATCCAGTGAGGGACGCTTCTTGGGGTTCATCATGGGGACGCGCCTTTGAGGCTTTGGATCTAGCCTTATGAAATATGGTGGTCACGAACTGGAGGTGCATGATGTGCACATTTAGTCCCACTCATACCTGATCTATAGATTTATATAAACTCAAACAAATATTAGCATGCCATGAAATATGATTAAAATAAGAGATTCAAAATTTTAAACTTTACCAAACCAGTGTTATCAAATGGGGGCGTTTTAAGCTTGTGATGGACTGATCTTGGGCCTTGCAAAAAACTCCTGGGGACTTCAAGAGGATGGCTCAAGGCTTGGTTTCAATCAAGAGAGGCTGGAACTTTGAGATATGACTTGCAAAAATTCTTTGATTTTTTTGGAGAGCTTTTGGAGAGCTTTTTTGGAGAGCTTTTGGAGAGCTTTTGCATGTAAAATTTCATTCCCTTTCTAGATTTAATGTTATGTACTTATAGAGTTAGGAGAAAAGCAAGTTTGGCAAGAAACAAAGCTTTCAAGGCCATGAGACAAAAATCTAACATATTGAAAGTTTGCCATATTTGGACGATTCTTGCCATTCTTGATGCTACATGAACCTGAACAGTTTTTTGTTGGTCTTTGCACGAAATATTGGGCTCCATGATGGATAAAGTCAAGCCCAAATGCACTAGCCCATTATTTCTTGTATTTTTATCTAATTTATTTGATTTAATTCTTATTTAAATGAATAAAAATTCAAATAAATAAAAATAAAAATCTCAATAGTGCATGGTTATGTTTATAGGTCCAGGGGTATGTCATAAACATGTTTGAACCCTAAAAGTTAGGTTCATTAACCTAAAAATGCAATTTTGCTCAAAGTTGACTTCATGCATTTCTTGAAAATTGCCCAACTTATGCACCTCATAACTTTCTCAATTTTCATCTTTTGAAGTTGATCTTTGACTTTTTGGAAATCCCAATGTGTCCCATTAAATCTCTATGTTGATAATTTTTTATTTTGAAGACTTCCTCTTGATGTAAGTTTCCTTGACAAAAAGTGTCTTTTGTTGACTTTTGATATAATGTATGAGATTATATCTTCCAAATAAAGCATTTTTTGGACTTGAGAACAATAGAAAAGATTTAGAGAATTGAATTTTCTTCAAAATGGGATTTGGTTGGGGAAAATTTGATGAAGCATGTGAAAGTTATGCCTGGTCAAAGTTTAGTTGACTTCTCCTAAGGAAACTCTAATTTGACAAATCTTGACTTTTGATGATCTGAGGACTTTCCTTGGGGAATATTGATCAACCCTTGATCAAATGATGAATATCACTTAAAAATGTTGATGTTGACCAAAAATCTTGAAGTTTGACTATATGTTGACCATAGTTGACTTTTTTTATCAATACAGTTGATTTTCAAGCACCTGAGCCATTGACTGAGCAAACTTATGATGTATGGCTTGAAACTTGACATGAGCCTTTTTGAGGACCTATGAAGAAACATGGGAGCCACTTGATACTTTTGCAGACCAAATTTCCTTGAGAAACTCCAAACCCTAGTTGTAGGCTTTTGGTCTAGGTGTATCTTGACTAGTCAACCCTTGGGTGCCTTGACCATTTAAAGAGCCTTGAAAGAATGCTTTAAAAAATGGGAGGGAAGATTTTGGGGTACAACAGATGCCCCTGTTCAATATTATTAAACCTGAAGAGTTAGATTGGCATGTCCGCTATTCGTGAATTGAAGGTAGAAGATGATTGAACACTTAAGTGCCCAGAAATTTGCACTCGCCTGTGCAAGATGGTAACGTTGTTGGCTGATTGTATCGGGAATGGGATTATAATATGCCATTCAGAGAGATGACTGGGAATCATCAGATATGGGCTTATATATGCCATCATAACTAAATGTTAACTTTAAACTGGAAGGAGTATCCAAATATACCTAGGGTTGGTTTAATCAGAGCCAGAAGATATTTATACTCATTTTATCTGGAAGAAGTATCAGAATAAATCATTAGTCGATTTAATCTGAGCCAGAAAAAGGTCTACTGGAAGAAGTATCAGAATAAAACATTAGTCGATTTAATCTGAGCCAAAAGATGTTTATGTTTATTTTATCTGGAAGAAGTATCAGAATAAATCATTAGTCGATTTAATCTGAGCCAGAAAAAGGTCTGCTGGAAGCAGTATCAGAATAAACTATTAGTCGATTTAATTTGAGGCAGCGACTATCTACAACCATCTTCAACTAGAAGAAGCATCAGAATAAATCTTTGTTTGATTTAATTTGAGCCAGAAGAGGTCTCTGTGTCTTTAACTGGAAGAAGTATCAGAATAAATCATTGGTCGATTTAATTTGAGCAAGAAAAATGTCTACTGGAAGAAGTATCAGAATAAATCTTGGGTCGATTTAATCTGAGCCAAAAAATATTTATGTTTGTTTTTATCTGGAAGAAGTATTCGAATAAATCTTTGGTTGATTTAATCTGAGCCAAAAAATGTCTTCAACTGGAAGAAGTATCAGAATAGATCTACACCTGATTTAAGTTGAGCCAGAAGAATGTCCACTTGAAGGAGTATCAGAATGAATCATTGGTCAATTTAATCCGAGCCAGCGACTATTTACGACCGCCTTCAACTAGAAAAAGTATCAGAATAAATCTTTGGTTAATTTAATCTGAGCCAGAAGAGGTCTCTGTGTCTTTAAATGGAAGAAGTATCAGAATAAATCATTGGTCAATTTAATCTGAGCCAGAAAAAGGTCTACTAGAAGAAGTATCAGAGTAAATCTTGGTCAATTTAATCTGAGCCAGCAGATATTTATGCTTGTTTTCATCTGGAAGAAGTATCAGAATAAATCTTTGGGTGATCTAATCTGAGCCAGAAAATGTCTTCAACTGGAAGAAGCATCAGAATAGATCTACACATGATCCAAGCTGGTCCAGAAGAATGTCCACTGGAAGGAGTATCAGAATAAATCATTGGTAGATTTAATCCGAGCTAGCGACTATCTACGACCGTCTTCAACTGGAAAAAGTATCAGAATAAATCTTTGGTTAATTTAATCTGGGCTAGAAGAGGTCTCTGTGTCTTTAACTGGAAGAAGTATCAGAATAAATCATTGGTCGATTTAATCTGAGCTAGAAAAAGGTCTACTGGAAGAAGTATCAGAGTAAATCTTTGGTCGATTTAATCTAAGCCAGAAGATGCTTTATGCCATACTTCGACTGGAATAAGTATCAGAATAAATCATTGGTCGATTTAATCCGACCCAATGACTATCTACGATTGTCTCCAATTGGAAGAAGTATCAGAATAAATCTTTGGTTAATTTAATCTGATCCATAAGAGGTCTCACTGTCTTTAACTGGAAGAAGTATCAGAATAAATCATTGTTCGATTTAATCTGAGCCAGAAAAAGGTCTACTGGAAGAAGTATCAGAGTAAATCTTGGTCAATTTAATCTGAGCCTCCAGATATTTATGCTTGTTTTTATCTAGAAGAAGTATGAGAATAAATCTTTGGTTAATTTAATCTGATCCAGAAAATGTCTTTAACTGGAAGAAGTATCAGAATAGATCTACACCTGATCTAAGTTGAGCCAGAAGAATGTCCACTGGAAGGAGTATCAGAATAAATCATTGGTCGATTTAATCCGAGCCAGCGACTATCTGCGACAGTCTTCAACTGGAAAAAGTATCAAAATAAATATTTGGTTAATTTAATTTGAGCCAGAAGAGGTCTCTGTGTCTTTAAATGGAAGAAGTATCAGAATAAATCATTGGCGGATTTAATCTGAGCCAGAAAAATGTCTACTGGAAGAAGTATCAGAGTAAATCTTGGTCAACTTAATCTAAGCCAACAAATATTTATGCTTGTTTTTATCTGGAACAAGTATCATAATAAATCTTTGGTTGATTTAATTTGAGCCAGAAAATGTCTTTAACTTGAAGAAGTATCAGAATAGATCTATACATGATCTAAGCTGAGCCAGGAGAATGTCCACTGGAAGGAGTATCAGAATAAATCATTTGTCGATTTAATCCGAGCCAACGACTATCTACGACCGTCTTCAACTGGAAAAAGTATCAGAATAAATCTTTGGTTAATTTAATCTGATCCATAAGAGGTCTTTGTGTCTTTAAATGAAAGAAGTATCAGAATAAATCATTGGTTGATTTAATCTGAGCCAGAAAAAGTCTACTGGAAGAAGTATCAGAGTAAATCATTGGTCGATTTAATCTGAGCCAGAAGATGCTTTATGCCCGACTTTGACTGGAAGAAGTATCAGAATAAATATTTGGTCGATTTAATCTGAGCTAGAAGAGGTGTCTTTGTCTTTAACTAGAAGAAGTATCAGAATAAATCTTTGGTCAATTTAATCTGAGCCAGAAAAAGGTCTGCTGGAAGAAGTATCAGAATAAATCTTTGGTCGATTTAATCTGAGCCAGAGGATATTTATGTCTGACTTCGACTGGAAGAAGTATCTGAATAAATCTTTGGTTGATTTAATCTGAGCCAGAAGAGGTCTCTTTGTCTTTAACTGGAAGAAATGTTAGAATAAATCTTTGGTCGATTTAATCTGAGCCAGAAAAAGGTCCACTGGAAGAAGTATCAGAATAGATCTACACCTGATCTAAGTTGATCCAGAAGAATGTCCACTAGAAGCAGTATCAGGATAAATCATTGGTCGATTTAATCCGAGCCAGCGACTATCTACGACCGTCTTCAACTGGAAAAGTATCAGAATAAATCTTTGTTTAATTTAATCTGAGCCAGAAGAGGTCTCCTTGTCTTTAACTGGAAGAAGTATCAGAATAAATCATTGGTCGATTTAATCTGAGCCAGAAAAAAGTCTACTGGAAGAAGTATCAGAGTAAATCTTTGGTCGATTTAATATGAGCCATAAGATGCTTTATGCCCGACTTCGACTGGAAGAAGTATTAGATTAAATCTTTGGTCGATTTAATTTGGGCCAGAAGAGGTCTCTTTGTCTTTAACTGGAAGAAGTATCAGAATACATCTTTGGTCAATTTAATCAGAGTCAAAAAAAGGTCCACTGGAAGAAGTATCAGAATAAATCTTTGGTCGATTTAATCTGAGCCAGAGGATATTTATGTCTGATTTCGACAGGAATAAGTATTAGAATAAATCTTTGGTTGATTTAATCTAAGCCAGAAGAGGTCTCTTTGTCTTTAACTAAAAGAAGTATCAGAATAAATCTTTGGTCAATTTAATCTGAGCCAGATAATGTCCACTGGAAGAAGTATAAGAATAAATCAATGGTCGATTTAATTTGAGCCAGAAGATGTTGTCTTTGAGAAGATGGTCTGGTCATACCAGGAGTTGATGATGTTGGTCTGTTGATTAATCTTTTCCTGAAATGGTAAAGAGTTAGCTGTATGCAATTTCATGATGTATGAAATTCACTTCAGAACAATGTTCTCAAAATAAATGAGATTGTGTTGCATGTGCTTTGTATGCATATGCTATGAAGTTTGTAAATGATTTATGAACGTAATATGTAAGCGTATTAGTTGCTTTTTTTAGTGTTGTTGAATTGGGGAAAATAAATCCCTGACTGCCTGTTGGAGATGAAGAATGTAATTCCTCACTATTTGTTGAAGTTAAATTCGTCGGGGATTCCCATTTTCTGTCTGAGGGTATTCCGCTGGAGGTTTTGATTTATGCTTGAGGATAGAAGCTTTTTAGGAGAGTTGATAACCTGTCATGGTTTCTCAAAAAAATTCATTACATGTATTCTGACTCGGGATGGAAGAATGAATAATTCTGTGAAGCAAGTAGCTACTCTTCTGGAGGTGGTTATCTTGATTAATCCTGCTGGAGAGAAGAGTTCTGTTGGAATACTTTACCAATTTGGAGAAATAAACTCTGATGGGGGATAAAATTCAGTAGCTATAGAAATAAACTCTACTAGGGACGAGGCTTTATAAACTGCTTGAGATTTTATGAAACTCTGTTGGGGAACATTGATTTCTGCTCTCTGAAGGAACTTTACTGGAGAGTGTTTACTCCTGCTTGGGGAAGAAGAGGTCAAAACTTTGGTTGTTTTTTGCTCTACTAGGGAGTTATAATTCCTTGTATACCATGATTGGGGATAACATCGATGGATAACTTTCTGGCTCGTCTGAGGAGGATGGAATTGACTGATGTTTGATCCAATTTTAGATTCAAATAGCAATTTTCTGGGGATAGTGATGACTTCACTAGGGAACGGAATTTTTTCCAGTGAGTCATTATCATCTAAGTAATATACTCAAGCTGGGGAGATTGGTCCTCACTGGGGAGATAAATCCTGTTGGGGAAATAAACCCTTTTGATGGAGGTATATTCTGCTAAGGGAAGCTCTTTGTCAAGGAGAATGCGCTCTGCTGGAGATAAGTAATCTGTAGGGGCTTTTACAGTTTTTAAAACTCAGCTAGGGAGAAGAATTCCTATAGACTGTAATGTTTGGGATCCTGCAGATAAGTAATATTACTGGGCAGAAGCCTGCACTCCATTATCTTCCAGAGTGATCTGTTAGGAAGATTGTGGGGAATGTATGAATTTGCGAAGATTAAAAAAGTACCATGTAGGGATAATATCATGGAAGTTTCTCTGTGGGGATTCATGGAGACTTGAACTCACCTCAACTTATAGAGCCTTTGGTGAATGCTGATTAGGGTGATAAGTCTTCTACTGATAAACAAGTGATGAGATGACAGGACATAGTCGTATGCTTTAATCCCTAACTTTTTCCTAGACTGTCCTTTCAGGTTTTTAGTCCACCGGGATACCCTTTTTTTCCCAAGCCGCCTTTTCATGTTTTCAACTTGTCAGGTGTATAGTTTTATTTATATATCCCTAATTTTTCCTGAAATCTTTTGGTTCGTCGGGATGCGCTTATTTTTCCTAAGCCAGTCAACCTAGCGGGTCTTTTTTATTCATGCATAGTATTTTCCGACTATGTCCGTGTTTATAGGGTGCAGAGAGTTGTCACTATCCATAGTAGTAAGTGTTGCAACACTGCCAGAAAATGTTTGTTTGAATGTACGTAGCCCGTTGCTGGAACACATGTTCAATGCCCCAAGTGATTCAGATGGAGGTATGCCCCTGGCTATTCAGCACTTTTTGAGAAATTCCTTGAATCTTGAATCGACCGCCCCCAGATTAGTTGGACACCATGCCATGCCCCATGATTATGAAAGGCCTTTTATTGGAAATGTCTTTCCATCTGAGGTGATTCTGTTCATTGAGAGGATTTATGTTCATTGAATATCCATTGTGCGAATTTCTCTGCTGTCGAATAATTAGTCATATGCAAACAATGGCATTTTTAAAAATGCAAAGCTTATGTCTGTCTTGAAGTTTTGAAAATGCACTTTTAGTAAACAAACATAATTTTGTAAGAATATGAATTCAAGAAACAATATGCTTTCGAACTAACCCATGCTTCAACTAGGACTTATAAGAGTTGTAGCGTGGCCTGGTTCACGGTTCAAGAAACAAAGGGTAAAGGCTCAAACTTTATTTGTACCCAACCCACTCTTCGTGATGTTCTTCAGTCCTATACTTAGTTAATTGTGCATTTAAATCCCAATTGAGTCTGGAATCTTTTCCTTGATATTCCGGTGATGGTTCGAATACTGATAGTTTATTTGAGAAAGCAGTCATCATTTTTTTGTAATATTTTTTGTTGAGGATTCGTAGAGGCCTCTTTTTTTATTTTATTATCCCTACCTTTTGCCTGAACTGTTTCTTTTGTGATTACAGTCAGCGGGATGCCCGAGTTTTTCCTTAAGTCTCCTTCATAGGTTTTGACATAGCTGGCTTTTCTTTTGAAAAATAATGACAGCCTATTTTAGTGATTACGGGGAACTATCACTTTCTTTAGAAGAGCATCTTCGACACTATTCGTTGTGTATGAATGTAGAGCTTGCAACTGAATGCACATTTGAATTAACTGAGAAACTACCATGTCCTAGGTCATGATTAAAGGTTTTAATTTGTGTGAAAAAGAAAACTCCTACTTCTTAGGCTCAAAGGGGTTGACTAGGGATTATCTTCCTTATAACTCCACTATTTAGGATTTGAAACAACGCCTGTACATCGTCAGCCAAGTCTGTTCAAAAGCGTATTGTAGAGATTATGGTATCTTTTTCATCATCCTCCCTCTAAAGGCTTACAGCTTTTAATCGAGAGTTGAATATCACAAAAAGGAAGTAAAAGCATTGTTTCAGTATAGTGACAATGAATGGATTAATTCAAGAAAAACATATGCAATGCATTAATGGAATAACAGAGTTTGACATGAAATAAGTGTTCGAACAATCAAAAGAAATTACAATTTGAAAATTCTAATGAACAAAAATCATGTGTCTGAACTTGTCACTTCAGATGGTGTGCCTCGGATGACAGAAGAATTCAGTCTGTCCATCTTGTGTGAACTCCAACACTCCTTAGTCAATCAAGTCTTGAATCTTATTTTTCAAAGCCCAACAGTTATTAGTGTCATACCCCGGACTATTGGAACGATAAGCGTATCTCACATTAGGATTGTACTGAGGAGAAACGGTGTTGGGATTCTGAGGAGGATCCTTCAGTGTAATCAACTCCATATTCAACATGTGTTGTAATACTTGAGCCGGGGACATGTCAGTTTTGGTGAATTGCCTTTTGGGCGTGCCCTGCTTACGCTGATTTCCTTGTCATTGTTATTGCACCAGTGTTGGATTAGAGACCCGCACTACCCCCACAGATTGGTTAAGATTGCTCTTATTGCGACCCTTTTAGTCGTACACGGTACTGGAGTCCTTCTTTCCACTGTATGATCTCTTATGAATACTTAAAGATGCATTCCCCTGGATTTCACCGCTCTTGATTTTGTTTTCAACATGATCCCGCATGAACATGTCATCCAATTCCCTGTCTTCCAAGAGAGGTTGATCATTGATTAGGCCCCAAATTCTAGCAGTTTTCCCCAAACAGTCGTATATGTCTTGATGAAGCTTGCTGACGAGAATCCTCAACTCTTCTTGTCCCCGAGCTAAATTTTGGATAAGAGCCATCTGACTACTCATCTGGATTCTCATCCTTTCCATCTCAGCTTGCAATTGTTCCAACTAGTCATCCTTGTTGTCTTCAGGATTTTTCTTGATCATGTTCCCAGCGAGGAGTGTTTTCTATTCTTCTTGCCCCTTGGATAGATTCAAGAACAATTCCTCGAGAGCCATCTTCCTATTGCTGAAATAAACAGTGAGAAAATGAGAAACCTGTCTCAAGAATACTTGTTATGTAATGACATGCATGCAATGTTTTCAAGGATCTCGCGGGGTAAACACAAAAAGATGTTTGAATTCGACTGCAGCTTTGATTGAAGAACTTCCTATCGTTGAATGACCTTTTACGAGAATCAAGCTCACCATGTCGAGTGGGTCATAGCCTCAGACTAAAGTTATCGTGCTTTGGTCTTTTAATGGCATTGGCTAGAGGAAAAATAAATCCCCTTGCTAGACGTCTGGTTCATCATAACCTGCATCACAGGCCCTTGAGATCCTTGAAATGGTTAAGGAAATGCTATGGCATGATGTTATGATGTGTATGCTATGAACCAAGCAAAAGTGTAAGGTGATGAAGACAAGTGAGTCTTGCAAGAAGTCCAGGTTATTAGATAATGACTACAAACAAGTCCTGCAAGGAACTCACATGATTAGATAATGAGTATGAACAAAACCCTGCAAGGAGTTCAAGTTTTAGATATTGAAAGCAAACAACTCACACAAGTAGCCTTAGGTTCAGGCTTGCATGGAATTTGTAGGTAAGTACCCTCTTGAAGTTTAGTTGGTTCAACCTGTCCTAGAAAAGTAATCGGGTTCTAAGGAGTCTCAATATCACTGATCTTTCTTTATCGGGCATTGCTTCAGCTCAGGCGATCTTTTCTCGCGGCCGAAATATCCCAAAAGTCTGATCTCAATGAGTGTAGTATCGAGTATCAACCAATCCCCAGCTTTATACCGAAGTTGGCTATCTCACTACTTTTCTAATGGCCAAGTTTGTTCAACTAAGGTTCTAAGGTTAGTTAGTACTTTATGACACCACACAGCGGCCCCTTATTCTCCTTGATTTAACACAAGGGATACCGGTACCAACAAATGTGTCACACTAATGCAGCCATTGCTTCAACCCTATCGGTCTATGTCATACAGTCTCCATGATCTATTGCTGTTTACCTAAAAGTTTCCCAGATCCAGGTGCAGGATCTTTTAAAAATAGCCCAAACATAAACCTGAAAGGTAAAGCATACAAGTCAAATAAGGAAATAATTTTAAATATAAACTAGATCTAAGGTAACCCAACTTTTAAATCAATAGTCCCCAGCAGAGTCTCCAGTTCTGTAATACGGTGGGAGAACTGACTTTTACTGGTTTTCTATTTTATTGCAATATTGCGGTTAGCAAGAGTCGCCATCGACTTTTCGTTTATCCAACAAAGGAAAGGGTGAAAAGAACAGGAAAGACCTTTCCAGATTTTTTCTGAGTAAGGGGGGTAGGTTATGGAAAGGGAATGTGTTAGAACCCTTTCCATCTGTAGTTATTTACGGGCTCTTAGTTGCTAGCTCACTTTAAAAATGCTTTTTTTTGTGTAAGTGTATTTGAAAATATATTTAGAAAGATGCCTAAGTGCAGCAAACTTTGTAATGTTTCTCGTTTCGGCGAGAACGTATACAAAGTGTTTTGTCTTTGAAAATATTTTAGAGAAGAGTTTGTGTATGTGCGAAAAATTGATTTGTTTGTTTTTATGAGCAAGCAACTAGGAGCTATCTACCTACGCGAAAGATTTGTTCTTTTCATTTTTTCCTTTAGATAGTGCTATCCTACTATTAGTCAGTAGGTAGCCCTATCGTTGGATGTTTTGAGGGACATGCGAGAGTCATCGTACAATCACGAAAGCAACTCATAAGATACTTTAGTAATTACCCTAAGGTTTTAAGATCATATATCGAGGCAACATAGAAAAGGTCATCGAGGGACTTATGATCTTTAAACCAAAGGGTCGCCACTAAAATTTCTTACGTTCGAGAGTCGTGACTGTTTTATTCCGAAGGCAACAAGTGCAGGTACTTTAGAGGTGCGCGTGTGCGAGTGTGTTGTGTTTCAGTAATGTTTATGTTTGAATATTAGGTTTTCTAACATTTTCTTTTAGTCTTTACATACAAGACTATTAGCATTCATCTAACAGTTAATTGAATAAGTACAGAAAATAAATTGCGAGAATTTTGAATCTACGCTATTACAAGGCTTCGGGATGGGGGAATTACAAACCAAAACGGGGAAAAGAAATATAAAGGGTCCTAAGTTAAACTATTACAATCCATATGCAATTACATAATATTGGTGAAAAATAATACAGATAAATAAATGAACGCATGGAGGAGAAAGAATTAAAAATGAAAGGATGAAGAAAAACCCTAAGAAAAATTTCTAGGTCATAAAAGAAATATTTATTTTTGTTTTTAATTTTTGTTTAGAAAAATAATTAAATTATGAGAACCTAATTCTAATTAGTTAATTAATTAAAAAAAGGTGATTAAATGATTGATCAAAATTAATTTAATTAATAAAAATTTAAATCTACTATTTTTTGTGATTTTGTGATTTTTTATGTTCGTAAAAATAAAAAAAGTTTAAAGAAAATTAAATAAATAAACAACAAAAAAAGAAGAAAAGAAATGGGCCAGGCACTGCAAAAAGTAGTTAGAGGCTGTGAAATAGCAAAAAATTCCTAGGCCCATTAGCAATAGAGCCCAGGCGCCTGGAGATCCAGTGAGGGACGCTTCTTGGGGTTCATCATGTGGACGCGCCTTTGAGGCTTTAAATCTAGCATGATGAAATATGGTGGTCAGGAACTGGAGGTGCATGATGCACACATTTGGTCCCACTCATACCTGATCTATAGATTCATATAAATTCAAACAAATGTTAGCATGCCATGAAATATGATTAAAATCAGAGATTCAAAATTTTAAACTTTACCAAAACGGTGTTATCAAATGGGGGCGTTCTAAGCTTGTGATGGACTGATCTTAGGCCTTGTAAAAAAATCCTGGGGACTTCAAGATGATGCCTCGAGTCTTGGTTTTAATCGAGAGAGGCTGGAACTTTGAGATATGACTTGCACAAATTCTTTGATTTTTTTGGAGAGTTTTTGGAGAGCTTTTGGAGAGCTTTTGCATGTAGAATTTTGTGCCATTTCTTTCTTGTAATGTTATGTATTTATAGAGTTAGGATAAAAGCAAGTATAGCAATAAACAAAGCTTTCAAGGCAATGAGACAAAAATCCAACATATTGAAAGTTTATCATATTTGGATGATTCTTCCCATTCTTGATGTTGCATGAACCTGAACAGTTTTTTGTTGGTCTTTGCACGAAATATTAGGCTCCATGATGGGTGAAGTCAAGCCCAAATGCGCCAACCCATTATTTCTTGTATTTTTATCTAATTTATTTGATTTAATTCATATTTAAATGAATAAAAACTCAAATAAATAAAAATAAAAATCACAATAGTGCATGGTTATATTTAGAGGTCCTTGGGTATGTCATAAACATGTTTTAACCCTAAAAGTTAAGTTCATTAACCTAAAAATGCAATTTTGCTCAAAGTTGACTTCATGCATTTTTTGAAAATTGCCCAATTTGTGCACCTCATAACTTGCTCAATTTTCATCTTTTGAAGTTGACTTTTGAATTTTTGGAAAGCCCAATATGTCCCCTTCAATCTCTATGTTGATAAATTTTGCATTTTAAGACATCATATTGATGTAAGTTTCCTTGATAAAAAGTGTCTTTTGTTGACTTTTGAAAAAGACCTATAATGTATGAGATCATATCTTCCAAATGAAGCATTTTTTGGACTTGAGAACAATAACATAGTTGTAGAGAATTGAATTTTCTTCAAAATGCGCTTTGGTTGGGGAAAAGTTGATGAAGCATGTGAAAGTTATGCCTGGTCAAAGTCCATTTGACTTCTCCTAAGGAAACCCTAATTTGACAAATCTTGACTTTTGATGATCTGAGGACTTTATTTGGGGAATCATGACCAACCCTTGATCAAATGATAAATATCACTTCAAAATGTTGATGTTGACCAAAAATCTTGAAGTTTGACTGTATGTTGACCATAGTTGACTTTTTGATCAATACAGTTGATTTTCAAGCATCTGAGCCATTGATCGAGAAAACTTGTGATGTAGGGATTGAAACTTGACATGAGCCTTGTTGGGGACCTATGAAGAAACATGGGAGCCACTTGAGACTTTTGCAGACCAAATTTCCTTGAGAAACTCCAAACCCTAGTTGTAGGCTTTTGGTCTAGGAGGTGCATCTTGACTAGTCAACCCTTGGGTGCCTTGACCATTTCAATAGCCTTGAAAGAATGCTTTAAAGAAAATTGGGAGGGAAAATTTTGGGGTATAGCAAAAATCATTGGATTAGGACGCACAGTAGTAGCAGTTTTCAACGTAACCCAGAAATAAACTGGCTTGCAACAACTTCTTCTTAGTAATCATCAGAGAAGTAGTCAAGTCACTCACAGCAGGAATATAAGAAACATCATCAATAACATTAAAGCCTTTGTCATGATAGGCATAGGTGGAGTGATCACATTAGGAGTCTCAAGAGGATCAAATTCAATCTCCTTAGAGTCAATCATATCTTGAATCTTATTTTTCAGAGCCCAACAACCATTAGTGTCATATCCGGGACTATTGGAATGATAGGCACACCTCGCATTAGGATTGTAACAGGGAGAGGAACTATTAGGGTTCTGAGGAGGTTCTTTCAATGTAATCAGCTCCACCTTCAACATGTGTTACAATGCTTGAGACAATGGCATGTTGATTTTGGTGAACTGTCTCCTGGGTGCATCCTGCCTACGCTAATTGCCTTGTTGTTGATGTTGTGTTGGTGAAGAATTGGAAATTAGAACTGCCTCCACAGATTGGTGGCGATCACCTTTACTATGAACCTTCTGGTCATATACAACATTGGATTATTTCTTTCCATTGTATGACTTCTTCGCGGTATTCGAAGATGTAGCCACCTGAATTTTACCACTTCCGATTCTATTCTCAACATGTTCCCCTGTTAATATCAGTCAATGAAACTAGCTGAAGAACTTCAAAGTAGGTGATTATGTAAAGGACTTGTTAGCATACTCATAAACATGTCAATCAATTCCCTATCATCCAAATGAGGTTGAAATCTACTTGCAAGATCTCTCTATTTCTATGCATACTGTTTAAAGCCTTCCTCAGAACCCATGGACATACTCTGTAGCTGCATGCGGGTTGGTGCCAAATCAGAATTATACTAATACTGTCTATAGAAGGATGTATCCAAATCTTCCCAGTTATGGATATTAGTGCCTTCGAGTTAATAATACCATTCTAATTATGTTCGAGACAGACTCTCTTGAAAGAAATGCAACCATAATTTCTTGTCAGCAGTGTGTGGTTGAATTTTCTGAACATATGATCTCAAATGCAGCTTCAGGCAAGAAACGCCATCATACTTAGCAAAGGTAGGAGTTTTGAACTTAGGAGGAATAATGAATCCTGAGACTAAACCCAATTATTCAAAGTTCAAGCCAGGCACCTTCCGGATCTCCATAGCTTTCAGGCGCTCTTCTAACAGCTTATACTTCTCGCCAGCAGGGGGATATTGTTCATCCAAATAATCCTCTTCCTCTTCATCAAAAAATTTGTCAGAACCATGATTTCATTTTTCAGTTTTAACACTCTTAGCATCTTCATCCCGTTCGTCATCTTCGTCCAATGGGATATCAAGATGTTGAGCTTGCTTGACTGGACCTCTGAACTTTCTCCCCATGTTAAGGATTCCGGATGGTTTCTTTGTTTTCTTCTTCTTCTCGTTGGCTATGAGCGCCTTCAGTTCTTCTTTCCCCTTGGCTAAACTTAGGAATATCTCTTAGAACTAAGCATTATGAGCCTGGAGATCTTTGACTGTCTGTTCGAGAGCCATTTTCACTGAAATAAACAGCAAGAAGATGAGAAACCCGTTTTAGAAACCTTTTATGAAATGATATGTATGGCATGTGGATGCATATGCAATGTTTTCAAGGACCTCATGGGATTTAAAGTTGTTAATCAAAAGGGAACAAAAACAAAGACTCTTATTAGTAAGTTCAAATTATAATTTCCTTTTAGGCTTAAATGAAAAAAAAGGGTTACAAGGAAACAAATTATGAACTCCTAAGAGATAAGACTCAAGTCTCCCATGGACGCTTCCTCTTTGTGTTGACATATGCATTTAGGCTCTGCTCTTTGTGAAGTTGTTTTGTCAGCTCCAACACTTTCATCTCACTAGCATAGAACTGAGTCTCAAAGGTGTCCCTTTCTTCTTTCAATTAAATCCAGTACTTATGCAACTCTTTAAGGTCATTAGGCATATCTGGATGAAAAATGGTATGAGGAATATCTCCTTCAACAAAAGGCTCCACAATTACTGGTAGGACAATAGGATATGGAATTATAAGATTTTGAGCACGAGATCACACCCATCTGAGGTAGGGCTCAAAAGGGATGGAGTTTTTCTGTCCCAAAAGTTTTCCTATCAATCTTATTCACCATTCCCCAAGGACGTATAAACTTTTGATGGTAACCTTGAGGATTGTTCTTGTAATCGAGTATAATACCCTATATAAGCATATCATGAGGACCATTTCTTCGAGCATAACCAAATTGACGTAGAGCTAGAGAAGGGTTGTAAGTAATACCTACCCTTATGCCAAGGATTGGCACATTAGGGAATTCCCCACAGCGGTCAATAATAGTGATGTCCTCTCGAGGTTTGGAACACCAATAGATATCTGAATGAGAGAGTGACATCATCCTTCGAGACCACTTCAAACCTTGTTCATTCTTTATCACTGATCGGAGAAGGTGCGAAATAAACCACCTGGACAGTAAATGTATGCAACATATGAGAGTCCCTTGTTCTCTCATAGTTCGAGTGTGAAGAGAGTGCAAAATATCTCCAAGCAAAGTAGGCACAGGATTATGAGTAAGAAATATTTTTATGGTGTTCTCATCTATGAGTTGGTCTGGATTAGGGAATAGTACCGAATCATAGATTAACAGAGACAAGATCTCCTCAAAAGCATGAAAACTCATAGCATCCAGAAACAATTAAGCCTTCTCTATCATAAATTTATCAAGAAGACCTTTAACTCCACTTCTTGTTTCCCAATTAGATACAATGTCTATCTGCTTCAAATGTAAGGTTGCTGCAATAACTTCAGGTTTTAGAACTTTCTCTAAACCGGTGAAGGGTGTTTGATTAAGAATAGGTACTTCAAGTAGATTAGAAAACTCTTCCATTGTGGATACCAACTGATAATATGGGAAGGTAAAACACTCATGCTTAGGATCAAAGAACTGGAACATAACACTCATCATGTCTTCTTCAAAACCTGAGGTAACCAAAATGAGTAGATAACCATGCCTCTTGGTGAATTAAGAGTTTTCTGGAACCTTTGAGACTAACTCCTTATGCTTGGAAGGTACCCTTACAAAGTTGATTCGGATAGTATTTCGAAGAGCGGAGGCTATAACCTGCAACAAGGAACAAAGATAAATCCCTAGGTCCTTGAAATGGTTAGTAAAAATGTTATGTTATGATGATATGATGTTATGATGTTATGTTCATGTTAAATAAGTAGAAAACACAAACAAGTCATACAAGAGCCTTAGGTTTAAAGGCTTACATGAAGTCCATAGGTAAATACCCTTCCCCACTGAAGTTAAGTTGGCTCAACTTATCCTAAAATAGTAATCGGGTTCTAAGAATCTCATATCACAGATCTTTCTCAAAGGCTTTACTTTAGCACGACAACTGACTTGCCACCAAAACATCCCGAAAGTCGAATCTCAATGAGCGTAGCCTCAGGTATCAACCAACTTTGGATTGCACCAAAGCCGACTATCTCACTACTTTCTAATGGCCAAAATGGGTCAATTAAGGTTCTAAAAGTAAGTTAGTGTTAACGAAACTATGCGGAAGCCTAATGTTATCCTCGAATGACTCAAGGAACATTAGTACAAACCGAAGTGTCACACTAACTTTAGCTATCATGTTAACCATATCGGTATACACTATACAATCTTTATGATCTATTGCTACTTACCTAAGGAATCACTAGATCTGTGTTTAGGATCTTTCACACAAGAAATAATACCCAAGAATGAACCCTTAAAGTAAATCAGACAAAGCATACAATAAAAGCAAGTAAAGTGATCTAACTCGTAAGTTAACCCCTCTTTTAGATTTCTCCCCAGTAGATTCGCCAGTTCTGTTATACGATGGGAGAACTAAATTTTTTGGTTTTATCGTAAATGTTGCAGTTAGCAAGAGTCGCCACCGACTTTTCTTTTATCCAACAATTAGGAAATGTGAAAAGAACAGAAAAAACCTTTGATAGATTTTGAGTTTGGGGGGTAAGTTATGAAAAGGGAAGGTGTTATCACCCTTTTCATTCGTAGTTATGCACGGGCTCTTAATTGATTAGATCCCTTGTAAAAACTTGCTTTGTGTGTGTGTGTGATTTGTTTGAAAATATTTTGAAATGCCAATTTAAGGTTAACTTTGTAATAATCCTTGTGTTGGTCCTCAAGAATGTATACAAAATGTTTTTTGAAAATATTTGTTGTTTCGAAAGTGTGATGTCTGAACATGTTGTGAGCAAGAACTAGGAGTTTTACCCATTAATAAGGTCTTTCTTGTTATTTTCCTTCTCCTTTGGAGATAGTATTATCCATACCATTAGTTGGTTGGTAATCCTATCTATTGGATGTGAAGGGACAAGCATAGGGTCATCGTATGGATATCGAAGGAAACATGTAAAAATACTTTAGCAATTGTATCAAAGGGACTATCATAATTTTGCTCATAGGGTTATCGAGGGACTAGATCATTTTGTAGACAACTCGAAGAGTCATCGAAGGATTATGATCTTTATTTGAAAGGGACCATGATGATATTGTTAATCGAGGGTCTTTTGCTAAATTACCCCCACTTTCGAGGGACAAGACCAATAGTATAGTAAGGCAACAAGAGAGGTTACCCTAGAGGTGAAGTGTGTAAAGTGTATTAGTTTCAGTTATTTAGTCTTGAATTAGGGTTTTCTAGATTTGTTTTTAGTCTTGCCATACAAATCCTATTTTACTAGCAATTAAATATGTACAGAAAATTAAAGTTCGGAATGTAAAGTCCTACACTATTACATCTTGTGAGCAGTTAAAATGTGAGAAAAGATAAATCTAAGTTATTACATCAGTTGTGCAAACCTATACATTTGTTCTAGGAAATTAAATAGCAAAAGAAATAAGACAACGAATGTTAGAAAAATGTTGTAATGTTTTTGTGTTTTTAGATAATGATTTAGGGTTAGGGATGATAATTAAAACCTAATAACTAATTAATTAAGTTAATTAAAATAACCTAAAACCCTAATTAGAAACCCTAACGTCCAATTAATTAAGAAGAATTATTTGGCTAAAACTCTAAAACTAATTAATTTTAATTAAAACCTAAGGTATAATTAATTAATTAATTAAAAGCCAAACCCTAATTCTAGTTAATTAAAAAAACCTAAGTCTAATTTGTTATGGTTTTGAAAAATAGTTTAAGGTTTGTTAATGGTTAATTAGAAAATAGATTAATTAAGAAAATGGAATAAAACTAGGGTTAGTAAAATAAAAGAACGAAAATGCATGGGGTGGGAGTTGAACCCACACCCTCAGTCTCAAAGAATGCGCTACTTTCCACTAGGCCACACTATTGTTTATGTTTAAGAATGAGAACCAATCACCATATGATGAACCTGCTTTGTAAATCCTAAAAAAGAAACAAAATGATTTTGACAAAAGGCTGGCTCGAACCCACGCCCCTATGGTTAACAGTCATCACTCTTACCACTCGTTCACTTGTTTTACGCGTTAAAATTACCACTATCATTCAATATATAATAAAACTTAATTCAGAAAATCAGAAATCAAACAAAATTAAACACGCACGTGTTAGAAGGGTTTGGGGTTTTGAATGGAGCAATAGGAGAATGCCACGCCTAGGTCACCTGAGTCAGGAGAGCCAAACCACCATGGAGGGTGGTCAACTTCATCTTCTTCGATGAAGGGGTTTTGAAAACCTGCAAAAATGCGTGAGTTGGATCATAATAGGGACCTTATCCCCCTAATTTGACCCTTGCGAATCAAATGGCAGCATTGGTTTGACCTGAAAATGCTTGTAGCGTGAGATTCGATGAAAATATTTCAAACTGCCTTAACAATGGAAGGTATCCATTCATGTGTCAAACCTCACAAGTAATGCATCAAAACAGATCCACACATCAATATGAACATAAATGTATGCATCAAATTCATTTATATTGCATGAATTAAAAGTTTGAAATCAAAAAAGTTATCAAACCAAAGCAACTTGGTTGGCATGTTCTGGGATTGCTTGAGCTTGAATGATGGTTGGTATGAACTTCTAGAGGTCTCAGGAGACTGATGGAATGCTTGGAATCGATTGAGAATGGTTGAACATGAGGGTTTGAGTTTTCCCTATTTTCTTGAAAATTTGAAGATTTTAGGGTTTCTTCTATGATGCAGCATGCGTGTCCTTGAATGGCTGAAGGTATTGTGTATTTATAGGAGAAGAATTAGGTCAACAAAAGTGATATGAATCTTTGTATTTCATGGTGAAGAGATTTGATTTGAATTTTGCACAAAAAAAATATATTTTAGGCCAAATCAAATATTCATGACCCCACACGTTTTATCCATCATAATTATGTGATTTTGGACTTATGATTTGATTCAAAAACATATCCATACGCCTTGTATCATTTATTTGGTATTTTATTTGATTTATTTTGCTTTTAATTGAATAAAATCAAAATAAAAAGAAATAAAAATCACAAAGATACATGAATGGATTTAGGAGTACCTTATAAGGTCATGAAAACGTTTGAACCTAAAAACATAGGTCCATTAGCCCAAAAATTCAACTTTTCTCAAAGTGGACTTCATGCATTTTCTCAAAATTGCTCAACTTGCATCAATCATAACTCAACCAATTTTTGTCATATAAAGAGGATCTTGGACTTTTTGGAAACCTCGAGATATCTCCTACAACTTTCATGTTGGTCATTTTTTCATTTGAAGTCTTTATCTTCATGTAAATTGATTTGACAAAAAATGTCATTTTGTTGACTTTTAAAATGACCTATAACGTTTTGACCTATATCTCTCAAATGAAGCATTTTTGGCCTTAGGCTTAGAGAGACAAAGTTGTAGAGAATTGAATTTAATTCAAAATGAGCTTTGGTTTAGGAATTTCTAATGAAGTATGTGAAAGTTGTGCTTGGTCAAAGTTCAGTTGACTTCTCCTTAAGAATGCCCTAATTTAGTAACTTTTGATGAATCTTGAGTTTTCTTGATGAATGATGATCAACCCTTGATCAAATGATGAATGTGACTTCAAAATGTTGATGTTGACCAAAAATAATGAATTTTGATTGTCAATTGGTCAAAGTTGACTTTTTGTCCAATACAATTAATTTTCAATCATCTGATCCATTGAATGAGCAGACTTGTACTGCAAGGCTTGAAACTTGGTATGAGGATTCTTTGAAGAATTTTAGAAACCATGAATTCCATTTGAGGCGTTAGAAAATCAATTTCCTTTGAGAGGAGCAAAACCCTAGTTTTATTTCAATTGCTTAGGAGGAGAGTCCATCTGATCAATCTTTAATAAGTCTTGAGCAATTGAGACCTTCATGAGCATAAGGATGTTTCTTGAACCATTTTGTCTTAAGAATGTGAGGGCAAATTTTAGGGTACAACATGATGGTTTTCCATGAAACAATAGTTTGCCTCTTCATCACTCTCACTTGAGCTTTCATTGCTTGAGACCTCACTATCACTATCCCAAGAAACATAAGCTTGTCTAAAACTTTTAGAGTTATTTCATTGACCCTTTCCCTTCTTATTATCAAGTGAAGGAAAATCCGGTCTATAATGGCCCGGTTTTCCGCATTCATAGCATATACCCTTTGACTTATCCTTTTTTTTGTCTTCATCTTTAGAGGAGAAGGATTGTCTTCTAAGTTTGACAAGATTTTCGTCAGAGTGTTTGACACCATTCTTTTGAATGTATCAATTATATCTTTTTATGAATAATCCTATCTCTTCATCAACCAAATTCTCTTCATTACTAGAGTCACTATCATTTGAGAGATCTTCCCTTGAGGACTTTGAGCTTGAAGCCTTGAGAGCCTTAGACTTCAATACTTCCTCCTTGATGGCCATTTTTTCTTTCTTCTTTTTCTCAAGCTTCTTTTCATGTTTGTCTAAGAAATATAGTTCTTGCTCATGCTCTTCTAGATTACCAAACAATACAGTGAGATCGAGTGTATTAAGGTTATTAGCTTCCTTGATCGCAGTGACCTAAGACATCTCAACACCTTATTAGTAGAAATAGCATTGGAAATATGATTGCCTAGTAAATTTAAATGATTAATAAGATGAGAGAACCTCTTTTGCATTTGATAAATGGTTTTCCCTTGCTTCATGCAAAAGAGTTCAAACTCTTGATTAAGTGTATTAATTCTAGCTTGTTTGACCTTATTGGTTCCCTCATAGGTCACTTGTAGATTACCCCACATAGCTTTAGTGGTTTGAAAATGGTAAATGCGATAGAACTCATCTACACCAAGTGCGAATATAATGATGTTCTTTGCTTTCCAATTGCAAGACCACTTTTTCTCATCTTTCTCACCCCATAAGTTTTCTGGCTTAGGTATGGTAACATCATCAACAATATATGTCACTGGTGTTGGACCATTTAGAATGGCTTCTCAAACACCTTTTTCATATGAGTTGATATGAATATTCATACAAGCTTTCTAATAACTATAATTTTCTCCCGTGAAAATTGGGGCTCTTTTATAACCCCCTTTAGGTTCGTAAGCCATTTTCTATGAAGTGTCAAAGTCCGAATGAACCGGGCTCTTGATGGAACTTGTTAGACGATGACATCGATATCTAGAGGGGAGTGAATAGATACCCCTTTAAAAAATTATCCAAATAAAATTTGGTTTTGAAAGAGTTTTATCAAAGTGCAACGCATACACTTTTCAAATTGTCGTATATACGAACGTTATCAGGAAGCTTGGATATGCAAACCATAAATCAAAATTTATATATAATTAGAATGATGCTATGAATTAATAACCTTGAATCACTTTGCAACTTATTTACCGTTTAATCAATTTCACTTAGCAAGGCTATTTCCAATGGTAATATTAAAAGAACTAATTAAGTTAATTTATCAAACACTTGTTGTGCAAGTGAATTTTCAGAATTTTTTTCCTTTGATTGTGTTGATACATAAAACCACTTATAATAAAAAGTGATTATAAGATATATCAACACTTGAATTAAAAATCAAAATTGATTAGGAAAATTCTTATAATTCAAATGATAACACAATGTTATTTGATAAATCGAACAATGAACATCAAAGCAAGTAAAAGCAAAAATAAAATCCATACGAGGAATTTGTATTCATAGTTACCCACCATCGTCCTCGTGTGTGGGTACTTCTGCACCTAATTCTAATAGAATTAGGATAATTCTTACTATGCAAAAATGTCGATACAAGAGAAGTATTTAAGAGCAACTCCATAAACCCTAAGCTTGTTGTTCATTCAACCCCTTCTCTTTCCTTGATCTTGAGAGAGACTAATAACACAATATATGAGAAATGACTATGTGGACGTTGCTACTCTTTTTCGTTCTTAATCTCCAAAGTTTTCGCGCACTGTCAATCTCAAACTATTCCAACACAAGACTTTGATTCTATCCCGTACTCCAAGTTACTTCCTTGCAAAGATTTCAAACACTACAAGGTTCCTTGAAAAGATTTTAAGAACTCCAAGGTTGTTCACTTTACCGGAATTACGTCTCAAACGTCTTGCACGAAAACCCCCAAATCAATCAATGATCTTAGAGGATAAAACTGCGGTTTTTTCCTGGATGAAAACTTCTATAAAACTCCACCCAATACACAATTGGACACTAGTAATCCTCTTCTAGATGGAACCCCAACGGAACATCATTACAATGTAATGTCAGTGTGTATGCATAGATAGGAGGTTATAGATGAAGAGAGAAATAGGCTAATTTTATATTTTTCAACAAGTTGGAAAGATGCATGAAAGAGTATTTATAGTTTTGGAATATTTAGGGAAAAGAGGGATAAATTTTGAATAAATAATTTAAAAAAATAGACCAACTAAAACAGTATGTGCCGACCTAAAAGTCATATGTGTCGACACATACGTGTTTTTTAGACAATATGTGTTGATCTATGAAGTCACGTATGTCGACCGGAAAGTTACAGAAGCTATAGGCTTTAAAATGATAGTAAATGTGTCTACCTGAAAGATAGATGTGTCGACACATAAAATAAGAATTTCTGCATTTTCATAATTGCTTCAGTATGTGTCGACCTGAAGTGATGCATGTGTCGACCTGAGACTTACAGAGGTTACATGTTTTAAAAATGTGATGCATCCGCAAGTGCACGAAAATATTGAAGTAATATATAAGATTGTCGAACCCACAGAGACTAATGTCAACCTACTCTGATCTATCGTCGCTTTATAAAGCTAAGGCTAATGAATAATTGATTAAGGGAAAATTAAAGATAAAACTAAAGTAAACTTAGAAAATATGATAATAAAGAGTGACTGGAATGTGTATTTCGCATATCTCAAAGATTCTATAACTTGTTGGCTTACACTGAAGTTAGAAAAGTGTTTAGTAGAAAATATTAATTTAAAATACTTTATCTCACACTCTCGTGTTATTGACTCTGACTATACTCTTAAATAAGAAGGCTTTGCTCTCGCTGTCTCATTTGAATTAAAGGTAATATTTGGAAATCAATAATTTCTAATTAACCCTAAAGTGCTCTCCCCGTGTTTAGAATTAATTCCTAGTTTCTACTATCTGGTTCGACCCCCACGCTCTCACAATGTCGGCTCAAACCTTAGTTAATTTCCCATTCTTGTGGCAAAATCATGTTAAGTAACCTCTCACTCCCGTGACAAGGCTATTTAAATTAAGTTTAAAAACAAAGACTAAAATAGAATTTTCAAATAAAGATTTAAGCACACTTTGGTATCGAGTCCCGTCGGAGACGACGGTCCTCACATACCAGACTCAAGACAGTTTATCTAAACTTGGAATTAAGTGTAAACAAACTAAACATAAAGATTGTAATTAAGAACATCATGGTAATTAATTTAAACAAATGAAACAATAGAAATAAGAAATGCGATAAAGATAAACCTTTAAAGGAAACTGGAATAAACGAAATTGGAATTAACTTTTGAAATTATCTTCACGTACAATAACAGGAACTGAATTCATAATATGCCGACACACTTGAAGATCAGGTATATAATTGAAATAATAATAATAATAATAAAAACAAAAACACCTAAAACTAATGAAATGGTAGTTCCTCGATGTGAAACTACCACTTTTACATGGTAAACTTCTCTGCTTAAAATCTACGTATAATAATCTGGCTTCAAAACAAAAAAATGGTGGCCCCTCTTCATGTAGAACTGCCCTGATTTTATATTTTGTTTGTGACCTCAGTGCCCATGACGTGTGTTGTACCCCAAAATTTTCCCTCTCATTTATCAAGACTTTTCTCACAAGACTTCTTTGACTCAAGACAAGATTAGGGTTTGGTCAGCTCAAGACATCTCATCTTGCACTGATAACCTAAAATTAGGGTTTGAGTTTGCACAAGGATTTTTGGACCATCAATGCTTCATATGACTTTCATACATCATTTTGGACCCCTAAGATTGCTCATGATAAGTTTCAAGCCTTGAACCACATTTTTGATCAGACAATTGGACAGTTGACCTAAAAATCAGTTGTATTAAGGAAAAAAGTCAACCATGGCCAATTTACAGTCAAACTTCATAATTTTTTATCCACATCAACATTCTAGACTCATATGTATCATTTGATCAAATTTGGATTACAATTCCTCAAGAAATTTGATCAAAACATCAAAAGGGCAAAATGGTCAAAATTAGGGTTTTGATTGAGAAAGGGCAATTTCTGATTTTTTTTTAAACCTAGCCAATGACCAATTGAGTTCAAGCATGATTTCAAGGATTCAATTAAATCATCTTGGCTTAATTACATGGTTCAAAACATTTCAAATTCATTTGGATTGACAGATGAGTTTTGCAGTCAACTGATCAAAAGTCAACTGTATACTGAAAAGTCAAACTTTGACTTTTTTGGTCAAAATCAAGTACCAAGAGTCATAATTCATCAAGATATGTCAAAATGTGAAACTTGTTCACCAAGAAAACCAAATTTGAAAATTAGGTTTTGAATTTGAAAATTTTCATAACTTAGAAATTTTCTAAGTATACAAATTTTCTTATTTTTTCTCAACTTTACACCACTTTTCACCATGATGCATATTGATTCAAAGAAAGTTCCCAAAATGAAAGTTGTATACCTCCATGAAATCTAAAAATTTGATTCACAAACTTTTCCATAAAGATTCTTGGATCTCAAGTTATAAATTTGTGAATACATGGTCATGAACTTCTTAATTTAGTGAAATTTTACCCTAATTTAGGCAAGTTTTGGACCCAACTTCATGACAATGTTTCACCTAGTTCTAAGGAGTATCTCAAAATGCATTTCAAATATGGATTATAGAGAATATTGCAAGCTTTCCAAAATTTCCAAGAACTCTCCAAGATCATTTTTGAGTAGGGAGAATCGAAGAGAGGAAATTGGCATTTTCTCACTTTTTGTTCAAGCCATTTCATGAAGAACCAAGTTGCAAATCAATCCTATGCTGGCTATTTCATGTTGTCCAGGTCCTAAAATTGTTACACACTCCTTAATTAAATGCTTAATCAGTTGACAAAGCCTATATCCATGCTTTTGAACCTTTACCCAAGTTGTAATTCCATTTATGGCAAAAAGGTTCCATTGCCATTTTGAAAAAGAGCAACTTTTGCAAACTTTGTAATCTTGAGCATTGGACATGTCCCATTGATACATGCAAGTACCACAGACCAAAGGCAACTTGTAGGGAATAAATACCAACCCTAAGCAAGCTGGTACAAGCATGTGAGCTTTATCTTATCACTTTGCTTCATGTACAAGAAAAGTTGCAAAAAGGCTAGCATTGGCAGATCTATTGGGAAGCTGACCTAAGATCATTTCAATACTAATATACAAACTATATGCAACACATAAAACAAGAAGCCAAGACCTGAAACACAGAGAGAAAGAAAAACACCAAAAACCTGCTCAAATATACAGTTTCTGCACAAATACATCCAGCTTCCATTTGGCTCGTGCGTTTTGTGTTTAGATCATTCCAATGCCTTACATACTTGATATCAAACCCATCCAAACCATCATCCATGTTCTGTATTCTCCTTTCCACCATCTGCCATTGTTCACTTTGAAGCTTGTAATTAGACTTGGTCAGGGAGTTCTAGCCACTTTCAGAGCAAGGCAAGGGTTGGAATAGTTTCAGGGAAGCTCAAGGAAGCTCAAGCAAGCATCAGGCCTCCATTAAAGTCACTACATTTTCATACACGATTCCAGCTGAAGGAGGTAAATTTTCAAACTCTATCTCCTTTTACAGGCAACCTTAGGCCACGATCTGTGAATAAAAAGTGTAGTTCTCATCATAACAAAGCTATACATATCATTATCTTGCATTAATTTTACTTGTGCTAAGAGAATTTGGAAGTTAAAATCTCTGAAAATATTAGGTTAGAATTTGGGGCTTTTAAAATTCTATTTGATCTTTGATAGTTAGATTACATAACTCATATGGTTGGATTCGTGAGTTCAAATGCTGCATCTTTCATGTTACAAGTTTTCATTTTTATGGAAGCATGAGGAAGTTACATGGGATCCGGCCAAGACTTGAGGAAGAAGATGAAACAGGGCAAGGAAGCGTTTTGGAATATGTTATTTTTGTTTCATTAAGGATAATGGATGTATAGCCACCCCAGTAGCAAAGCAGCGCGCTGGTGAGACCCATGTCCTGGGTTCGAACCTGCGCGCTACTTTTGTTTTTTTGACATTTTTTCTTTTCAGTTTTTTAATCCTTTTTGCAGGTTGGGCTTGTTTTTGGGCCAAAACTTTTTTTGCTAATATCATCACCACTGATTTGCTTCATCACCCCCCTTTACTAATTTTCATATTAAATATTAAATATTTTTCTCTAAACATAAAAATCCCAAAAATATAAATTAATAATATTACACTTTTATTTTATTTTTTTATTATTTCTCACATAAAAATATAGTTTACTTTGATAGGATATAATTTATTTTCTTAATAAACTTATAAATATGATTAAATACATTTAGTTTAATTTATTTCTTATTTCATAATTATAAATACTTAGTTTTGCATATATTTAATTTTAATATTTATATACAATATTATTTATTATTTTTATACAAGAAAATATACATAAAATAATAATATAGAAACTTTATTTTCTCATAAATAAAATTAGGGTTAAACCCCTTTCAAAAAATTAAATCTTTTTCTTTATATTTTTAGGCTTAAATTAAATTTTCTTTTACATGAAAATAAGACATCAAAAAATCTCTATACATGTACATTACATTGCATTACATTTTAAATATTGTTTTGTATTTTATCTTGAATTCATACAAATTCGATTTGGTTGTAATAATGTATTTAGCTTTATATTTGTTTAAATCCCCATTCAAACTTGTATTTCCCCCTCCCATAAAATTGTTGTAATAGCTTAGTATATTTACATTACGCAGTTTATCGCTTTATATGCCATGATTAGTAATTAGGGTTTGTATGGCAAGAACAAAACAAAATAAAATAGAACGCCTTAAATACAAGACAAAATCAAAAGCATGAAAATGACATACTTGCACACAAGCACCCTTAGGGTTTCTCCCACTTGGTTTCCTAAAATAAAATGGCCATGTTACGCATGCGAAGTATCTTGGCAAACAAAACAAATTTTAGATCATGGTCCCTCGATGACGCTATTCAAAAGTTTCCTTACAAAAATGATCTTGGTCCCTCCAAATGCTAAGATACTTTTCAAATTGCTAATCATGGTTATACGATGACCCATGCTCGTCCCGTTTACATCCAAAGATAGGGTTGCTTACCAAATCAATGGCAAGTCAACAATATCAAAGGAATAGAAAATGCATAAGAAAGACATTTGAGTAGGTAGATAGCTTCTAGTTACTTGCTCCATTTCAAACGACAATCCTTGCTATTTTCAAAAACAAACACACACATTTCAAAATATCTTATGATCATTGAAAACATTTTCAAAAGACAAACATCTTTGTATACATTCTTACGGACGAGAATCATTACAAAGATTGCCTAAACGAATGGCCTCTTTTACAAAATACTTTCAGAACCACACCGAACACCATTTCAAACAAACCAAAGCAAGTGATCTAAGCAAGTAACTAAGATCCCATGGAAAACCATGGATGAAAAGGGTGCTAATACCTTCCCTTTTCATAATCTACCCCCCAAACTCAAGAAAACATCTCAAAGGTCTTTCCTGTGCTTTTTCACCTTTCCTTTTGGATAAAAGAAAAGTCGGTGGTGACTCTTGCTAACCACGACATTTGCAATAAAACACAAAACCTCAAGTCAGTTCTCCCACCGCATCACAGAAATGGTGACTCTGCTGGGGAGATTAATTAAAAAGTGGGGTTACCTTAGGGTTTAGATCACATTTATTTACATTGTTTGACTTGTTTGCTTTATATTATGGTTCTTTGTTTGTGTTGGAATCCTACACCCAGATTTGGGGAAACATTATAGTTAAATAGCAATACGTTGTGGAAATTGTGCGGGGTATACCGACATGGTCTAAGCAATAGCTATGTTAGTGTGATATATTTGTGGGTACCGGTAGCCTTTGAGTTAATCAAAGAGAATACGGGGTCGCTGAGTGATGTCGTGAAGCACTAATGAACTTCTAGAACCCTTTACTTGACTAACTTGGCCTTTAGGATGTAGTGAGATGACCAGCTTTAGTGCAGTCCGAAGTTGGTAGATACTCGATACTACACTCATTGAGGGTTGGTTTCTTGGGATATTTCGGTCTCCATTAAAGAGGCTTGAGCTGAAACAATGACCAAGGAAACAATCCAGTGATATCGAGCTCCTTATAACCCGATTACTATTGTTAGGACAGGTTGAGCCAACTAAACTTCAAGAGGGTACTTACCTATGAAACCCCATGCAAGCCTAAACTAAGAACTTGTTTGTTTTGCTTACATACTTGTGCATAACATCATGGACATCATGAACATCATATGTATTCACTAACCATTTCAAGGATTTTGGAGATTCATCTTTGTTCTTGTTTTGTAGGATATGGATTCACTTTGCAGGAAAACTATCCAAATCAACCTTGTAAGAATTCCTCCACAACTCAAGGAGCTAGCTTCAAGGATCCATGAGAAATCTCCATTCACCGAGAGACATGGTCGTCTACTCAACTTGGTCATCTCCAACACAGAGGAGGATATGATGAAGGTTCTCTTCCAGTTCTTTGACCCTTCGCATCATTGCTTCACATTTCCTGACTATCAACTTGTACCTACTTTGGAAGAATTCTCTCAACTTTTGAGGATTCCTATTCTCAATCAACTACCTTTCAATGGTAGGGAAAGAGATCCAAAGCCAGAAGAGATTGCTTAAGCCCTGCACTTGCACTCGTCTGATGTCACAACTCATTGGGAAACTAGAAGTGTTGTCAAAGGCTTCTTGGCAAAGTTTCTGTTTGAGAAAGCCCAAAGCTGTTGGAATTCCTTAGAATTGCAAGCATTTGAGGAAATTATGGCTCTTCTTATCTATGGGATGGTTTTGTTCCCCAATCCTGACCAACTCATAGATGTGAGTTCCGTCAAAATCTTCATATCACGCAATCCAGTACCTACATTGCTTGGGGATATCTTATACTCCTTTCACACTCGTACAATGAGGAAAAGAGGTGTTATTATGTGTTGCACTCCTCTCCTGGAAAGATGGTTTATTTCTCATCTTCCCCAATCAGTCTTAAAGAATGAGCAAGGTTTGAGGTGGTCACAAAGGTTAATGACGCTTAAACATTCAGATATTCATTGGTGCTCTCGATCCAAAGAGAATGTTATCATTGTTGACCGTTGTGGGGAATTCCATAATGTCCCTCTACTTGGCATTAGGGGAGGAATCACCTACAACCCATGTTTAGCTCCAAGACAGTTTGGTTATGCCCGAAGGGATGACCCATATGATATGCTGATTCAAGGCTTGGTTTTCGACTACGACAACAACGATCAAGGACTTCGCCAAAGATTCATCCGAGCTTGGAGGATGCTAAACAAGGTGGATAGAAAGACTTTGGGACACAAGAATTACATCCCTCTTGAGCCTTACCTCAAGTGGGTACGAACCCGCGCTCAAAGTCTTATGATGCCTTATCCTTCCATTCTCCCAGTGATTATTGAGACTGTTAAGGAGGGAGAAGTTCCTTACACTATCCTACATCCTGACATTCCCACATCACTCGAAGACCTACAAAGGGATTGGATACAGCTCAAAGGAGAGCGTGATACTTTCGAAGCCCAATTCTACGCAAGCGAGAAGAAGGTTTTGGAACTCACTCGGCTACTTCATGAGGAGCAGACTCTAAATACCTACATTGCACCAAAGAGGATGCGCAATGTCTTTTTATCTTAGAATTTTGTATTATTTTGCCCAAGAGGCATTGATGTACTCAAAATTCTATCTTATTAATATAACGTGTGTTTCTTTTTGTTTAAAACAAATTTGAATTTTTAAATCCTTGAAAGCATTGCATGTATACATATCATTCATCATAAACATAAACAGGTCTTTACAGCAAGTTTCCCCATCTCTCTACTGTTTATTTCAGTAAGATGGATCTCGAACAGACGGTCAAAGACCTTCAAGCTCAAAACGCATAATTTCAACAATTACTCATGACCTTATCTAAGGGGCAAGAGGAGCTGAAGACTCTGCTAGCAAAAGAGAAAGAGAAAAAGAAGAAAGAGAAAAAACCAGCTGGTGTGGTAATCATGGGCAGAAGGTTTCAAGGACAAGCTAGAAGGAACTTAGATTTTCCAGAAACATCTGATGAAGGGGAAAGAAAAGGAAAAGAAACGACAGTTCCATCAGACTCTGAAGAGGAGGAGGAAGAGGAAGACTACTCTGAATAATAGTACCCTCCGGCTGATGATAAGTACAGGCACCTGGAAGAGCGTTTAACCTCTATGGAAATACAGAGGGTACCGAGTCTAGATTTTGAAGAACTAGGGTTAGTGTCAGGAATTGTGATCCCACCAAAGTTTAAAGTTCCATTATTTGCAAAATATGATGGAGTGTCGTGTCCTAAAATGAACCTCCGATCATATGTCAAAAAGATTCAGCCGCACTCTGCCGACAAAGACTTGTGGGTCCATTTCTTCCAAAATAGTTTATCCGGAACACAACTTGATTGGTTTTACCAATTAGAAAGGGCCGACGTCCATAATTGGGAAGAACTTGCCGCATCTTTCTATAAACAATACCAGTACAATGCCGATTTGGCACCTACCCGTACTCAACTTCAGAGTATGGATATGGTTTCAAATGAGGGCTTCAAAGATTACGCACAAAAGTGGAGAGATCTAGCCGGAATAGTGCAACCCCCTCTGTCCGAAAGGGAGTTGGTGGACATGTTCTTAGGAACTCTATCGGGCCCTTTCTTCAATCATCTGATTGGGAGTTCCTCTGCAGGGTTTACTGAATTGATTTTAACCGGCGAGAGGGTGGAAGCTGGTATAAGAAGTGGAAAGATTTAGAAAGATTCGTCTGCCTCTACAGCTGTGAAAAAACCCTTCATGGAAAAGAAGGAAGTATATGCTGTTTATTCACAAAGGAATCAAGGAAGAACTGAACGCCGACCAGTGGTGGGGGCCATTATGATCCCAAAGCCCGCATCTGACCAGCCAAGAAATAACCAGCCAAGGGTGGAAAGGCCAGTCCGGCAATTCACCAGGATTAATATGACTCTAGCCCAGGTTCTACCACATATGCTGAAATTGAATCTGGAAACTTTAAAAGAGGCTCCAAAGAATCCCAATACTGCGTCCCCTCATTATCACCCAAATGCCAGATGCGCATACCATTCTGAAAGTCCAGAGCACGACACTAACAACTGTTGGGCTCTGAAGAACAAAATTCAAGACCTTATAGATGCAAAGGAAGTTGAGTTTGATGCACCTGAGAAACCGAATGTCATTTCTGCTCCGATGCCTAGGCATGGTCACAATGCCAATGCTGTCGAGGAAGATTTATTTGTTGCCACATTCGATGAACTTTTGACTCTGCTCCCGATCATTAAGATGAATTTGTTAAAAGCTGGTGTGTTCCCTGGTTGTAAGGAAGATTGCCATCATTGCTTATCCTCACCCGCCGATTTGCCTCTGTTGAAGACAGGTATCTAACGCCTGATTGATAACCAAGAAATTATGTTTGAGAATGCTCCCGTTTTACCCTTTCTTGTTAAAGACATTTCAATCATAACCATTTCCGCCAATCCTTCCAGGGTCCCTAAAAGACCCGTTAGGATTACACCTGCTCCAAAAACTACTCCACTTAAGATCACAATGCCCGGGTCAGTCCCATATGAGTCAGATAAAACAGTACCATGGAATTATGGTGGAGAAATCTACTAACATGGTATCAAACAAGATGAACTGACTGCCGAATAAGAGAGCTCCAAAGAAGAAAACTCTGACATTAGCAATATTGCCGGAACTAGCAAGATTACCTGTAGTGGTAGAATCTTCTCTCCAGAGATTTCCCCTCCAAAGGAAGTTTTTGGACCCGTGGTTGTTCCGAAGATTACCTCTGCACCAGTGATTATACCTGCAAGCGTACCTACCGACAAAGACGACACAATTCTTGTCCCTACCAATACTTCTACTGCTGAGAATAGAGGAAAAAGCATTCAAGAGGAGCCTGTCCGGAAGAAGGCTCAATCACTAGCTATCCCTGAAACATCCAAGAAGGAGATGGAAGAGATCCTGAGGATAATAAAGAAGAGTGACTATGATGTGGTTGAACAGTTGGGGCAAACCCCCTCCAAGATCTCCATGCTAGCATTGCTGCTGTGCTCTGAGGCACATGCGAAAGCTCTGGTAAAATTTTTGAAGACAACTCATATGCCACAAGAGACGTATGCTGACCAATTCCAAGATTGTGTGGCCAGTTTGACAACTGATAACGACCTGGGCTTCTCTGATGCTGATTTGACACCCAAAGGGAGAAAGCACAACGAGGCATTACATGTCTCTGTGGAGTGTAGAGGAACTACTCTGGCCCATGTCTTGGTTGACAGTGGCTCATCTTTGAACGTCTTACCGAAGAAAGCTCTTGACATATTGGATTGTGAAGGGCTGACCTTGAAACCTAGTAATATAGTTGTGAGAGCATTTGATGGCTCAAAGAGGATGGTCCACGGGGAGGTGGACATCCCGATAAAGGTGGGAACTCAGACTTTCAACTCAACCTTCTATGTGATGGACATCCATCCCTCTTACTCCTGTCTGTTAGGACAGCCCTGGATCCATAATGCAGGTGTTGTCACCTCTACGCTACACCAGATGTTGAAGTACCCGGTCCAAGGAAAGATCATAATTGTCCACGGGGAAGAAGAGTACATTATTAGTCATCTGAATTCTTTTCGATATGTGGAGTTGGATGGCGAGTTCATTGAAACTCATTTTCAACATTTCGAGGAGGTCTCTCAAGAAGTAGCGGCAACCAAGGCAGTATCCTCGATTCCTAAGATCACAAGACCTCTGCTTCAGATGTCATCACTAAAGGACGCAAAGGCGGTAATAGAGGAGGGTGGATGCACCATTTGGGGGCAGCTTTCAGACATTCCGTACAAATCAGACAAGTTTGGCTTAGGGTTTACTTTAACTGCTCAGAAGGTTGTGTGTCGTGCCCGTGCCGGAGGGCCACCTTTGAAAATTAGTAACCGGGAGGTCAACGCAGTGGAAGATGTTGAAGAGGATGGCAGCTTGGAAGATTGGATATTTCCTACTGTCAACGGAGGACTTCGCAACTGGGAAGCCAGAGACTTTGTCCCAATAACTTTCATCTCTCAGTAATTTATCTTTTACATTTCTGTTGGACTTGTAATATTCACGAACAATTCACACTTTAAAAACCTTGTGTCTTACCTGAGGCACGATGGTCTATTTGTAAGGGTTTTTATTTCATCTTCATATGACATTCAATGAATCATGGACGCTTTTTCACATACAAATATTTTGTGCTCATTGTCTTTCTTTTGCATTTTATTGTTTAAAGATGGCTATACCCTTACACACACCCACACTCACAAATGCAGGTACCCCTCCATCCCGGATCCCATGGGTAACGATACTGCTATAGCCTTCAGTGACTCTGAAGATCCAATCTATCAAGCCGAATACGAAGGTGAGGAAGATTGTGAAGTGCCAGGGGAATTGGCCAGACTACTACAACAAGAGGAAAGAGCTATTCAGCCTCATGAGGAGCTGTTGGATACAATCAACTTGGGTACCAAGGAAGATAAAAAGGAAACCAAAGTGGGTGCCAATTTAGAGCCGAGTGTCAAGGAGCGCCTAATTCAGCTATTGCATGATTATATTGAGATCTTTGCCTGGTCATACGAAGACATGTCGGGACTTCATACAGACATCGTGGTACATCGTCTACCCACAAGGGAAGACTGTCCACCAGTGAAATAAAAATTCTGCCGCATGAGACCTGACATGTCAGAGAAGATCAAAGCAGAAGTTATGAAACAGTTCAATCTAGATTTCTGGCTGTTACTTCCTATCCTCAATGGGTTGCCAACATTGTTCTCGTGCCTAAAAAGGATGGTAAAGTACGGATGTGCGTGGATTATAGAGATTTAAACAGGGCCAGCCCTAAAGATGATTTTCCACTTCCCCACATCGACATCCTGGTTGATAATACGGCCTAACACAAAGTGTTTTCCTTCATGGACGGATTCTCAGGCTATAACCAAATCAAAATGGCACCTGAGGACATGGAGAAAACTATGTTTGTCACACAGTGGGGCATGTTCTGCTACAAAGTGATGCCATTCGGACTGAAGAATGCTAGGGAAACCTATCAACGCGCCATGGGAGCTTTGTTTCATGATATGATACATCATGAGATAGAGGTCTATGTAAATGACATGATAGCCTGATCGCAAACTGAAGAGGAGCACCTTGATCACTTGCAAAAGCTGTTTGTGAGATTGAAGGAGTACAAACTAAGGCTGAATCCAAACAAGTGCACATTCGGAGTCCGGTCCGGTAAACTCTTAGGTTTCATTGTCAGCAACAAAGGCATCGAGGTTGATCCTGCCAAGGTTAAAGCAATACAAGAAATGCCTGCTCCTCGTACTGAGAAGGAAGTCAGAGGATTATTGGGACGCCTGAACTATATTTCCAGATTCATTTCTCACATAACATCTACTTGTGAACCAATCTTCAAATTGTTGAAGAAAGATCAAGTAGTCAGATGGAATGATGAATGTCAGATTGCTTTTGACAAAATCAAAGAGTATTTACAAGAACCTCCTGTCTTGATGCCACCAGTCGAGGGAAGACCATTGATCATGTATCTGACCGTTTTAGAGAACTCAATGGGGTGTGTATTGGGGCAGCATGACGAGTCTGGCCGAAAGGAGCACGCTATTTACTACTTGAGCAAAAATTTTACCGACTGTGAAACCAGATATTCACTGCTCGAGAAAACTTGTTGCGCTCTGGTATGGGATGCTCGCTGGCTAAGACAGTATATGTTGACTCATACCACCTTGCTGATATCTAAGATGGATCCGATAAAGTACATCTTTGAGAAGCCTGCTCTGTCTGGGAGGATAGCTAGATGGGAGATGATCCTAACAGAATATGACATACAGTACACTACCCAAAAGGCTATAAAGGGCAGCGTGCTAGCTAATCATCTTGCTCATCAAGCTGTAGAAGATTATCAGTCCATGAAGTTTGAATTCCCGGGCGAAGACATCATGACATTAGACAATTGTGAAGAAATCAGACCATAAGACGGACCTGGACAAGGATCTCGATGGGCCCTGTTCTTTGACGGGGCATCCGATGCACTTGGTAATGGTATCGGCGCTGTACTCATATCTCCAGAAGGGTGCCATACTCCTTTTACTGCCAGAATTTGCTTCAATTGTACGAACAACATGGCGGAATACAAAGCGTGCATCTTTGGTCTCAAGGCTGCCATAGACCTGGGAATCAAATCTTTAGTGGTATTTGGAGATTCAGCTCTGGTCATCAGTCAGATCAAAGGAGAATGGGACACTAAGCATCAAAACCTTATCCCTTACAAAGAACATGTTTTGACATTGTTACCACATTTCGAGCAGATTACCTTCGAGCATTTCCCGCGAGAAGAAAATCAGCTAGCAGATGCTCTAGCCACAATGTCATCTATGTTTAAACTTAATTGGGATAACGAGGCTCCCCAGATCACCATTGAACGAATGGACGAACCAGCACACTGTCACGAGATTAATACTAAAGAAGTAGTGGACCAGCCTTGGTTTCATGAAGTCAAAAGGTATCTCGAGGCTTAAGAATATCCAGAAGGAGCTTCAATCAATGATAAAAAGTTCCTAAGGAGATTCTCCGCTAAGTTATTCCTAAGTAATGGCATCCTGTACAAACGTAATCATGATTCTATTCTGCTCTGTTGTGTGGATAAGATTGAAGCTGAAAAGATCATGGTTGAATTACATGAAGGTACCTTTGGCACTCACTCTAGTGGGCATACGATGGCGGAGAAAATCCTACGGGCAGGCTATTATTGGTCTGCCATGGAAGCAGACTGCTATCAACACTCTCGGACCTGTCATAAGTGTCAAATCTATGCAGACAAGGTGCACGTGCCTCCGGTTTCTCTAAATGTCTTAACAGCTCCTTGGCCCTTTGCTATGTGGGGAATCGATATGATTGGGGAGATCAAGCCTACGGCCTCCAATGGACACCGCTTCATTCTAGTGGCCATTGACTATTTCACAAAGTGGGTCGAAGCAGCTTCCTTCGCATTCGTTACTAAGAATGTTGTTTCCCTCTTCATTAAGCAAAATCTTATTTTCCGGTACGGTATCCCAGAAAGGATCATCACTGATAACAGTACGAACCTTAACAATACTATAATCACCGCCTTGTGTGAGCAGTTCAAGATTCAACATCAAAATTCATCCCCCTATCGGACAAAGATGAATGGTGCAGTCGAAGCTGCTAATAAAAACATTAAAAAGATCATATAGAAAATGACAGTCACCTACAAGGACTGGCATGAAATGCTACCGTTTTCTCTCCACGGGTACCGTACCACGGCTTGCACATCAACTGGGGCAACACCCTATTCTTTGGTTTATGGCATGGAGGTTGTCTTGCCTATTGAGGTTCATATCCCCTCTTTGAGAATTATGAAAGATGCAGGTTTGAGTGAGGACGATTGGGTCCAAACCCGACTTGATCAATTGAACTTAATTGATGAGAAGAGACTTACTGTTGTTTGCCATGGTCAGATGTATCAAAAACGGATGATCAAGGATTTCAATAAGAAAGTCAAACGTCAAGTATATCAAGTTGGAGATCTAGTGATCAAGCGCATCATATTGCCACAAAGTGATCCCAGGGGAAAATGGACTCCTACCTATGAAGGACCATTTGTAATCAAGAACATCTTCTCCGGTGGGGCAATAATTTTGACCACCATGGATGGCGACGACCTGCCACACCCTGCGAACGCAGACATAGTCAAAAGATACTATACATAAGAGACCGCTAGGTTGACACACCTAGGAAAAACAAGGGTATCCCGGAGAACCAAAAGGTTCGGGAAAAAATTAGGGATAAAATTAAAAAAAAATCTGTACACCCGGCAAGTTGAAAAACCAAAAGGGCGACTTAGGCAAAAAAGGGTTTCCCGGTGGACTGAAAATCCGAAAGGGAGGTCCAGAAAAAAGTTAGGGAATTAAAGCGTATGACTATGTCTCGTCGGATCACTTTGAGGATAATCTCTTCACTGACAAACTCGGAGTTCTGATCGATTCAATCATCTTCGTACGAAGCAACAAATAGACAAGATATTTGGAGATACGGAGGCTATAGCAGAATGGGAACCCCATGGGATTATCACACATAGCTATCTTTCTTTGTATAAATTTTTATTATTTTCATGACACCATCCTCTTACTAGGATGTCTGTCTTCTTTGTACAAAATACTTATTCAAAATGAATACAAAGATATCTATTTAAAGTACAGAAAACTATTTGTCTTTTTTCTTTATATTTGTGTTTTATTTGCAAAAACGTCCAATGATTCATTAATGAACATATGCATTTGAACATAATTACTGTTTACAAATAAACGAAATGAAAAAGAACAGTTACTGACAGGTTGAAAGAATAGTACAGTTACTTTAGGCTATTCCATGAGCAATCCCTACAGTACGTCATTTAGATCCCCAGCGGAGCTGAAACTTCAAACTATTAATCCTCGGTGGAAACCATCCATTTTCTCCAAATTCCCCAGCAAGTTGTCTTGAAGCTTGAAAATCAACCGGATAATGGCTAACTTCTGTTTCTCCCCAACCTAGGATAACTCCCCGGTAGAGTGGCAGACGACCGAAACTCCTGAACTTTTTTCCAAACAGGAATAAGCGTTTCCCCACAGAGTTTTCATTGCTCCCCAAAAGAACGAAGATTCCCATTATTAAATCCCCAGTAGAAGTCATCAAAATTCTCTGGATTCCCCAAGCAGATTACTCAAGCAGTATATGGCATTGTTCACAACATAATTTTTGTCAATTACTCCAACTTCAAGACATGAAGAATCCACACATCCTCAGCAGCAGTCAAGGATTTATTTTCCTCAACAATACAGCAAATCAGCTTACATGCGCATACATTATATCCACATATCATAAACATTGATAAAACACATATATATTGCATCATACATTTCATGCAACATAATTTTGTGTTCCAGCTAACATTTTACCCTTTTCAGGATAAGATTAATAGCTACTGTTAAACAATGTGCAATAAGATACAGTTCAGATACGCTCCAGATACATATGCCATTCTGATACTCATTCATATTTCAACTTTCAGATACATTACAGATACGCTTCAGACATGGTTGCCATTATGCTACTCATTCAGATTTCAACTATCAGATACAGTTCAGATATGCTCCAGACATGGATGCCATCCTGATACTCATTCAGATTTCAAGTTCAGATACGCTCCAGACATGGTTTCCATTCTACTACTCATTAAGATTTCAACTATCAAATACAGTTCAGATACGCTCCAGACACGGATGCCATCCTGATACTCATTCAGACTTCAAGTTCAGATACGCTCCAGACACGGATGCCTTCCTGATACTCATTCAGATTTCAAGTTCAGATACGCTCCAGACACGGATGCCATCCTGATACTTATTCAGATTTCAAGTACAGATACAGCTCAGATATGTTCCAGATACGGACACCATTTTGATACTTATTCTTTTGACTTACAACTTACAATTCAACAAACATTCTTGGACGACATCTACAAACCCATCTCCAACAAGATTCTATCACCTCTCCAAATGGAATCTTTAAGCCCATTCCCTCAACTACACTTTGTCGAGTGCAAATTTATGGGCACTCTAGTGTCCAATCATCTTTTACCTTTGAGTCACGAACGACAAAGCTTGCCAATCTAACTCTTCAGGTTCAAGAAGATTGAACAGGGGCAGCTATTGTACCCCAAAATTTGCCCTCTCATTTATCAAGACTTTTCTCACAAGACTTCTTTGACTCAAGACAAGATTAGGGTTTGGTCAACTCAAGACATCTCATCTTGCACTAATAACCTAAAATTAGGGTTTGAGTTTGCACAAGTATTTTTGGACCATCAATGCTTCATATGACTTTCATACATCATTTTGGACCCCTAAGATTGCTCATGATAAGTTTCAAGCCTTGAACCAGATTTTTGATCAGTCAATTGGACAGTTAACCTAAAAATCAGTTGTATTAAGGAAAAAAGTAACCATGGCCAATTTAAAGTCAAACTTCATGATTTTTTATCCACATCAACATTCTAGACTCATATGTATCATTTGATCAAATTTGGATTACAATTCCTCAAGAAATTTGATCAAGACATCAAAAGGGCAAAATGGTCAAAATTAGGGTTTTGACTGAGAAAGGGCAATTTCTGATTTTTTTAACCTAGCCAATGACCAATTGAGTTCTAGCATGATTTCAAGGATTCAATTACATCAACTTGGCTTAATTACATGGTTCAAAACATTTCAAATTCATTTGGATTGACAGATGAGTTTTGCAGTCAATTGATCAAAAGTCAACTGTATACTGAAAAGTCAAACTTTGACTTTTTTGGTCAAAATCAAGTACCAAGAGTCATAATTCATTAAGATATGTCAAAACGTGAAACTTGTTCACCAAGAAAACAAAATTTGAAAATTAGGGTTTGAATTTGAAAATTTTCATAACTTAGAAAATTTCTAAGTATAAAAATTTTCTTATTTTTTCTCAACTTTACACCACTTTTTCACCATGATGCATATTGATTCAAATAAAGTCCCAAACATGAAAGTTGTAGAACTACATGAAATCTACAACTTTTCTTCACAAACTTTTCCATAAAGATGCTTGGATCTCAAGTTATAAATTTGTGAATACATGGTCATGAACTTCTTAACTTAGTGAAATTTTGCCCTAATTTAGGCAGGTTTTGGACCCAACTTCATGACAATTTTCACCTAGTTCCAAGGAGTATCTCAAAATTCATTTCAAAGATGGATTATATATAACATTGCAAGTTTTCCAAAATGTCCAAGAACTCTCCAAGATCATTTTTGAGTAGGGAGAATCGAAGAGAGGAAATTGGCATTTTCTCACTTTTTGTTCAAGCCATTTCATGAAGAACCAAGTTGCAAATCAATCCTATGCTGGCTATTTCATGCTGTACAGATCCTAAACTTTCTACACACTCCTTAATTAAATGCTTACTCAGTTGACAAACCCTTTATCCATGCTTTTGAACCTTTACCCAAGTTGTAATTCCATTTATGGCAAAGAGGTTCCATTGCCATTTTGAAAAAGAGTAACTTTTGCAAACTTTGTAATCTTGAGCATTGGACCTGTCCCCTTGATACATGAAAGTACCACAAACCAAAGGCAACTTGTAGGGAAGAAATACCAACCCTAAGCAAGCTGGTACAAGCATGTGAGCTTTGTCTTATCACTTTGCTTCAAGTACAAGAAAAGTTGCAAAAAGGCTAGCATTGGCAGATCTTTTGGGAAGCTGACCTAAGATCATTTCCATACTAATATACAAACTATATGCAACACATAAAACAAGAAGGCAAGACCTGAAACACATAGAGCAAGAAAAACACCAAAAACCTGCTCAAACATACAGTTTCTGCACAAATACATCCAGCTTTCATTTGGCTCGTGCGTTTTGTGTTTAGATCATTCTAATACCTTACATACTTGATATAAAACCCATCCAAACCATCATCCATGTTTTGTATTCTCTTTTCCACCATCTTCCATTGTTGACTTTGAAGCTTGCAGTTGGACTTGGTAAGGGAGTTCTAGCCACTTTCAGAGTAAGGCAAGGGTTGGAATAGATTCAGGCTGAAGGAGGTTAATTTTCAATCTCTATCTCCTTGTACAGGCAACCTTAGGCCACGTTCCGTGAATAAAAAGTGTAGTTCTCATCATAATGAAGCTATACATATCATTATCTTGCATTAATTTTACTTGTGCTAAGAGAATTTGGAAGTTGAAACCTCTGAAAGTATTAGGTTAGAATTTGGGGCTTTTAAAATTCTCTTTGATCTTTGATAGTTAGATTACATAACTCATATGGTTGGATTTGTGAGTTCAAATGCTACATCTTTCATGTTACAAGTTTTCATTTTTATGGAAGAATGAGGAAGTTACAGGGGATCCGGCCAAGGCTTGAGGAAGAAGATGAAACAGGGCAAGGAAGCATTTTGGAATATGTTATTTTTGTTTCATTAAGGATAATGGATGTATAGTCACCCCAGTGGCAAAGCAGCGCGCTGGTGAGACCCATGTCCTGGGTTCGAACTTGCGCGCTACTTTTATTTTTTTGACATTTTTTCTTTTCAGTTTTTTAACCCTTTTTGCAGGTTGGGCTTGTTTTTGGGCCATAACTTTTTTTGCTAATATCATCGCCACTGATTTGCTTCATCACCCCCCTTTACTAATTTTCATATTTTTTATTTTTATTTTGTTTTATGTTTATGTTTTGCATATTAAATATTTTTCTCTAAACATAAAAATCCCAAAAATATAAATTAATAATTTTACACTTTTATTTTTTTTTTATTATTTCTCACATAAAAATATAGTTTACTTTGATAGGATATAATTTATTTTCTTAATAAACTTATAAATATGATTAAATACATTTAGTTTAATTTATTTCTTATTTCATACTTATAAATACTTAGTTTTGCATATATTTAATTTTAATATTTATATACAATATTTTTTATTATTTTTATACAAGAAAATATACATAAAATAATAATATATAAACTTTATTTTCTCATAAATAAAATTAGGGTTAAACCCCTTTCAAAAAATTAAATCTTTTTCTTTATATTTTTAGGCTTAACTTAAATTTTATTTACATGAAAATAAGACATCAAAAAATCTCTATACATGTACATTACATCGCATTACATTTTAAATATTGCTTTGTATTTTATCTTGAATTCATACAAATTCGATTTGGTTGTAATAATGTATTTAGCTTTATATTTGTGCAAATCTCCATTCAAACTTGTATTCCCCCATCCCATAAAATTGTTGTAATAGCTTAGTATATTTACATTATGCAGTTTATCCCTTTATATTCCATGATTAGTGTTGCAGCCCCAAAATTTTCCCTCCCATATTTCTCAAAACATTTCAAGGAAGATCCTCAAGTTGCTCAGGGTAGTCCAAGGGTTGGTCAGACAAGCTCTCTCCTAAGGCAGTCTACCTCAAATTAGGGTTTCATGTTGCATCAAGATACTTGAGTCCAAGTGATCCCAAATGCTAACCAATGCCTTAATATGTTATCAAGATCATCCATGTCAGGTTTCAAGCCTTGCAGAGAAAGTTTGCTCAATCAATTGCTCAAAGGCCTGAAAATCGATTGTGCTAGGGAAAAAGTCAATTGTGGCCCACATACAGTCAAACTTTAAGATTTTTGGTCAACATTCTCATTTTGAAGTATATTTTATCATTTGATCAAGGGTTGATCTTGATTCATCAAGGATTGCTCATAATTCATCAAGACTCAAAAGTTGTTAAATTAGGGTTTTGTAGGAAAAGTCAACTCAACTTTGACCAAGCATAACTTTATCATAATTTATGATAAATGACCCATCCAAAGCTCATTTTGAAGAGGATTCAATTCTCTACAATCCATCTTCACCTCCCAAGTTCAAAATATGCACTCACAAGAAGTTATGAATTTGGACATTATAGGTCCTTTTGAAAAGTCAACAAACACACCTTTTTTGTCAAAGCTTCATAGATGAGAATGGAATATCAAAATGTTATGAGACCAAAAGGTTTGCTTAAAGGACATCTCAAGCTTTCTAAAAAGTCACAGAACACCTCCAAAGAATCAAAATTGAGGAAGTTATGCATTGGTGAAGTTGACCCTTTTTGCAAAATTGCCAAAAGTCAACTATGCCTAAAACTTCAAATTTTGCCAAATGGGCCCAATCTTTTTCACTTGTTTTGAGTTGGCAACATAGTCCATGAGCTTTAGTCTTTGCCAATGGTCAATATATTATTTTTATTATTTGTTTTGATTTTTATTTGAATTAAATTAATTTAAATCAAAACAAATCATATAAAATCTAAAATATTGAAAACACAAGATTTTATGATTGTTTCAGGTCTTAAATTACAGCTAGCGAGTATTCAAATTCGTATCAAGGCATGGTGTGTACAAAAATATTGAAATACGCCATTTTTGGAAAGGTTTCAAAGTGAATTAAATGAAGAATCCAATGCATTGATGGAGGAAGATTGAGGCCAGGTTTTCAAACCTAATTCACTCCTCAATACATATAGAAGTGAGGCAGACCTAAAACAGAGGTTAGGAAGCAGGCGCAAGAGGCGGAACAAAAACATGAAAAATCAAGAAAAAGTGCAAACATGAAATCCCATTTAGAGGCAGTTTCAGGACCTTTGAAAGATTCCAGTCGTTTCCTGAGGTCATCAGCAAGCCAAAGCAATCGAAAACCAAGCCTTTCCAGTACCAAAAAGCACTGTAAGTCCATCACGACATCTCTTCTTTTTTGAATTCGAATTTCGTGATATGGACATTGTTAGCATGAATTAACCACATATTATTGATCCATGGAACATTTGCAAGCTTCTTGTATTGATTAATTGCATTTATATAGCCTGTAGTGGATTTCACCATTGTTAGGATTTATAGCTTCGAATTAGGGTTTTTGTTTACAGGAAAAATTAGCCTTGATGAAGGGTGCCATCATGTTCAGAAGGATGAGACGAATATAACCATGGCATTAGGTGTCATTTATATGGCCCATGGAGTATTTGGGAACGAACCAGGCTTATAGAAATGGACAAACGTCCGTAGGTAAAAGTCTAGGACTTTTAACCACAGAGAGGGGAAGAAGATGACCTATGTGGCACCATTCCATTGGCACATTCAAACTTTCTACGCGCTTTTTTTTATCCTCCACTAATGCTTATTTTTTATATATTATTATTGTTATGTATTCCATGTACAACAAATGCAAAGTGGTGCAGTGGTGAGCGTGGCGTGGAAAATTTCTCCAGGACCTGGGTTCGAATCCTAGGTCCCCCCCTAATTTCTATATTATTTTGCCTTTCAGGTTCCAGCGCATACATAAAGAGAGAACACCATGAAGCCTAGTCAACTCAAGACATGTGATTGTGCCAGTCAACATGGACCTCACTCAAATGGGCCAAAAGCTTGCTTCTCACACCCCCAAAAATACTATTCAGGCCCAAATTTCTTTCTCTATATTTATTTTATTTTATTTCGTTTCATTTATTTATTTATTTACTAACCAATTAGATTGTTTTCTTTTTTTATCAAAAAAATCACAAAATTATTTTTCACCAATTAGATTTAGGTATTTTTATCAATAAATTTATTAATTTAATTAGATTTAATTTTAGGTAAAACTTTAATTATTTTGTAAATAACTTAAAAAATAATTAGAATAAATAGGTTTTATTACTAACTTAATTATATTTTTTTTCCTAAAATAAACAAAAACCAAAAATAAGTCATGTAATTATTTTCATTAATTAATTTAAATTAGCTAATTAATTTGTACATTTATTTCTTAAAAACCTAAATTCTTTTCTTTAAAAAATATTTTAAAAAAAAACAAAAACATTTTCTCTTTTAATTAGGATAGAAGGGTCAAAACCCTAGTTCGCATTCGTTCTTAATTTTTCTCGCGCGCTTTATTTTTATTATTGATCATATTGATGTAATTGCCTACAGTTTGTGATAGTTTAATTAGGACGTTTATTTACATTTATCGCTTTAATTTCAAAGGGTTTGTTTTTGGCTATGTAAATACCCGAAGCCTTGTAATAGCTTAGTTTAATTTTCTGCACTTTAAATTCCGCAAATATTAACTGTTAGATATATGATAATAGGATGCATGACAAGAATGTATGTGATTAATTTTAGAACAGTTAGATAACCCTAAACATGTGCAAAGATAAATAATCTGAAATTGAATCACTCGCACATGCGCACTCTTAGGGTACACTCCCACTTGGTTGCCTTCGGTAAACGGTCATTGAGTATAGGATGTTTTAGTGGTCGTCCTTTTGTCCAAAGATCAAAGTTGCCTCGGAAAGGTTGCCTCAGATATTGTTGCCTCGGATAATTGATCTAAGACATTAGGGTTACTACTAAGACGTTCTAACATTGCTTTAGTGACCGTACGTCCCTTTTCGAATTGACCCTAAAAACTCCAAAGACGGTGCTACCTACTCACTAATAGTGGGATAGCACTGTCTAAAGGAAACGAATACAGAACGATTCTTTTTTCGAGTATGAAGTTTAGTTCTTAAGTACTTGCTCAATTAGAACAAACTTTTCACACTTACACTCCTTTACAAACAAGTTTTCAAAAACACTTCATTACACTCTTGAAGACAGAAGCAAGAGTTAAATCGAAGTCAAAAACAAAAACTTTTCAAAGCACACAAACACAAAGAAAGCAATTTTGAAAATGATGAGAAAGTACTTAAGAGCCCGTAGATAACTACGGATTGAAAGGGTGCTAATACCTTCCCTTTCTATAATCTACCCCCCGTACTCAGAAATATCTCGAAAAAGGAATTTTTCTGTGCTTTTTTCCTTTCCTTGTTGGATAAAATAAAAGACGGTGGTGACTCTTGCTTACCGCGACATTTTGCAAACACAAATGCAAAATGCAAACCAGCAAAATCCTTAAAAAATAGGGAAACACGTCCCGGTTCTGGTCACCGTATCACATAATTGGCGACTCTGCTGGGGAGTTAATAAGTGGGGTGTACCTTAGGATTAGTTCATCATATTGTTCAATCGTTTGATCTGTATGCTTGATCTTTGTGGGCTTTGTATCAGAGTTACTATAGATCCTAACCCGGATCTGGGGACACCTTTTAGGTAAGTAGCAATAGACTGTGAGGGAACTGTACGACGTAGACCGATACGGTTGAAGCAGTAGCTACGTTGGTGTGACACATTAGTTGGTACCAATATCCCTTGTGGAGGAACAAGGAGAGTATGGGGCTGCTAATGGGTCATTAAGCATCAACTGACCTTAGAACCTATAATTGACCAACTTGGACATAGAAAAGTAGCAGTATGCTACACTCATTGATACCATACTCTCGCGATGATTCTGGCCACAAGAAAAGGTTGTTAAACTGGAATTATGACCGATCAAGGATGGTCAGTGATATTGAGAACCTCTAGAACCCAGTTACTATTACTAGGACAGGTTGAACCAACTAAACTACAAGAGGGTAGTACCTAAACTCCATGCCAGCCTGAAATTTAAGGGCTATTATGTGACTTGTTTTCCCTTACCATGTTTGCTATATGTGATACATGTGGTGTGTTTTTATCATGACATCATGCATCATGACATCGCATGCATATTTCATTAGACTAACCATTTCAAAGACCGAGGGGATTCATCTTTGTTCTGTTTTGTAGATCATGGCTTCTATGTGCAGAAATATCATTCGGATCAGTTTCGTGCAGATACCTGCTCAGCTTAGAGAGTTGGTTTCAAAGGTTCCTGATACTTCTTCCTTTGTTAGAAGAAATGGTCATCTCCTCAGCCTGGTCACTTCCAAGTTGGATGAACAAATAATGAGCGTGTTGTTCCAGTTCTTTGACCCGTTGCATCATTGTTTTACCTTCCCGGACTATCAGTTGGTCCCTACTTTGGAGGAGTTCTCTGATTTACTTGGAATATCTATTCTAGAGAAGACACCCTTTACAGGTTTGGAGATAGCTCCTAGGCCAGAGGATATTGCTTCAGCCCTCCATCTGACAATGGTTGATGTAGTATCTAACTGGGAGACTCAGAGTGGGGAGAAGGGTTTCTTGGCTAAGTTTCTGATTGATCAAGCTCAACAGTTCTGGGATAGTTTGGACTTTCAAGCATTTGAAGACATCCTGGCACTCCTCATCTATGGCTTGGTTCTGTTCCCAAATTCAGATTCTTTTGTCGATGTGAACGCAGTTAAGATCTTCATGTCCCGTAACCCAGTGCCTACACTTTTAGGTGATATTCTGCATGCTCTTTATACCCGTATCATTCGGAAAAGAGGGACTCTCATGTGTTGTGCACCGCTGCTGGCAAGGTAGTTTATTTCTCACCTCCCCAAATCTGTATTGAAGAATGAGGCAGGTATGGGTTGGGCTTACAGAATCATGTCCCTTGCTCATACGGACATCCTTTGGAGTACTAAAGATATGGAAAAAGTAGCTGTCATTGATCGGTAAGGGGAATACCCCAATGTTCCTTTGCTGGGAATTAGAGGAGGGATAAACTATAATCCTTGTTTGGCCTTACGACAGTTTGGACGAGCTCGAAGGGACGGTCCTCATGAGTTGCTGCTTCCAGACATTGTCTTTGACTTCAAGGGGGATGTTGAAGGACATCGCCGCGGATTTATACGAGCATGGGATAGGGTGAACAGGTCTGATCCACATGAGCTAGGAATGAAGACTTCTCTCCCAATGCAACCGTATCTCCAGTGGGTTCGAGCCCGTGCTTAAAATCTGGGGATGCAATACGAACCTGTTTTGCCGGTGATTGTGGAGCGTACTAATGAAGAAGGTGTTCCTTATACGATCCTCCATCCTTATATGCCTACTGATATTGAGGAATTGAAGAGGTCTTGGATCTAGCTAAGGAAAGAGCGGGATACCTACGGAGAGAAGTATCATGAGCAGGAACAGAAGATCCTGAAGCTTACAAGGCAGCTGGAGACTGAGAGGATGATCAACGATTATGTCAGCACGAAAGGAAAACGACCATGGGAATTCTGACGTCTTCTCAGTCTCCAGATCATTGATCGTCCTCTCAGTCTCCAGCTGCCTTGTAAGCTTCAGGATCTTCCGTTCCTGCTCATGATACTTCTCTCTATAGGTATCCCGCTCTTCCCTTAGCTGGATCCAAGACCTCTTCAATGCCCCAATATCAGTAGGCATATAAGGATGGAGGATCGTATAAGGAACACCTTCTTCATCAGTACGCTCCATAATCACCGGCAAAACAGCTTCGTATGGCATCCCCAGATTTTGAGTACGGGCTCGAACCCACTGGAGATACGGTTGCATTGGGAGATAAGTCTTCATTCCTAGATCATGTGGATCAGACCTGTTCACCCTATCCCATGCTCGTATAAATCTGCGGCGATGTCCTTCAACATCCCCCTTGAAGTCAAAGACAATGTCTGGAAGCAACAACTCATGAGGACCGTCCCTTCGAGCTCGTCCAAACTGTCGTAAGGCCAAACAAGGATTATAGGTTATCCCTCCTCTAATTCCCAGCAAAGGAACATTGGGGTATTCCCCACACCGATCAATGACAGCTACTTTTTCCATATCTTTAGTACTCCAAAGGATGTCCGTATGAGCAAGGGACATGATTCTGTAAGCCCAACCCATGCCTTCCTCATTCTTCAATACAGATTTGGGGAGGAGAGAAATAAACCACCTCGCCAGCAGCGGTGCACATCACATGAGAGTTCCCCTTTTCCGAACGGTACGGGTATAAAGAGCATGCAGAATATCACCTAAAAGTGTAGGCACTGGGTTACGGGACATGAAGATCTTAACTGCGTTCACATCGCCAAAAGAATCTGAATTTGGGAACAGAACCAAGCCATAGATGAGGAGTGCCAGGATGTCTTCAAATGCTTGAAAGTCCAAACTATCCCAGAACTGTTGAGCTTGATCAATCAGAAACTTAGCCAAGAAACCCTTCTCCCCACTCCGAGTCTCCCAGTTAGATACTACATCAGCCATTGTCATATGGAGGGCTGAAGCAATATCCTCTGGCCTAGGAGCTATCTCCAAACCTGTAAAGGGTGTCTGCTCTAGAATAGATATTCCAAGTAAATCAGAGAACCCCTCCAAAGTAGGGACCAACTGATAGTCCGGGAAGGTAAAACAGTGATGCAACGGGTCAAAGAACTGGAACAACACGCTCATCATTTGTTCATCCAACTTGGAAGTGACCAGGATGAGGAGATGACCATGTCTTCTAACAAAGGAAGAAGTATCAGGAACCTTTGAAACCAACTCTCTAAGTTGAGCAGGTATCTGCACGAAACTGATCCGAATGGTATTTCTGTGCATAGAAGCCATGATCTGCAAAACATAACAAAGATGAATCCCCTCGGTCTTTGAAATGGTTAGTCTAATGAAATATGCATGCGATGTCATGATGCATGATGTTATGATAAAAACACACCACATGTATCACAGATAGCAAACATGGTAAGGGCAAACAAGTCACACAATAGCCCTTAAATTTCAGGCTGGCATGGAGTTTAGGTACTACCCTCTTGCAGTTTAGTTGGTTCAACCTGTCCTAGTAATAGTAATTGGGTTCTAGAGGTTCTCAATATCATTGACCATCCTCGATCGGTCATAATTCCAGTTTAGCAACCTTTTCTTGCGGCCGGAATCATCGCGAGAGTATGGTCTCAATGAGTGTAGCATATTGCTACCTTTCTATGGCCAAGTTGGTCAATTATAGGTTCTAAGGTCAGTTGATGCTTAATGACCCATTAGCAGCCCCATACTCTCCTTGTTCCTCCACAAGGGATATCGGTACCAACTAATGTGTCACACCAACGTAGCTACTGCTTCAACCGTATCAGTCTACGCCGTACAGTTCCCTCATAGTCTATTGCTACTTACCTAAAAGGTGTCCCCAGATCCGGGTTAGGATCTATAGTAACTCTGATACAAAGCCCACAAAGATAAAGCATACAGATCAAACGATTGAAAACAATATGATGAACTAATCTGAAGGTACACCCCACTTATTAACTCCCCAGCAGAGTCGCCAGTTCTGTGATACGGTGGCCAGAACTGGGACGTGTTTCCCTATTTTTTAAGGATTTTGTTGGTTTGCGTTTTGTGTTTGTGTTTGCAAAATGTCGCGGTAAGCAAGAGTCGCCACCGTCTTTTATTTTATCCAACAAGGAAAGGAAAAAAGCACAGAAAAATTCATTTTTCGAGACATTTCTGAGTACGGGGGGTAGATTATAGAAAGGGAAGGTATTAGCACCCTTTCTATCTGTATTTATCTACGGGCTCTTAGGTACTTGCTCATCATTTTCAAAATTGCTTTCTTTGTGTTTGTGTGCTTTGAAAAGTTTTTGTTTTTGACTTCGATTTAACTCTTATTAGTAATTAGGGTTTGTATGGCAAGAACAAAACAAAATAAAATAGAACACCTTAAATACAAGACAAAATCAAAAGCATGAAAATTACATACTTGCACACAAGCACCCTTAGGGTTTCTCCCACTTGGTTGCCTAAAATATAATGGCCATGTTACGCATGTGAAGTATCTTGGCAAAACAAAACAAATTTAAGATCATGGTCCATCGATGATGCTATTCAAAAGTTTCCTTACAAAAATGATCTTGGTCCCTCCAAATGCTAAGATACTTTGCAAACATTACTAATCATGGTTATACGATAACCCACGCCCGTCCCATTTACATCCAAAGATAGGGTTGCTTGCCAAATGAGTGGTAAGTCAACAATATCAAAGGAATAGAAAATGCATAAGAAAGACATTTGAGTAGGTAGATAGCTTCTAGTTACTTGCTCCATTTCAAACGACAATCCTTGTTATTTTCAAAAACAAACACACACATTTAAAAATATCTTATGATCATTGAAAACATTTTCAAAAGACAAACATCTTTGTATACATTCTTACGGACGAGAATCATTACAAAGATTGCCTAAACGAATGGCCTCTTTTATAAAATACTTTCAAAACCACACCGAACACCATTTCAAAAAAACCAAAGCAAGTGATATAAGCAAGTAACTAAGAGCCCATGGAAAACCATGGATGAAAAGGGTGCTAATACCTTCCCTTTTCATAATCTACCCCCCGAACTCAAGAAAACATCTCAAAGGTCTTTCCTGTGCTTTTTCACCTGTCCTTTTGGATAAAAGAAAAGTCGGTGGCGACTCTTGCTAACCGCGACATTTGTGATAAAACGCAAAACCTCAAGCCAGTTCTCCCACCGCATCACAACGTGCATGGAGAAAAATCCGGAAAATGGCTTCATGGAGAAATGTTCAGAAGACTCCGCTCATGGAGAATTATCAGGGGACTGGGCTTCATAAGTTAGTGACATGGAGAAGGCCACAAAAACAAAATATGTGGTTGGTGAAATAAGGTTGTGGCGAGGGCGACAATATTGTGTGGCAAGGGTCGTGCTTTTGAAGTGTGTGGCGAGGGCCACAGCTTCTGTGGCGAGGGCCACATGTCTGCGGCCAGGGCCACGACTTCAAAAACTTTAGTTTATGCTGTTTTCTTCCATTCTTCTAATCTTCTCTGTTTCTTCGCCATTTCTCGTTCTTTTTTCGCATGTGAGCTTTGTGTTAGACTTCTCCTGAAATAGAATAGAAATATCGGCATAACAAGACATAAACAAACAAAAAACAATATAAAGTTCATGTGAACCAAGTCAAATATACGATATAATTTCACGTTATCAAAATGCATTACACGTGTCGACCCGAAATATACATGTGCCGACACATGCAGTAAAAAAACATGCAGAAAACTGTTGTTAATGACTTGGATCAATTTTGAAATATTTTCTAATGATTCCTAAGATCTCTAATGCAGAGGAGTGCCACAAGACATAAGGATATCATCCAATACTTAGAATTGAAATATTTTCCCAGTTTTGACATCATTTAAAACATTTTTCGACGAAGTTTGTACTCACAGCAGATTTGCTGGTTATTCTGGGTTATATGCTGATGGAGCTTAAGCTTTTAATAGTCGCTTCAAAGCATATTCTTACTGCCTGAATGTCCCCGTGAAAGGTAGCGACGAGTCCCTGCTCGGTGGAGCATTTCATCTTCTGGTGCACAGTGAAGGGCACCACTATCAATACGGCCAGGGTAGGCCTCCCGAAAATGCACTAATATAATGAAGGGAAGTCTACCATGAGGAACTCCATTTTGCCTCGAATGTGACGATCAGCTCGACATATACCCAAGGATTGGTGACAGAGCCATTGAATCCCTGGAAGTCAGAACCAACATAAGGGGTCACATGAGTCTCGTTTAACTATAGAGTGGTGAACATATGGGAGTACATTATGTCCACCGAATAACCTTGATCGATCAAGATTTTCCTGATGTCGAAAGTATCCATTTGTTCTCTCATGAGCAGAGGAGTACTGGAGTTGGGAGCCCTACGAGGAAACTCCTCTCTATAAAATACAATGGGAATGGAGCTCCCCCTGATCTTATCTAGGGTGGCGTTCTTCTCATAGCTAGTATCCATGAGTTGCTCGAATATTCTCTTGACCGAGCCTACCGTACACTTGTTGAAGCCCCGCCAGATATAACCATTATCACTGGAAATGTATCCCAAGGGCTATGAGTTATGAAGTATAAAGGGACTTCGTCCAAGTCGGGGAAGTAGATGTCTTTCGACCGGGTGATGCTCAAGGCGACAGGCATGAGGCTCTCGTCAAGGGAAGGCTTCTCTTCTTCCACTTTCTTAGACTCCTGGGCGTCTTCGTGGGTACCTTCCTTCTTTTTATACTGTTTGAGATGACCATCTCAGATGATTATCTCGATGGCATCCTTCAGGTGGATGCACTAGTGTGTATTATGCAAGTGACTTTTATGAAAATGATAGTACTTGCTTTTATCTATCCCTGGCTTGAATGGTGTTTGGGGAAAGCTTACCCCATCTTGTCAGAACAATGAGTTGGCGAATTCTATCAGAATACACTCACGGGAAGGGCTAAGGGGGGTGTAGTTGTGGAAACGACCAGCAGGACCCTTGTAGTCTCTTGAATCACGGTATTTGTCCTCCCTTTTCTTTTCTCCTCCCCGACGGAATGTTAGGACTCGTCTTCTTCAAAACTTTTGCATTCTCACGATGTCGTCAATCTAGTGCATTTTTAGAAGCCTCTTTCTCCTCGTACTTGATGTATGCTTGTGATTTGAGTAGGAGGGAATATAGCATTATAGGAGTCTCAAGGCCAACTGCTTTGGCGAAGTTGCTGCGACGGTGTAAGCCTCGCTCGAGGAGATATTTCTTTATCTCGTCCTTCCTAGAGACCTGAATGGATTCCTGGTTGAACCTTTCAATGTATGCTCTGAGGGACTCATCCTTCCCTTGGATGATGGCCTCGAGCACAACCTCTGACTTGGGGTGTCGGCGAGATTCTCTGAAATACCTGGATAATTGTCTCCCCAAGCCCTTCCAATAAGTATTGTATCATCAGGGAGGCTCTTATACCAACCCATGACTCCCTTTCCGGGCGTCATCAGGAAGAGTTGGAATTTGATTGCTCCTCGACATCCTATATAGTCGAGAAAGGCATCGATGTTCTCGATATGCTCATTCAGATCTAATGTTGCATCGTATGTCCCTAGGGTCTGGGGGTTTCTCTAGGCTGATAAGAAGTGGGGTCTCCTTGATTAACCTGGGTAATGGGTCGCGAGGCTCGTCATCATCGCCGTGATCAGGATATGCAGGCAAAGAGTAGTTGTTTATTTCTTACCGGGGGCTGCCGTCCCAGCGGGGAGAGTTTCTCCTTTGGTGGCGCTTTGGCTTAGGTAATGGTGAATGGTTGTCATATGTCTATTGAGACCCCTTGTCTTCTTGGAGATCGGAGAGCATCGATCTTTCTTGGGAGGGGTACGACCTTGCTTCTTGAGAAACGATACTTCTTGATTTTCATGCTTGGGACGGCGGACATGCCATGTTGGTGAGGGACTACGAGAGTAATGTCTTCTATATCTCCAAGGAAGAGATCTTGACTGGAGCTTCTTATCCCAAGCTCCAATCATGTTGCTTTGTTGCCGATTAGGGCATTGGTTTGGTTGAGAGTTGTGAGCAGAGCTTCCATGGCCGAGTCAATGTTGGGAAGAATTGGAACTGGTTAGAGGATTACTGGAAGCTCCTCGGTAGATTTCTAGGACCTCTGATCCTCCAAGAGTTGAATGTCGTCGTGATCAGCATCGACCGAGTCGGGGGATGCGGTTCGACCGTCTCTAATGTTGGGGATATCCTCGAAATGAGAAGGCTCTTCGTTCTCGTCTGTCTTATAGACAGGGGAAATGATGGTTTTTCCAGAAAGATGGATTTCATCATGAACAACCATTATAGGAGTATTTGAATGTTGCTTTGATCTTCAGTTTCAAGGAAAGGAAGATAGGGAAGATAGAATTCCCACAAACGGTGCCACTGATCTTATGATCAGAACCTGAAAATGGACCGAAGGATAACGTCTGCTAGGCTGGAAATTTGAGGAGAGGAGGGGATGTACCTGCAAATCACTCTCCTGATCAAGTAAGAATGGGTGCAAAGAGATATATGAAAGAGATTAGGGTTTTTTATAGTGAATATTGGATATCTGGCCCTCACAAGTGTGAGGGTTTATATAATGCCCCTGACGCTTGGCCATTGGTTCCTATTTTTGGGCCTAGATATTAGGTTCCTCAAAAATAGGTAACTGCCAGGACTCGGTCAAAACGGGAAGTCATGCTCGTAATTAACCGTTGCATCGAGCATAAAAGAGATTATAGGTAGATGTGTTATGAGTGTTTTCCTGGTTGACTGCTCTACATGCGTTGAGCAGAATGGGAGGTAGTTTCCCGTGTGAGCAGGCGTGTGTCTTAGGCATCATTATTCTTGCTTCTCAAAGGGCGTGGTCGACCAGGTATGTCTGACAGAAGGTCCATAGTTAATGGGCCAATGTTGTTGGGCTATGTGAAAAATAGAAGCGGATTGGGCCAATTTTAACCATTGGGCCAGTCCATAACAATTCCTTTGAGATAAGTTATAGGTTGATTAAGAATTATGCTATTGAAAGATGGCTTGGTGGGAAGAAAGATTTTTCTAATGTTATATGTTGCATCACCTGAGGGCAAGTAATGATTCAAGTTTGGGGTGTAATACCCCATATTTTTTTAGTTATTGTAATCCCTAATTCATGACATTAGTTTAATGATTTATCATTTGGTAGCATTTTATTGCATTTTATATGTTTTTATAGTAATTTGAACAAATCAATATAGGTGCTCTCTTTTGTAGTTTTCATGTGTTTATTTTTGTTGCAAGACTAGCTCTGATGAGACGAGACAAGACAGTCGGGGACAACATGTAGGAGTTTAAACTGAAGCAAAAAGATGGAATCAACTAAGATGTAAAATGAAGTAACCAACTGAACTCTTAGGGTATACGTGGAAGACAACTATTTCGGGAGAATATATGAATTTAATGGATAAGATCAAAGGCACAAGAAGAAAAAATGGATAGTCATCTTACGCCCACTAAAGTGTTCCATGCACCAAAAAACACAAGCACCGCCTGCATCTCTATTGTAGCAGTCTTCCATGTTATACTTTGTCCCCCACCTAAGTTTATACCTTAATTGCTTGTGTATGAAGCATAAGGAAAGAAGGTAATATGGTGGAGATAATATTGGGCTTGATGTGATTTCTTAAAAGGCCCATGATCCAAGACAATGAAAAAGAACCCTTGCTTAAGGAATATAAATAAATCTTGTTGAAGACTAAAAAGGGAGTTCAATGCCTTGAAGAAAAACACAGAAGAAAAGAGTGTAAGGATTAATGGAGAGAAATAATATTTTTTTCTCACCATTTCTAGTGCTTACTGTCATACCCCAAATTTTGACCTAAGATACCACCTCCCATCTGCATTATTACATAGCAAGCATTCACAAGCGTTTCAACCTTTTTGCCAATTCTCGAGTTAGATTTCAAAAATTCATAACTTCTTCAAATTTCGACAATTTTTTAGTGGTTCTTTTACATATGATTCTCCTCTGCAACAACTACAACTTTTTTTTACAAGTCAAGAGATGATTATGCTTTGAAAATCCACCAAAAAATAGGAACGTTAGAAATTGTTGTGAATTTAGTGAAATTTAACTGTTTTGCCTGATTTTATTAAATCATGTATTTTTGCACTTTTACTCGTCATTCCTTTTATTCTTATTTTCATAAAAAGAAAATCCTAAAAAAGATTTAGTTCATGCTATTTTCATTTTATTTATGTTTTTGTTCAAAATATTCAAAATACAAAATTTAGTTTCCTTAAGTTTCATTTAGTTTTTTTTGTTCTTGTATCATTTAAGTTAAAATTATAGTCTTTTAGATTTAATTTAGTAAAAATCTCAAAAAAAATAGTAATTTCACATTCTTTTATTTTATTTTTGCAAGTTATTTATATTAATTTAAAATTATCAAAAAAAAATCTTAGTTACATATAATTTATATTTTTTTTGCATCACTTTATTTGAAAACTCAAAAATTTTAATATCTTTTATTTCACTTTTACATTTTCATCTTAGTTTTACTAAAAATTATTTTATTATTGTCATTGTTGTTTATTATTATGATTATTATTAATATTGTTATGCTATGAGTTTGTCTTTATGCTGCGCAAGCCATGCCAAAGAAACAGTCCAAATTCTGCTGGTCCCTGCTACCCACTAACGGTCATCTCTTGCTGCCTCCACAACCAAAACTGTTGAACACCAGTCCAATAACCTGTGAGCATCAGTCCAAGAATTGCCTCAAATGGCACATACCAAAACTGTATCAGAAAAGTGCTGAAATCAGACTATTACATATGTTCAAACTCACCAAAATCTTCCCTCCCAAAACCTCATTCTTTCACTATAAAAGCAGGCAGTTATGCATATTTTAGGAGGGCGTTCAAAAAGAGTTCACAAATAAAAAAAAATCACAAACCTGCAAGTTCTCACACTTGCCAAGCTGTTTCGAACTTGCAGAAGCACAAATCTGCATCGAAACCTCCTCACACCAGAAACTCCAAGCCTGTTTCGAACCAAGCATAAGCTTGCCCTCCTCACCAAAGCCTGTTTTGAACCAAGCACAAACCCAAAAACAGAAAGCCACTTTCGAAAAAACCACAAACTGTAGCATCTCTTCCTCATTCCACCATCATCTACATCAGTTTCCCTTCAGACCTCCATGGCTCACACGTTCTGTTCAACAACACAGTAGCCACCATACTTTGTTTTGTTCACTTTTTTTACTTAATTTCCGTTCCACCCATCATCAATAAGCACAAGCAGACTTTCAAACGAGCAGGAGGAATTAAAAAAAGAGTATATTATCTCATCTCTGGATTTCTCTATTATTGTCAAAAAAAATCGAAACCATCAGACTTGCTCTGATCTTGTAAGTCTCCTTACTACTTTTTTTTTCAAAATCTGTTGCCATGCTTGTCATAGTGATATATGTTGTGAACTAGTTGTTGTTGCTGCATTTTTTTATTGTTGACGTTTCAATAAGTCAGAACCCCCTTTAGTTTGTTATTGTTGTTTCTCTTGCCATGAATATTTGTCACTTTGTTGATTTGTTGTTTAACTGCATGAAAGAGCCAGAACAGTGTCAGTATTCGATTTTGATTTGGGGAGGGAAGGAGTTCGAACTATAGCAGTAGTGTTGTTCGTTTTGATTTAGGAAGGAATTCGAAACCAGTAGCAGGGTTGTTGTTCGTTCTGACTTAGGAAGAGTTCGAACCTAGGAGCAGAGTGTTCGATTTCGATTTAGAAGAGAGATGGTTTGAAGGATAGTTCAAAGAGAGAAAAGAGAGAGTTCGAAGAGAGAGTTCGAAAGAGGGAGTTCGAAGAGAGAAAAGAGAGAGTTCGAAAGGGGGAATTCGAAGAGAAAAAAGAGAGAGTTCGAAACCAGGAGTGTTGTTCGATTTCGATTTTAATCCCATACTGGACCTTTTTATTTCGTTTTCAGCTCATTTCCCAAATATCTTGTTAATTGTAAATCTGGAGTTGGCTGTAACCAAAACAAAACCTTGGATCTCATTTCATTTAGGCTTTAGCGCTCAGTACTTCATGCTTACCATATATTTTAATTTACCCTCTTATTCTTTTGATTTCCTTAGCTCTCTTGGTTTAAAAAAAATTAAATAATTACATAGTTTTAGACGAAACCCAATTAATTAGTTTAGTTTTATAATTTATTTAAATCTTGATATTTCGTTTGGTCAGCATGTTAGTTAATTTTGTTAGTTTTTTTTAACTAGTCTTTTATTGATAAATTTGTAAGTTATCTCTTTGAATTTATTCCCCCTTATGATGTTCCTCCCATGATACATGTTGGTTGAGTTTGTGATAATTTCGATTTAATTCCATGGCTTCTCTTGGTTTTCTTTTAAAATCTTGGAGTGTTTATACTTTAATTTTTTAATCTTCATGTTGCTTGCAAAATCCAAGGGAAATGTTTATTTTTTTGTCGACTTCATGTCATCAAAAAAAACATTGTGCGAATACCCTCATTTCATTAAAAACTTAAGATAATTTTCCCAAATATTCAATTTTTCAAAACTCACACCCTTTAAGTCAAAACTTCGACATTAGGTCGTCGTATCTTCAAAAACTCGTCCATACCCATTTTTGGCCAAAACAATTTATTTTTAATCAAACAAACATTTTAATAAAACAGATATTTCAAAAGGTTCCTATAGGATACTATAGATATATTGGGTGCTAATACCTTCCCATTGTATAACCAACCCCCGAACCTTAGACCTCTTTTCAAAACGCTTTGTATTTTCATTACTTTTAAAGTATTATTTTACATTGCATATTTTAGGGTTTTATTTCGCTCTTTTCCCTTTTCCCTTGGAAATAATAAAGCGCGGTGGCGACTCTTGCTTTTGTGAGACGAATTAATTAATAGTTCGATCTCCGATTTACCCCGCTACATTTTTTTATCGCTACACTTACTGCTGAATCCTGATGCGATTGAAGTCACACTTATTGATAATCCATCACAAGGAGGCTACACATCACTCTTAGGTTGTCATTTCTTTTTCATCATATGTTTAAGAATGTTTCCTTTAAGAACCAGCTTTGTACTTTGTACTCAGCTCATTATGAGCTAAACCATTTGTTTATTGAGTAATGAGAAGTTAATATAATGTTGTTTTTATAAATGTTGTGATGAAGTTCCTTGTTTTATTATGTATTAAACTGTTATAAATTTGATTCTTTAAGTGATCAATTTAGAAAAATATAAAATCTTATTATTGTGAGAGATCCAACAACAAGTGGATTTCATAATAAAAGTGGTTGAAAAGAGTAGGGTAGAGATATTCACTCAATTAATTTACTTAGAGATAAGAAACTACAACTATAAAAGATTTTCATAATATAAATAGACGTATTTTAGGGTTATAAGTGTGGCTTAGAGATTCGTTCCCTTGCCCAAAAATTAAATGGCTTTGATGTTGTAGAAATACACTCTAAGATCACTTTCTGACCTTTCATGGAATGACACTTCACATTATGTACACATAATTGCTTCATAAATATTATTGTATCATAGCTCAACTTACACTCTCTTGAAATACGCACAACATTTATTTTACACTGCTTAGGTCTTGTTTAAAAGAAAATTGAACTTGTGACAATCATATATTCTTTTTATCCTAGCTCTTGCTTAATTTTAAAATATAGTTTCTTACAAAATCTATCTTAATTTCTTACACTCCCTATGAGTACGATATACTTATTTTTTATCACTTGCTACTTTAAAATATACATGTCTATTTGCATGTGACATGTTTTCAAGCAACACTTTATATTATTGTTTTGAAGTGTTAGAATAATTTAATTAATTTAATTAGTGTTTCTGGGAATTATTTTGGTTTGGTGAAATTATTAGGGGGTGTTTGTTTCATGGATACAAATTGTATTCCCAGGAATGTGAGGTTAGGAATCCTATACTCCTATGTTTGTTTCAAGTTTTCATAAATTATGTCCACTAACTTTTTATTCTAAGGAATATCATTTATTCATGAAAGTTTAAATATTTATTCTCATGACAAAGGGTGGGAATAAAAAATAACCACCTATAACTACCTACTTCTATATTATTTTAACATATTTTTTTATATTTTAAAATTTTAAAATTATAAATAAAATAAAATTTAAAAATATTCCTAGGAACCTTAATAACTTACGAAACAAATGAATGAGAATGAAGTTCCAAGCACTAATATTCCTAGGAATGAGATTCCTTGGATTGTAATTTTAATCCCTCAAACAAATACACCCTTAGAAATTGATAAATTAATTTGAATAATAGAGAAAATTAGAGATTGATGCTATTTTAATTAAATTAGAGTATTATTTAATTTAAATAATAAAATAATAGAAAATAGAATTTTTAGAGAAATAGAAAGAATAAAGGTGTAAGGAGAATTGAGGGGTGAGAGAAGAATTTGGTTAATTAGGTTAATATAAATAGGAAATGGTGAGAAGAGAAAGGGATTTGTTAGTACGTGTTTTGAGAAAAAGAGGTAGGAGAAGGGAGATCTAGGAAGAACGTTTGAAAGGAGCAGAGAGATAATTCTAAAAGTCAAAAGCTTCATCGATCTGCAAATTTTAAGGTAAGGGGGGAAATTGTTCACATGTGGGTGTTTAGGCAATCAGATAGTGAGAGATCATTATCCTCCTATCTTCTTCTTGATTCTCTATGATTGTGTTTGTGGCCATAAAAGGTTTAGGAAAAACCTTCTGAGGAGAATGTTATGACTACTATTTTCAATTATTTTTACTTGATTATTGTTTACCATGATGTGGAACATATAGATGTCTTTTGAGGAGGTGTATTTTAATTGAATGAACAAATGTTAGTTTTTTGTGTTTTGAGGAGGTTCGGGTTTCAATAGGGCAGAGGGTAGATAGATCGTAAAATTTTAAAAAGTAAGAAAAATCCCAAAAAGGCGAAAGACACCAAAAATCACAGGTAGACATAGAAGGGGATTGACTGTCTTGTTTCATGTGTAACTTGAGTTTTGTATGTTTGTTTGAGAAGTTGTTAGTTGCGTTAGAATGGGTAAATTGGGTCTAGGAGCGCTACAACAGTAGCAATTCTATTGTTTTTATACCAGAGGCATAGTCAAATTTCAGTCAAGTGTTGATTATCTTGTTTCACGTGTAACTTGAGTTTCGTAAGTCCGTCTGAGGTTAGGTCAGTTATGTTAGAAAGATAGTTCAATGATCTTTTAGACGGCAGAGTTTCATAATTTTATCACAAGTATATAATTTTTGGTGCTATTTGAAGTCAGACAAAACATTGTGCCCGATGTGAGTACCAGTTCTTGTTGTTTGATTAAAATGAAATGATAGAGGTATTAAGTCCTGAAACAAAAATCATAGTCTTCAAATAGAATCTCTAAGATTTTCAAAATATATTCATTTACTTGATTCCAACTTTGTTTGATATTTTAAATAATTATTTAAATCTGATGTGTAACTAGTAGAAAACATGATTTTAGGGCTGTTTTGATGAGTTACTAAGTTGAGTTCGTTATATTTTAGAGTTGATTTGGATTTAGAGAGTTGAGTTTGATATAATAAAAGTTAGACCTGGAATTTTATAAAGTTATACTTTTATGTTATATAGAAAACTATTAATCCTTACCAATAGAGTTTTGTCAATGCTCATAATCACATCAAAACATTTTTGAAGTAAAGAAAAAGTTAACTCATGGGAATTTTTAGGAAGGCGAGAGTTGTTGGAGTCTTTAGAGTAATATAAGGAATTTGATTATATTTATAAATAAACTTAATTTGAGTTGTTAATATATTTTAGAGTCAAATTTAATTAAGAGGGCTAGTCTTGAGTAGGCGTGGAAATAGGCCAGGACGGCCTACAGGGGTCTATGACCTAGCCTATTTGAGGCCAGACTTAGGCTATTAAAAAAACCTATGAAGCCTTTTAGGCCGACCTATATATATATATATATATATATATATATATATATATATATATATATATATATATATATATATATATATATATATATATATATATATATATATATATATATATATATATATATATATATATATATATATATATATATATATATATATATATATATATATATATATATATATATATATATATATATATATATATATATATATATATATATATATATATATATATATATATATATATATATAGTATAAATAGGTTGGTCTATATATGCATATATATTAGAAAATGCTAAATAGATCGGCTTATATATGCATATATAGACTGACCTATAAGATTTTTTAAGTAACATGGATTTATTGAAAACCTTAATGAGAAAGAGGCTTTTAAATAGACTTTCAGGTCAGACCAGGCTTTTAAAAAGGCCAGGCTAAAAAGTGAGCCTATAGTAGGCCATAGGCCAGACTCAGGCCTTGTAAGTTTATCGTAGGCCAGACTCAGGCCTTATAAAGCCTAGCCTAGTCTATCTCCACTCCTAGTATTGAGTTGTTTAATGAGTTTAGAATCCTTTTGACAATGTTATAGTAGGAGTTATTTATTACTTAGAGTTGTTAGAATTAACCCCAATCTTAGAGATAATCCGAATCAATCTTGATGAACAAGAATTAGTCTTTCTGATTGATTATTTCTCTTGTTCTTCACTCTTCACTCGAGTGAATCAACCATACCTTGGTTACAAGATGATTCCGCTACATACAGATTTGAAAAGAAAAGATAAAACTAGAAATTGGGGTTTTCAGAGAGAGATAGAGAATGGAAGAAGAAGAAGAAGAAGAAGAAGAAGAAGAAGTTGTGTAAACTGCAGATTAACTCTTTCCTTTTTATTTGCAAACTGAAAATCTAATTTCTCAATTTTTCTCTCTCTTTACAATGATAGGGTACCTCCCTATTTCTAGTTGAGATTACTTACACATAAAGTAATCTTTAATTAAACAACGGTTACATAATACAAATACTAGGTTGAACTCTGTCGAAGTACACTCCTTCGATAATTATATACTTAGACAACTACTTATTATATTAGACTCTTTATCAGATACAATTAATTCATGCTCTGTCAAATACTACTTCAACACAAAGAATTACATATTCAACACACCACCTAATTCATTATATCTAAGCTATCTACGTTCATCATAGTTCTCAATCTCTTAAACAGTTTGACATGCATAACCTTCGTGATAATGTCTACGATCTAATTCACAGTTTTGTAGTGTTCCAAGTCCAGCTTCCCATTTTCTACTTGCTTTTAAAGATAATGGAACCTCATATTGACATGTTATCTTCTTTCACATGCTATTGGGTTCTTCGCAGATTGATAAAAGACATGTTGTCGATCTTCATGGTCGATGCTCCATGATTTTTCTCTAAAATCTCTTCAACCAAATTCATCATCCATGTTGCTTAACATGCACAAAGAGAAGCATTTATGTACTTTGCTTCACACGACAATAACACTATTGGTTCCTATCTTGAGATCCAAGCAACTGGTGCACCACCTAGCATAAACACATAACCAGATGTGGATTTTCTATCCTCAACATCACTACACCAATTCGAGTCAGTGTAACCCACAAGTTTGAATTATTTTACTTCATCTTTTGTAGGAAACAAAATTCCATATTCGAGAGTTCCTTTGAGATACCTTAGTATTCTTTTCGTGGCTGCAAGGTGTGATACCATTGGCTTATGCATGAATCTACTCACCACACCTACATTTTATGTTAGATCAGGCCTGGTGTGACAAAGTTATATTAGTAATCCAATAAGTCTTCTATATTGTGTTAGATCGACATCATCTTCATCTAAGTTTTTTGGCAGTTGCAGTCTTAGTTCAGTAGGTGTCGAAGTTCCATCTTAAATATCTTGAGTATCTTACTTGCATATCTTATTTGATGCATCATCAGGCCTCTACTACTCTTGTAAAATTCGATACCAAGGAAATATGAAATGTTGCCCAAGTCAGACATTTCTAACTCCTTGCTCATATCACCATTGAAGTCTTTGATCTCTCTTTTTCACCTACCTATTATCAACATGTCATAAACATAGAGACATAGTATAAGCACTTTATTCCCGGTTCTCCTAACATATACTTCATGCTCAATTGTGCACTTTACAAATTCCTTCTCTATTAGGAAACTATCGATCTTCTTATTCCAAGCTCTTGGAGATTGTTTAAGTTTGTACATGGATTTATACAACTGGTATACCTTTCCTTCTTGACCTTGCTTCATAAAACCTACTGGTTGTGCAAAATAAACTTCTTCATCTAAAGGGACATTAAAAAATGCACATCTCACATCCATCTGACACATATACCAGTTGTTCATATTTGCTAGAACAACAACAAACTTGACTATTTCGATCCTAGCAACAGGTGAAAAAACTTTGTCGAAGTCGATTCCTTCTCTATAAAAAAATCATTTTTCTACAAGTCTTTCCTTGTGTATGGTTAATTCTCCTTTTAGATTCAGCTTCACCTTGTATGCCCACTTCACATTAATTTCCTTCTTACCTTGTGGCAATTAGACTAGGACCAAGTGTTATTAATTTCTGTCGACTTTAGTTCCTCATTCATTGTTTGTATCCACTTTGATTCCTTCAACGCCTTAGTTACATTGACTAGCCCAGTATCTTAACAGAAGCATATCTTACTAGCTCACCTCCATCATGAACCAAATCATATGATGTAATCACATATTCCTGCAACTTTGTAGGCATATTTCTTGTTCTATGAGGTATGCTTGTGCCTGCTTGACCTCTGATTTCTTCTTGTCAAACTTTTTTATCGGCTTCACTAGTTGGTTCATCACATAAGATTCTCACGAAATCTTTTTTGACATTGTCTTTCTAATCCCACTCCTTCAGCTCATCTATGATCACATCTTTGTTGATCACAACTTGCTTGTTCATGGGATCAAACAATTTATATCCACCAATTTAAGTGATATCCTATGAGTATCATTTAGCTCGACTTGTTGACCAGCTTTCTTCTCAACTGACCAGGTACATGTCTATGTGTTATAGATCTAAACATCTTCATATGACTTAAGCTAGGCTTGACTCCAGACCAATGTTCTTCTTATGGGACTCCTTCTAGCTTCTTAGTCAGACATCTGTTCGAAATTATTCTTTGTATGAATCAACATATTGATGAATTATAAAGAGAGCTTTATAATATTTCTTCCTTAAATATTTATGTGCAGTTTTTTATTCATCTGTAGTGTCTTCTCTGATTGGTGTTACCTCGTTTTCTATGATATTGGTGTTAACCAATATTGATTATGATATATGGTCTTTCATTTTCTACGACTTGATTTATATATTGAACTATCCTAAAATATAAGTACCAATACATGATAATATTTTAATAAAAATACAAATCACAAATATTCGTAAAGATTATGCAAATACAAAAGATATGAGTTTGTGTGTGTATATAGAGAAACACTTGCACTTAAAGCAAATCACATATATTATCCCCCTAAAAATAATTTACAAGTCATGGAATATATCTTTATAGCACTTCCACGTGAGAATATCAAACATTTTCTGCTCAAATACAATGATGGCAAGAATCTGTGTTGATCTGGATTCAGTCATCCATTCTTGAAGTGATTCAAATATTTAATTATCCATGTTTTGGGAAACATTGTTTTGTGTTCAAATGCGACTTGAGAATCTTTCTCTAAAATGAACTAACCCATAAACACTTGCTACTCAGAACTACGTAGCCTTGAGTTCTCCATCGCATATGGAGATACGTGGGAGCAGGATTCTGAAATCTTATATGGAATAATAATAAAAAGGAAAAAACTTAGATACAATTCTTTATGTGTGGTTCTTACTATTTTCCATTTAAAATATGAGAAGTGTACTTAAATATCGTTTCTGGATTGAGAATAGGAGAAAATTGCATATGTGTAAGAGGAAATTATACACTTGTAATTTTTTCACTGAAAAATAGTAATAACCACACCTAAATGATTGTATCTAAGTTTTCTCCTAATAAAAAAACCCAAAAGTTATTCTTTCTTTCTCTTATCTCGCATAATAAGTAGAAGACCGCAAGTAAACATCACAATATCCGTTCACAAGACTAACTAAATGGATCCCATTGAGTACAACAGATGTGAGTGGTGCTAATACCTTCCCCTTGCGTAACCGACTCCCAAACCCTAATTTGGTTATGATGATCATTTGTCATTGTTTATGGGTTTTATCGATATTTTTTCTTTCCATTAGAATAAATGAAATTCAGTGGCGACTCTGTTGTATTTCGAGTGTGCGATACGCTCAGATATTTTTTGCGTCGTGACATGTGTTATGTTGTAATTTTTTATTCAAGAGCATAGTCCTCTTTTGGTTCTTTTTTAATAAATTTGGTGGTTGAAAGATAAACCTTTAAAAGGCTAGGTTTAAGGGTTTGAGTTGAACCTGTGTAAAAATTCTAGATGTTTGTGGAAGGTTATTGAGATGATCCTATGTAAAAACTCTAGGTTGTTTGTTTAAGGTTGTTGTATTGGCCTTGTATAAAAGCTCTAAGTGTTTTTGTTTGAGGTTGTTGGGTTGTTGTAAAATCTCAAGTTGTTTGTGAAAGTTTGTAGGGTGTAAAATTTATACAAAAGTTCAAGTTTGTTTTCAATGGAAATGTCAAGAGGGAACAATAAAGGACTGGAGTAGATTGCATTATTTAGATCGAATTAGAATAATCTCTAACATGATAATTTATTTTATTACACTGCTTATTACTATGTCTCTTCTCATTTCGGTAATTCTGCTGCTTTATCTTTATTTATTTCTCTATTCTAACATAAAATTTTGTCAAATCAAAGCAATTTTATAAATCAATTTTTAAAATTCGAATATCACAATTACCTCTCCCTATTGTGTTTGAAGTCATTTGTTCAACACAATTCACAGAATGTTGGACTAAGGTTTTACTAACCCTCTTTGATAAAGTTATCACAAGTATACTTTTATTAGTATATAATAGAAAAGAAAAAAAAATCAACCGGCCACTACTAGAAAAAGGAAGCTCTTCCAGAAATCATTTTCATGATGCTTTAACCAATATTGATTATGATAGTTGGTCTTTCATTTTCTATGAGTTTTATTTATATATTTAACTGTCCTAAAACTTAATAAGAATACAAATCACAAATATTCTTAAATATTATGCAGATGCAAAGGACATGAGTGTGTGTGTGTGTGTGTGTGTGTGTGTGTATAGAGAAACGCTTACACTTTAGGCAAATCACAGTTATTGTCCCCCTAAAAATAATTTACAATTCATGGAATATCTATTAAAGGTTTTATGATTTTTTATATACTCTATTAAAAGTTTTACCTTCACCACAATATCACTATAAATTAGGACTCTGTTCAGAGACCCATTTATGTACCTTAGAATCTACTAATGCTTGCCAGTGAGCCTTTCCAAGATTCGCCATGTACCTGCTTATAAGAATTACTGTATATACTATGTTGGGTCTAGTACAAACCATAACATATATCAAAGAACCTACTATATAGCATACGAGATGCTATTTGTTGTACCCTAAAATTTTCCCTCCCACTTTTACTCAAGGCATGCTCTTAGAGATTCTCAATTGCTCAAGGATGACCAAGAATTGACCAGACAAATTCTCCTCCTAAGCAATGAACCTCTAACTATGGTTTCACTTTTCATAAAGATGAGTGAGATGCAAATGTCTCAAATGTTTTCCATGGTCCTAATATTCCTTCAATATTTCCCATGCCAAGTTTCATGCCTTGAACTACAAGTTTGCTCAGTTAATTGCACAAATGCTTGAAAATCAACTATGCTAGGTCAAAAGTCAATTGTGGCCCATGTACAATCAAACATCAAGAGTTTTGGTCAACATCAAACTTTTGAAGTGATATCCATAATTTTATCAAGGGTTGATCATGATTCCTCAAGAAATGCTCTTAATCTATCAAAAGTCAAAAATTGCTAAATTAGGGTTTCTGTAGGCAAAGTCAACTGAAGTTTGACCAGGAATAACTTTTACATACTTAATCCATTTTCCCCAACCAAAGCTCATTTTGAAGAGAATCTCATTCCCTAATACTTATCTTTTGTCCTCAAGGTCAAGAGATGCACCATTTGAAAGATACAAACCCACACATTACATGTCATTTTCAAAAAGTCAACAAAAGGCACTTTTTGTCAAGACCATTTACATCAAGATAAAGTCTTCAAATGAAAAATTGATCAAAAGAGGGATTGAAGTAGACATCTTTGGATTTCCAAAAAGTCAAAGTTAATCACCATGAGATCAAAATTGAGCAAGTTATGGCTTTCCCAAGTTGGAAAATTTTGGAAGTTTCAAGAATTGTGCATTGGACAAAATTGAACTTTTGAGTCAATGGCCTAAATTCTTGGACTTCAAGGGTCTTCCTAACCTTGCAAAGGACCCCTAATCTCATTTTTACATTTCCTTGCCATTTTTATCTATTTTGTTCATATTTATTTTAATTTATTTCAAATAAATATAAAATAAATTGCATAAAATAAATGGAGATAGGCTTGGACATTTGGGCTGATGTTTTGGCTTGCTTAAAAGCCCACAAATTCGTACAAGTGACCAGGTTCATTCCAATATGAAAATGGCATGAAATATCAAGTTTGGTAATTATTCAAAATGTCATTCATGGATTTAAAACACAACCTTAATGCTTGATTTCTTCCCTTCTTATCGTGTCTCCTCCCTCTCCTCTATATATACATCACATATGCAAGCCAAACACCCGCATACAGACAGCCTAGAAAGAGCCACAAAATTTCAAAAATCTCCAAATTTGTCAAATTCCAAAACCTGACTCCTAGATATTTTCAACCCAATCCAAGTGTATAAGTGTGTTCCTGAAGTCTCCAGGTATCATTTCCACCCCTCGCACAAGTACAATGCCCACAGGAACCACTAGCTTCAGTCACTCTGATTGGGTATAATATCATGATCTCAAACTTTCTTTATACGTAATATAAATGTTTTTATGTGCATACATACATTCATATTGATGTTTGTGAATGTTTAGATCCATTACATGCAAGGTTTGGCATGAGGATGGGGTTTTTCCATTTTTAGGGCAAAAATCCAGTCCAGCTTCGTTTTCTTAGACGCAGGCCGTTTCAGGAGCAATTAACCCCATGGTTGAACTCACAAACCCTGATTTAGGGGGGATAGCCTAAAGCTTGAGCCTAAATTTTGTTTCTTTGCAGGTTTTATAATTTTGGATGGCCGGAGAAGGTGACCGGAGTTTGACTCTGGCACATCTGAAAATGTTAACTCTGGTGGCCCCATGTGTATCCTGCCCATTGGCCTGTTTGAATCATCACGCGATTTTATTTCTTTAAATATATTTGACTTTGTTTTTATATATAATACAACGCACTTGTTATAATGCACGAACGAAATGGCAGCTCAGTTGGCAAGGCAAGGCGTGTGAAAGGGAAATGACCCAGGTTCGAGTCCCAGGTCCAGCAATTTTACATTTTCTAACTTTTTCTTGCAGGATCCAATGCTTTAAAGCACCAAGCGCCTACCATATGCCTTCACATTTGGGCCAAAAAACAACAAAAGGCTAAATATCTAACGCCCTTGGGGTGCTAGTCTATCATACACCTTCATGGGGTAGCAATGCAGGATCCAGCGTGGCCTAGGCTCTTTCATACATGGACCTAGCAATTCCAAAAGCTCACCCCATTTATTTTTTATATCAGGCCTAGTTTTATGTTTTTTTTTTATTTTTCTTTTTATCTTTTCATTTGTTTTATATTTTACTTTTAAAACCTTTTTTCTAACAAGTCATAAAAATCAAAAATATTAAATAGATTTAGAATTTTTCAAATCAAATTAATTAAATTTAATTAATTATTTGGACATTATTTTATTAATTTAAAATCAACTAGACTTAGTGTTGTACCCCAAAATTTTCCCTCTCATTTCATCAACATTACTCATCACAAGACTCTTGGAATTCAAGATCAAGCTAGGGTTTGCTCTGCTCAAGACACCTCCTTGCACTGTTGACCTAAATTAGGGTTTGAGTTTGCACAGGATTTTTTTGACCTACAATTCCCAAAGTAACTTTCATACTTCATTTTGGACTCACAAGTTTGTCCATACCAAGTTTCAAGCCTTGATTCAAATTTTTGCCCAGTCAATTGGACAGTTGACCTAGAAATCAGCTGTATTGGGGAAAAAGTCAATTATGGCCAATTGACAGTCAAACCTCATGAAATTTGATTCACATCAACATTATGAACTCATATGAACCATTTTATCAAGTTTGGATCACAACTCCTCAAGAAATTTGATCAAATCATCAAAAGGGCAAAATGGTCATTTTTAGGGTTTTGACTGTACAAAGGCAATTTTTGACTGTTTGACCTAGACAATGGCAAATCAAGCTCAACCATGGACTCAAGGACTCAATGAAATTGTCTTGACCCATTCAAAAAGTTCAAAAGATCTCAAATGCATAGGATTGACAGAGGAATTTTTCAGTCAAATGATCAAAATTTGACTGTATACTGAAAAGTCAAACTTTGACTTTTTGGTCAAAATCAAGTGCCAAGGGTTATTTTTTATCAAGACATGTCAACTTGTTCATCAAGAAACCCAAAAATGCAAATTAGGGTTTAAAATGGAAAATTTCATAACTTAGAAATTTTCTAAGTTATAAAATTTTCTTATTTTGTCCTAACTTTGTCCCATTTTTCACCAAGATGCAAATGGATTCAAACAAAACTTACAACATGAAAGTTGTAGTCCATCACAAAGTCTACAACTTTGATTCACAAAGTTTTCTCAAAAGACGCTTTGATCTCAAGTTATGATTTTTGGAACAAGGGTATCTAAAACTTTTAACTTAGAGAAATTTTGCCCTAGTTTAGGCAGGATTTTGACTCATCTTGTTGGCCATTTTTCACATAGTTCCACTTGGAGTTTCAAGTTGCATTTCAAAGATGGATTATAGTACATGTTTCAAGATTTCCAAATTGTCCAATAACTCCTCAAACACCTTTGTGGTTAGGTAGAATCGAATGCTTGAAGTTGGCAAAAACTAACTTTGATCCATGGCCAATACATGTTCATACCAAGTTGCAAATCTGACCAAGATAGCTTTGTACACAATTACAGGCCTCAAAACCAGTTGTACTCCATAATTTAATGCAAACCCATTGAGCTAATGCATTGTCTTGGTCATTAGGGTATTGTACACAAGTTTAATCCCTAAATGGTAAAAGGTATAGTTCCATTTTTGAAAAGATATACTTTATGTAAAACCAAGATCTTTGAAGCATGGGGCCATATCTCTGAGGCAAGATCAAATCCACAGATTGCAAGTATCAAAGGCAAAGTATGCAGCTTACAAGATAGAGTGTATAGGCCTGCATTGAGTAGTTACACACTCTTGCTTCACAAAGAAGAAATTTGTCCAAAATCTTCCCAACTCAAAAACCAGCCATAGTCAGCTTACACAAACATTGCAAACACATTTCACACAACCCTTTGAGTCATAAACACGGGCTCTTCACCACTCAAACCTCCTTATACACAAAATCACCATTTTTTTGCAAAACAGGGCAAGCCCTGCAGAACCACCTCCATCTCCACTTTCCCTCGTGCGTTTTGCCTCAAACTTGTTTCAATACCTTCCATTCAACTCACCTAAACTATTCCAAACCTCCATTGCCAACTGTAACTCCATTAACACACATTGCCATTTTTGTTTGAAAGCTTTGCAGGTTGAGTTGTGTAGCACGATTCAGGCTACTTCAAAACAAGCCAAACATTGGGAAAGCTTCAGTGGACATCAAGCAAGCTCAAAAGAACCTTAAGCACCCTTGGAAGTTGCTGCATTGTCTAGCTCGAGCTCAACTGAAACAGGTATTTCATGAACTTCTATCTCTCTATTTAGGAATAGTTAGACTTAGGTTTGTGAATGAAAGATGTTGTATTCATAGCCCTGAAACCATACATGTGCTTAGTTTTCATTTATATTAATCGTGCTAGGAGAATTTTGTTCATGAACTTTCTGAAAAAACTAGGTTAAGAATTAGGGCCAGAGAAATTCTCTCTGGTCTTTGAGAGTTAGCTTAAGTTTCTTATATGGTTAGATTCGTTGTTTGATGCTCTAAAAGTTTCATGTTATGAGTTTTGTCAAAAAAGCACAGAATCAGGAGATAGCATTTTGTACATAGAGCGCGCGTGTTTCTGTTCAAAGGAAGAAGATGAAGTTGGTTTTGGGCTGGGCCTGGACAGGCTTGCTTTTGGCACCCCTCCACTTTTCTTTTTGCACCCTCTGGCCCTTTTCTTGTATATTTATCATTTTTGCATTTTTATTTTATTTCTGACCTTGATATTTTATTCTCAAATATAAAAAATACTTAAAAAATATTTTCATAAAATTTTATATTTATTTGGTATTTATTTCAATTGTTTCTAGTATTAATATATTAAATACATTATATTTACTTTTGTTTAAATGAAAAAATAATGTAAAAAAATACTTTTATTTTTATTTATTATTTTTATACACATTTGAAAATATTTTCTTGAAATATATACATTTTCTTTGTAAATAAGTTATTTTATTTTTTATACACTTAATATATTTAATATATATATATATATTATTAAATAATTAGAACAAAAAACACAAGAATAATACATTTTTATGTTTATTAATATTTTATGCTAAAAATACCTTTTTTTCAATATACTTTTATTTTTTGTACAAATTGATACATTATTGTATATAAATAATAAATAATACTATTTATTTAAGAAATTAGGGTTTTTGCCCTAAAAAAAACAAAATAATTAAAATTGACTTTTTATTTATTTACCTTTCACATAAAAATACTTTTTACATACATAAAAACTTTTTTTTGCATAGTACAATTTATTTGATATTTATTTAATTGTGTTTATTTAAATATTGTATTCTACCTTACCCATTCAATATGGTTGTAATAATTTAGGATTTAATTTCTTGCAAAATAATCCTCAATTCAAATTTGTACCCTCCTCCCTATATCATGTTGTAATAGTGTAGAATTTAAATTCTCGCACCTTTAAGCTTTCAATTATGCCATGATTAGACTTAGGGTTTTGTATGCAAAATCAAATCAACAAATAGCTTGACCTAATCAAAGACAAAAATGCATGAAAAAAACAAACACAATGCACACTTGCACCCCTAGGGTTACAATCCACTTGTTGCCTTCAAAAATGGGCCATGATATGCATGTCAAGTACTTTGGAAAAACAAAAATAAAACAAAAGATCATAGTACCTCAATGACGCTATCTGAGTTGCCTAAAACAAAATGATCAAGTCCCTCAAGAAAATTGCCAAAAATACTTGACACTATTGCTATCATGGTTTATACGATGACTCGCGCCTGTCCCGTTTAACATCCTAACACAAGGTTGTTCACCAAATACAATGGTGAAACAACACTGTTAAAAGGATTAAAAACATAAGAAAGATCTTTGAGTAAAATAGGGTAGACAACTCTTAGTTACTTGATCAAAACTTGCAAAAACATCCTTGCTATCTTCAAAACACACTTCACAACACAATTTCAAAACCCTACTTTTAAACATTGAAAACTTTTTAAAAAGACAAAAACACCTTTGTATACATTCAAACAAGAATCATTACAAAGGTTTCCACAACGATGGTCCCTTTTCAAAACATCTTTCAAAACCATACACAAAGCACCATTTCAAACAATTGAAGAGCACCATTTCAAACTATTGAAAAGCAAAGCAAGTGATCTAAGCAAGTAACTAAGAGCCCATGGATAACCATGGATATAAAGGGTGCTAATACCTTCCCTTTCTATAATCGACTCCCCGAACCCAAGAAAACATCTCAAAGGTCTTTCCTGTGCTTTTTGACCTTTCCTTAGGATAAAATAAAAAGTCGGTGGCGACTCTTGCTAAACCGAAACATTTGCGAACACAAACGCAAAATCCCAAGTCAGTTCTCCCACCGTATCACAGAACTGGCGACTCTACTGGGGAAGACTTTAAAAGTGGAGTAACCTTAGGGCTTGGATCACCCTTTGCATTATTATATTGTTTTCCTTGATTGCTTTACATTTGGTTCTCTTGTTTGGGCTTGAAATCCTCTACCCGGATTTGGGAAACATTCATAGGTAAATAGCAATACATTGTGGAAACTGTGCGGGGTATACCGACATGGTTGAAGCAATAGCTATATTAGTGCGATATATTTGTGAGTACCGGTAGCCTTTGAGTCAATCAAAGAGAATACGGGGCCGCTGAGTGATGTCATGAAGCACTAATGAACTCTTAGAACCTTACTTGACCATCTTGGCCTTTTATTAGGGGTAGTGAGGTGACCGGCTTTGGTGCAGTCCGAAGTTGGTAGATACTCGATACTACACTCATTGAGGGTTGTTTTCTTGGAATATTTTGGTCGCTAGTTAAGTGGCTAAACCAAAACAATGAACATAGAAAACAATCCAGTGATATTGAGCTCCTTAGAACTCGGTTGCTATTTATAGGACAGGTTTGAGCCAACTAAACTCAAGAGGGTATTTACCTATGAAACCTCATGCAAGCCTGAAATTAGGGTTTTGTGTGATTTTCTTGTACATGTGTTTGTGCATACATCATGAACATCATAAAGCATCATATGCATCCACTAACCATTTCAAGGGTTTGGATCTTCATCTTTGTTCTTGATTTGTAGGTCATGGAATCTCTTCGCAGGAAAACAATTCAAGTCAACCTTGTAAGAATCCCTCCTCAACTCAAGGAGCTCACTTCCAGGATTCCAGAGAATTCTCTCTTTAGTGAAATACATGGTAGGCTTCTCAGCTTGGTCAACTCCAACATTGAAGAAGACATGGTGAAAGTTCTCCTCCAGTTCTTTGACCCCCTACACCACTGTTTCACCTTTCCTGATTACCAACTAGTACCTACTTTGGAGGAATTTTCTCAACTCCTGAGAATTCCTATTCTTCATCAACTACCCTACAACGGTACGGAAAAAGAACCAAAGCCTGAAGATGTTGCTCAAGCATTACACTTGCAACCATCTGACATCAAGGGACATTGGGAAACTAGAAGTTGTGTCAAGGGTTTCTTAGCAAAGTTTTTGTTTGAGAAGGCACAAGACTGCTGGAATTCTCTTGATCTACAAGCCTTTGAAGAGATTGTGGCACTCCTCATCTATGGGTTGGTCCTGTTCCCAAACCCTGACCAACTTATAGATGTGAATGCTGTCAAGATTTTCCTATCCAGGAATCCTATACCTACATTGCTTGGGACATCCTACTCTCATTTTACACACGAACAATGAGGAAAAGAGGTGTTCTCATGTGTTGTACTCCTCTCCTAGCAAGGTGGCTTATTTATCACCTTCCACAATCAGTTTTGAAGAATGAGCAGGGTTTAAGGTGGTCACAACGATTGATGACCCTCACACATTCTGATGTTCATTGGTGTTCTCGATCCAGAGAAAATGTCATCATCATTGATCGTTATGGGGAATTCCATAATGTCCAACTAATTGGCATTAGGGGAGGCATTACCTACAACCCCTGCTTAGCTCTAAGACAGTTTGGATATGCTCGGAGGGATGGCCCTCATGACATGCTGATTCCTGACCTAGTTTTTTACTTCGACAACGATGCGCAAGGACTTTGACAAAGGTTCATCAGAGCTTGGAAGATGCCCAACAAGGTGGATAGTAAGACACTGGGGCACAAAAATTCCATCCCCCTTGAGCCTTACCTCAAGTGGGTACGAACTCGTGCCCAAAATCTTATGATGCCATACCCTCACATTCTCCCCTTGATCAAAGAGCCTGTTATGGAAGGAGAGGTTCCATACACCATCCTATATCCTGACATGCCAACATCATGGGAAGAAATGAAAAAGAGTTGGATCCAACTCAAGGAAGAACAGAATACTTTTGAAGCTAGCTTCTATGCCAGTGAGAAGAAGGTTTTGGAGCTTACCCGCCGACTTCATGAGGAGGAAACTCTCAACACTTACATCGCACCAAAGAGGATGCACAATGTCTTTTTACACTAAGAATTTTGTAATATTTTGCCCATGAGGAACTTATGTACTAACAATTTCTTCTTAATATGACGTGTGTTCCTTTTTTGTTTGCAACAAATTTGAATTTCTGAATCCTTGAATGCATTACATGAATAGCATACCATTCATCATATGCATAAACAGGTCTTCACACCAGGTTTCCTTATCTTTCTGTTGTTTATTTTAGTAAGATGGATTTGGAGCAGACGGTCAAGGATATGCAGGCACAAAATTCACAATTCCAGCAACTCCTCATGACCTTGGCAAAGGTTCAAGAGGACCTCAAAGCTCTGTTGGATAAGAATAAAGAGAAAAAGAAGAAGAGGCCCAGAGTAGCCACTTTTGGAAGAAGGTTTGAGAGCAATGCTAGGAAGGTTCTTGACTTCCCCTCAACGTCTGACGAACGGGCTGGTAAAGGGAAAGGGGTTGCTGTACCGTCTGAATCTGAAGTTGAAGAGGAGGAAGAGGAAGAAGACAAAGACTACTCAGAACAACAATATCCCCCAGCGGATGATAAATACAAGAATCTTGAGGATAGATTGGCAGCCATGGAGTTGCAGAGGGTCCCTGGTTTGGATTTTGAAGAACTAGGGCTGGTAGCTGGGATTGTTATCCCTCCCAAGTTCAAGGTGCCAAAATTTTCCAAGTATGACGGTCTGTCGTGTCCAAAGATGCACCTGAGATCGTATGTCAGAAAGATCCAACCCCACTCGTCTGATAAAGACCTTTGGGTACACTTTTTTCAAGACAGCTTGTCAGGCACGCAGTTGAACTGGTTCTATCAGCTCGAGAGATCAGAGGTTCATAATTGGGAAGACTTAGCTGCTGCTTTTTATCGGCAATATCAATACAACGCTGATTTGGCGCCCACTCATACTCAGCTACAAAGTATGGGAATGGCTTCTAATGAAGGGTTTAAAGAGTATGCCCAGAAGTGGCGTGATCTGGCTGGAAGGGTGCAGCTGCCGTTATCAGATAGGGAGTTAGTTGACATGTTTCTGGGGACCATGTCTGGTCCCTTCTTCAATCATCTAATCAGGAGTTCTTCCGCGGGATTTACTGAAATAATTTTGACCGGCGAAAGGGTCGAGGCCGGTATTAAGAGTGGAAAGATTCAGAAAGATACCTCTGCGTCCGCTGCTGTTAAGAAAGCCTTCCCAGCTAAGAAGGAAGCCTTTGTTGTGTATTCTCAGAAGGGTCAGGGAAGAACCGAGCGCCGGCCAACTGTAGGGGCTGTGATGATTCAAAATTCTTCAAATGATCAACCTCGCGGCAATCAGTCGAGACCTAATCAACAACGGGTAGAAAGTCCACAACGGCAGTTCACCCGAATCAACATGACGCCAGCTCAGGTACTCCCTCATTTGTTGAAGCTGAATCTTACCAGTTTGAAGGAAGCGCAAAAGAACCCTAACACGTCCTCTCCATACTACCACTCCAATGCCAAATGTGCTTACCATTCTGACAGTGTTAGGCATGATACCAATAATTGTTGGGCGCTTAAGAATAAAATTCAGGACCTGATTGATGCCAAGGAAGTAGAATTTGATGCTCCTGAGAAGCCCAATGTAATATCTGCTCTGATGCCCAAGCACGGTCACAATGTTCATGTCGTTATAGAAGACCTCCATGTTACTGATGTTGTCGATCTTTTGACTCCATTATTAGTGATTAAAGAGAAGTTGATGAGAGTCGGGATATTCCCAGGCTGCGGGAAGGACTGTTATTTTTGTTTGAACATACAAGTTGACTGCCCCATGTTGAAATCAGGTGTCCAATGCCTGATGGATACCCAAGAGATACTTTTCCAGAAAACCCCTGTTGATACCTTCATCCTGTTACTCCTGCTACTTTTGCTACTTCAACCAACGATATTGCAATCATAACCATTTCCGACAATCCTCCCAAGGCTTGCAAAAGGCCTGTCAGGATTACGCCCAACTCTAAATGTGTACCATTAAAGATCACCATGCCGGGACCTGTCCCATACCAATCAAGCAAAACGATACCATAGAACTATGGAGGAGAAATCTTCTATCATGGTATCAAACAAATTGAGAAAGTCCAAGAGAATTCTGAAGAAGAAAACCTTGATATAGGGAACATTGCGGGTACAAGCAAGATAACCCGCAGCGGCCGGATTTTTCTCCGGAGATTGCTCCCCCTCGAGCAGTTTTCGGACCCTTGAAAGCTTCTGTACCTGTTGGACCATCTGTGCAAGGCCCGATGATTGAAGAATTGGATACTCCTGAAGTAAGACCATCTGCTGATATTACCAATAAGGTTAAGGGGATACTAGAAGCGCCTGTCAGGACGAAGGCTCATGTTGTGGTTATCCCTGAAACCACTCAGAAATAAATGGATGAAATCTTGAAAATAATCATAAAAAGTGACTATGACATTGTGGAACAGCTAGGGCAGACCCCTTCTAAAATTTCAATGTTGGCTCTTCTACTCTGCTCTGAGGCCCATGCTAAGGCCCTGATCAAATTTTTGAAAGCGGCACATGTACCCCAAGAGACTTCGGCTGACCGGTTTCAGGAGTGTGTGGCCAGTCTTACCGCTGATAATGGCCTTGGCTTTTCCGATGCTGACTTGACTCCCAAAGGAAGGAAACACAACGATGCGCTACATGTCTCAGTTGAATGCAGGGGAACCACCCTCGCCCATGTCTTAGTTGATACTGGTTCTTCCTTGAATGTGCTGCCGAAGAAAGCCTTAGACCGTTTGGACTGCGAAGGATTGACCCTCAAACCTAGTAACATCGTTGTTAGAGCTTTTGATGGTTCATGGAGAGGTTGATATTCCTATCAAAGTAGGCACAGAAGTTTTCAACTCCACCTTTTATGTGATGGACATTCGTCCGTCATATTCATGTTTGTTAGGGAGATCGTGGATCCATTATGTCGGGGCAGTTACCTCCTCTTTGCACCAAATGTTGAAATATCCTGTTAAGGGTAAGATTATAACAGTGCACGGAGAGGAAGAGTACATGATAAGTCTTCTCAATTCCTTCCGCTATGTGGAGTTGGATGGCGAGTTCATCGAAACGCCTTTCCAACATTTTAAGGAAGTTTCTCCTGAGGTAGCAGTTGCGAAGACAATGGTTGAGGTGCCTATCATTCCTAAGCATGTGCCTAGGATGGCATCTCTCAAGGACGTAGAGGCTGTAATTAAAGAAGGGAAGAGTACATTATGGGGACAATTTCCTGATTTTCCCCATAAGACGGACAAGTTTGGGTTAGGGTTCACTGCTGCAGGACAAAAGGCTATGCGTCGCTCCAAGGCTGGAGGACCACCCGTCAAGATCTCTCACCATGGAATCAATGTTGTAGAAGATGAAGATGAAGAGGGCCACTTTGAAGATTGGATCTTTCCGACCGTCGAAGGGGGTTTAAGCAATTGGGAAGCAAAGGATTTTATTCCCATCACCTTTATCAACCAGTAATTTTATCTTTGAACAATTTCCCAGTTATGGTCTGTAATAACTAAAACAATTCGCACACTATTTTCACCTCATGCCTTGCCTGGGGCATGTAGGTCCATTTGTAAGGGTTTGATCTTCTTCATTATCATATGCCATGTTTTAATGAATCATTGGACGTTTTTCATCTATAAACTGTTGTGTTCATTTTCTTTCCTTTTGCATTTTTGTTTGTTTAAGGATGGTTATCCCTTACACACACCCATACTCACAAATGCAGGTACCCATCCACTTTGGATCCCATGGGTGACTATTCTGTTTTAGCCTTCGATAACTCTGAGGATTTGGTCAATCATGCTGAGTACGAAGTTGACGAAGACTGTAAAGTGCCAGGAGAGTTAGCCAGACTTCTACAACAAGAAGAGAGGGTCATTCTGCCTCATGAAGAGTTGCTAGAAACCATCAACTTGGGGACAGAGGAAGACAGGAAATAAGTTAAAGTGGGTGCCAACCTGGAACCAAGTGTCAAGGAGCGCTTAGTGCAGTTGTTAAACGAATATGTTGAAATCTTCGCCTGGTCTTATGAAGACATGTCGGGACTAGACACAAATATCGTGGTCCACCGTCTCCCTACAAGAGAGGATTGTCCACCGATTAAGCAAAAGGTTCGCCGAATGAGGCCCGACATGTCTGAGAAGATCAAAGCTGAGGTAATGAAGCAATTCAACAATGGCTTTCTAGATGTTACTTCCTATCCATAATGGGTTGCTAACATTGTGCCTGTGCCTAAGAAGGACGACAAAGTTAGAATGTGCGTGGACTATCGGGATTTGAACAGGGCTAGCCCCAAGGATGATTTTCCAATGCCACATATCGACATCTTGGTTGACAACACAGCTCAGCACAAGGTATTTTCCTTCATGGATGGATTCTCGAGATACAACCAAATCAAAATGGCCCCCAAAGACATGGAGAAAACTACTTTTGTCACGCAATGGGGTACCTTCTACTACAAAGTGATGCCATTCGGACTGAAGAATGCAGGGGCAACCTATCAACGCGCCATGGTAGCTTTGTTTCATGATATGATACATCATGAGATCGAAGTTTACGTAGACGACATGATAGCTCGATCACAGACAGAAGAAGAACACATTGATCATTTGCAAAAGTTGTTTGCCAGGTTGAAGGAGTATAAGCTCAGACTGAATCCAAGCAAGTGCACTTTTGGAGTTAGGTCTGGTAAACTCTTGGGATTTATTGTCAGCAACAAAGGCATTGAGTTTGACCCAGCTAAAGTAAAGGCTATACAATAAATGCTTGTTCCCCGTACTGAAAAGGAGGTTAGAGGATTCTTGGGACGCTTGAACTATATTGTGAGGTTCATCTCTCACCTAACATCTACCTGTGAGCCAATTTTCAAACTGTTGAAGAAAGATCAGGTAGTTGAATGGAATAATGATTGTCAATTTGATTTTGATAAGATCAAGGAGTATTTGCTGGAACCTCCTACCTTTATGCCACCCGTCGAAAGAAGGTCGTTAATCATGTATCTGACTGTTTTGGATAACTCAATGGGGTGCGTGCTTGGCCAACATGACGAGTCTGGCCGAAAAGAGCATGCCATTTATTACCTTAGCAAAAAGTTTACCGACTGTGAGACTCGCTACTCACTGCTCGAGAAAACTTGTTGTGCTTTGGTATGGGCTGCTCGCCGGCTGAGACAGTATATGTTGACTCATACCACTTTGCTGATTTCCAAAATGGATCTGATCAAGTATATCTTCGAGAAGCTCTCTTTATCTGGAAGAATCGCTAGATGGCAAATGATCCTGACTGAGTATGATATCCAGTATACTACCCAAAAAGCTATAAAAGGGAGTGTACTAGTTGACCATCTAGCTCATCAAGCCGTCGAAGATTACCAATCTATGAGATTCGACTTCCTTGACGAGGACATTATGACATTGGACAACATTGAAGGTAACGAACCGTATGACGGACCTGAACAAGGATCCCGATGGACCCTGTACTTTGATGGTGCTTCAAATGCACTTGGAAACGGTATCGGTGCGGTACTTATTTCTCCGGAAGGTTGTCATACACCCTTCACTGCCTGACTTTGCTTCAGCTGTACCAACAACATGGCTGAATATGAAGCTTACATCTTTGGTCTCAAGGCTGCTATAGACCTGGGAATCAAATCTTTGGTCGTATTTAGGGACTCGGCTTTGGTTATCAGTCAAGTAAAAGGAGAGTGGGACACCAAACATCCTAATCTTATCCCATACAAAGAACATGTCTTAACATTGTTGCCTCATTTCGAGCAGATTACCTTCGAGCATTTCCCGCGAGAAGAAAATAAGCTAGCAGATGCTCTGGCTACAATGTCTTCCATGTTTAAACTCAACTGGGATAACGAGGCTTCCCAAATTACCATCGAGCGAATGGACGAACCTGCACACTGTCATGAGATTAATGCCGAAGAAGTAGTGGAGCAACCCTAGTTTCATGAAATCAAAAGGTATCTTCAGACTAGAGAATACCCTGAAGGAGCTTCCGTCAATGACAAAAAGTTCTTAAGGAGATTTGTTGCTAAGTTATTCCTAAGCAATGGCATCCTTTATAAGCGTAGCCATGATTGTGTTCTACTTTGTTGTATGGACAAAGCTGAAGCAGAGTTGATCATGACTGAAATACATAGTAGCACATTTGGCACCCACTTGAGCAGACATACGATGGCTAAGAAAATTCTAAGGGAAGGCTACTACTGGTCTACCATGGAAGCTGATTGCCATCAACATTCCCGTACTTGCCACAAATGCCAAGTCTATGCTGACAAGGTACATATTCCTCCTGTTCCTCAAAATGTTCTGACAGCTCCTTGGCCATTCGCAATGTGGGGCATTGACATGATTGGAGAGATCAAACCCACGGCATCCAATGGACATCGCTTCATCTTGGTCGCTATTGATTATTTCACCAAGTGGGTCGAGGCAGCTTCCTATGCCTCAGTTACAAAGAATGTGGTCGCCCGCTTCATTAAGCAGAACCTCATATGCCGGTATGGTGTCCCCGACAGGATCATCACAGACAACGGTACAAATTTGAACAACACTATGATCACCGCCCTATGCGAGCAGTTCAAGATTTATCATCACAATTCATCTCCCTATTGGCCAAAGATGAACGGTGTTGTTGAAGCCGCGAACAAAAATATCAAGAAGATCATTCAAAAGATGACAGTCACCTATAAGGAATGGCATGAGATGTTACCATTTGCTCTGCGTGGATATCGTACCATGGCACGTACTTCAACAGGGGCAACCCCATTTTCTTTGGTATATGGCATGGAAGCTGTTCTACGCATGGAAGTTCAGATTCCTTCCTTAAGGATTATAAAGGATGCTGGTTTGAGTGAAGACGATTGGATTCAGACCCGGCTTGATCAACTTAATTTGATCGACGAGAAGCGACTTACTACTGTTTGTCATGGTTAGACGTATCAAAAACGGATGATCAAGGCTTTCAACAAGAAAGTCAGACATCAGGTATATCAAGTCGGAGATCGTGTAATCAAGCGGATCATCTTACCGCAAAGTGATCCCAGGGGCAAGTGGACTCCTACCTACGAAGGACCATTTGTGATCAAGAGCATCTTTTCTGGTGGGGCAATGATTCTGACCACCATGGACGGTAAAGATTTGGCGCACCCTGCGAACGCAAACATAGTTAAAAGATACTACGCATAAAATGACCCGACAAGTTGAAAACCCGAAAGGGCGACTTGGGCAAAAATGGGCATCCCGGTGAATCGAAAACCCGAAAGGGCGGTTCAGGCAAAAATTAGGGATAAAACAAAAAAATCCGTACACCCGGCAAGTTGAAAACCTGAAAGGGCGACTTGGGCAAAAAAGGGTTTCCTGGTGGATCGAAAACCCGAAAGGGCGGTCCAGGCAAAAGTTAGGGAATTAAAGCGTATGACTATGTCTCATCGAATCACTTTAAAGAACAATCTCTTCATCAACAAGCTCCAAGCTTCTGATCAATCCAGTCATCGGCGGACGAAGCAGCGAATGGACAAGATATTCAGAGTTGTGAAGGCTATAGCATAATGAGAATCCCATGGAATTGTTACACATAGCCATCTTTCTTTTGTATAAAAATTTTCAATTTTTACGACAACATTCTCTTACTAGGATGTCTGTCTCCTTTGTACAAAGATACTCGCAAAATTTAAATACAAATATACTTCAAAGTGCAAAAATTTGCTTGCCTTTCTTTTCTTTTTTACACTTATGTTTGATTTGAAAACATCCAATGTTTTGTTGAATAGGCATATGCATTTGAATATAATCACTGCTTACAAATAAAACGAAATTGAGAAAGGATAATTACTGATAGGTTGAAGGTGTAGGAAGATATCTTTATGCCATTCCAGAAGAAATCCCCTGCAATACATCATCCAAATCCTCAACAAAGCTAAAATTTGGATTATATTTCCCCAGCGGAGTTAAGCTTCAATATCCTCAGCGGAGCCAGTGCATTCCAAAACTTGATTCCCCAGCTGAGTTAAGTTTCAAAATTCCCATCAGAGTTAAGCTTCAAGATCCCCAGTGGAGCCCGAAAACCCTAAAAATCCTATCCCCAACGGAGCCAGAATAGTGAACATTTTCCCCACAGAGTTATCTCCCAGAAAGATCGAAGATTCTCGGTCTCATTTCTCCAAGCAGAAGCCTCCTAGGTTTTAACTCCCCAGTAGAGATTTTCAGAGTTTTCCCTATATCCCAGGAAAGTCAGAAAGGATTCTCATTCCCTGCAGAAGTTGTCAAAGGCTTTGTTAATCCCCACGAATCACCGAAGATTTTCAATCTCCAGCAGTGATCTAAGGATTTCTCCTTCTCAAGCAATCAGAGATATTTAATCCTCAAGCAGCCAACAAGGAGTTCTCATCTTCAATATTCAAATATTTTTGGAATCCCCAGCATCGGTCAAGGATTTACTTTCCCCGACCGTAATCAAAGATTTCATTATCTCCAGTTGTCAAGGATTTATTTTCCTCGGCAAGACACCTACTCAGCTTACATGCGCAACCATTACATTCATATATCATAAACATTGATGAAACACAATTCATTGCATCATACATATCATGCAACATAACTTTGTGTTTTAGCTAACATTTTACCCTTTTTAGGATAAGATTAAAAGTCTATTGTTAACAATTATTCAGATACAATATGGATACACCCCAGGCACAGCGGTCATTCTACTACTCATTCAGACTTCGGCAATCCGATATAGACTAGATACGCTCCAGACACGGAAGCCATTCTATCTCTCATTCAGATTCAACTGTCAACTACAAGTTCAGATACGCTCCAAACACGGATTCCATTCTGGCCTTTACACCAGCAACTTGTTTCTCTCCAGTGCAGTCGCCACGGAAGTCATTCTATCACTTATTCAGATCCCAATTACAGTCTCAGATACACTCCAGACACGGAAGTCATTCTGCTACTCATACAGATCTCAACTTCAGATACAGTCCAGATACACTCCAGATACGGTTTCCATTCTGTCACTCATTCGGAATTTATCCCTAGCCCAAAGATGCTCCATACACAGATGTTTCTTTGTCGCCCATTCAGAATTCAGATACAATACAGATATACTCCAAACACGGAAGTCATTCTGATATTCATTCAAAGTTCAAAAATAGTTACAGCTCAGATACGCTCCAGACACGGACGCCATTCTTTCGCTTATACGGACTCAGTCTCCAGATACAGTTCAAATGCATTCCAGACACGGATACCGTTTTAAATGCTCATTCTTCTGGCCTACCACATTGCAATTCAACAAACATTCTTGGATGGCATATTTAATCCCATCTCCATCAAGATTCTACCATCTCTAAATGGCATCTCTAAGCCCATTTCCTCAGCTATACTTTGACGAGTGCAAATTTACGGTCACTCTAGTGTCTAATCCTCTTTTACCTTCGAGTCGCGAAAGGCAAACTTGCCAATCTAACTCTTCAGGTTCAAGAAGATTGAACAGGGGAAACTGTTGTACCCCAAAATTTTCCCTATCATTTCATCAACATTACTCATCACAAGACTCTTGGAATTCAAGATCAAGCTAGGGTTTGCTCTGCTCAAGACACCTCCTTGCACTGTTGACCTAAATTAGGGTTTGAGTTTGCACAGGATTGTTTTGACCTACAATGCCCAAAGTAACTTTCATACTTCATGCTGGACTCACAAGTTTGTCCATACCAAGTTTCAAGCCTTGATTCAAATTTTTGCCCAGTCAATTGGACAGTTGACCTAGAAATCAGTTGTATTGGGGAAAAAGTCAATTGTGGCCAATTGCCAGTCAAACCTCATGAAATTTGATTCACATCAACATTATGAACTCATATGAACCATTTGATCAAGTTTGGATCACAACTCCTCTAGAAATTTGATCAAATCATCAAAAGGGCAAAATGGTCATTTTTAGGGTTTTGACTGTACAAAGGCAATTTTTGACTGTTTGACCTAGCCAATGGCAAATCAAGCTCAACCATGGACTCAAGGACTCAATGACATTATCTTGACCCATTCAACAAGTTCAAAAGATCTCAAATGCATAGGATTGACAGAGGAATTTTTCAGTCAAATGATCAAAATTTGATTGTATACTGAAAAGTCAAACTTTGACTTTTTGGTCAAAATCAAGTGCCAAGGGTAATTTTTTATCAAGACATGTCAAATTATGAAACTTGTTCATCAAGAAACCCAAAAATGCAAATTAGGGTTTAAAATGGAAAATTTCATAACTTAGAAATTTTCTAAGTTATAAAAGTTCCTTATTTTTTCCTAACTTTGTCCCATTTTTTCACCAAGATGCAAATGGATTCAAACAAAACTTACAACATGAAAGTTGTAGTCTATCACAAAGTCTACAACTTTTATTCACAAAGTTTTCTCAAAAGAAGATTGGATCTCAAGTTATGATTTTTGGAACAAGGGTATCTAAAACTTTTAACTTAGAGAAATTTTGCCCTAGTTTAGGCAGGATTTTTTACCCATCTTCTTGGACATTTTTCACATAGTTCAACTTGGAGTTTCAAGTTGAATTTAAAAGATGGATTATAGTACATGTTGCAAGCTTTCCAAATTGTCCAAGAACTCCTCAAATACCTTTGTGGTTAGGGAGAATTGAATGCTTGAAGTTGGCAAAAACTCACTTTGATCCATGGCCAAGACATGTTCATACCAAGTTGCAAATCTAACCAAGATAGCTTTGTACACAATTACAGGCCTCAAAAACTGTTTGTACTCACTAATTTAATGCAAACCCATTGAGCTAATGCATTGTCTTGGTCATTAGGGTATTGTACACAAGTTTAATCCCTAAATGGTAAAAGGCATAGTTCCATTTTTGAAAAAATATACTTTATGTCAAACCAAGATCTTTGAAGCATGGGGTCATATCTCTGAGGCAAGATCAAATCCACAGATTTCAAGTATCAAAGGGAAAGTATGCAGCTTACAAGATAGAGTGTACAGACCTGCATTGAGTAGTTACACACTCTTGCTTCACAAAGAAGAAATTTGTCCAAAATCTTCCCAACTCAAAAACCAGCCATAGTCAGCTTACACAAACATTGCAAACACATTTCACACAACCCTTTGAGTCATAAACACGATCTCTTCACCACTCAAACCTCCTTGTACACAAAATCACCATTTTTCTGCAAAACAGGGCAAGCCCTGCAGAACCACCTCCATCTCCACTTTCCCTCGTGCGTTTTGCCTCAAACTTGTTTCAATACCTTCCATTCAACTCACCTAAACTATTTCAAACCTCCATTGCCAATTGTAACTCCATTAACACACATTGCCATTTTTGTTTGGAAGCTTTGCAGGTTGAGTTCTGTAGCACGATTCAGGCTACTTCAAAACAAGCCAAACATTGGGAAAGCTTCAGTGGACATCAAGCAAGCTCAAAAGAACCTCAAGCACCCTTGGAAGTTGTTGCATTGTCCAGCTCGAGCTCAACTGAAACAGGTATTTCATGAACTTCTATCTTTCTATTTAGGAATAGTTAGACTTAGGTTTGTGAATGAAAGATGTTGTATTCATAGCCCTGAAACCATACATGTGCTTAGTTTTCATTTATATTAGTCGTGCTAGGAGAATTTTGTTCATGAACTTTCTGAAAAAACTAGGTTAAGAATTAGGGCCAGAGAAATTCTCTCTGGTCTTTGAGAGTTAGCTTAAGTTTCTTATATGGTTAGATTCGTTGTTTGATGCTCTACAAGTTTCATGTTATGATTTTTGTCAAAAAAGCACAGAATCAGGAGATAGCATTTTGTACATAGAGCGCGCGTGTTTCTGTTCAAAGGAAGAAGATGAAGTTGGTTTTGGGCTTGGCCTGGACAGGCTTGCTTTTGGCACCCCCCACTTTTCTTTTTGCACCCCCTGGCCCTTTTCTTGTATATTTATCATTTTTGCATTTTTATTTTATTTCTGACCTTGATATTTTATTCTCAAATATAAAAAATACTTAAAAAATATTTTCATAAAATTTTATATTTATTTGGTATTTATTTCAATTGTTTCTAGTATTAATATATTAAATACATTATATTTACTTTTGTTTAAATGAAAAAATAATGTAAAAAAATACTTTTATTTTTATTTATTATTTTTATACACATTTGAAAATATTTTCTTGAAATATATACATTTTCTTTGTAAATAAGTTACTTTATTTTTTATACACTTAATATATTTAATACATACATATATATATATATATATATATATATATATATATATATATATATATATATATATATATATATATATATATATATATATATATATATATATATATATATATATATATATATATATATATATATATATATATATTATAATATTTTATTAAATAATTAGAACAAAAAACATAAGAATAATACATTTTTATTTTTATTAATATTTTATGCTAAAAATACCTTTTTTTTCAATATACTTTTATTTTTTGTACAAATTGATACATTATTGTATATAAATAATAAATAATACTATTTATTTAAGAAATTAGGGTTTTTGCCCTAAAAAAAACAAAATAATTAAAATTGACTTTTTATTTATTTACCTTTCACATAAAAATACTTTTTACATACATAAAAACTTTTTTTTGCATAGTACAATTTAATTGATATTTATTTAATTGTGTTTATTTAAATATTGTATTCTACCTTACCCATTCAATATGGTTGTAATAATTTAGGATTTAATTTCTTGCAAAATAATCCCCAATTCAAATTTGTACCCCCCTCCCTATATCATGTTATAATAATGTAGAATTTAAATTCTCGCACCTTTAAGCTTTCAATTATGCCATGATTAGACTTAGGGTTTTGTATGCAAAATCAAATCAACAAATAGCTTGACCTAATCAAAGACAAAAATGCATGAAAAAAACAAACACAATGCACACTTGCACCCCTAGGGTTACAATCCACTTGTTGCCTTCAAAAATGGGCCATGATATGCATGTCAAGTACTTTGGCAAAACAAAAACAAAACAAAAGATCATAGTACCTCGACGACGCTATCTGAGTTGCCTAAAACAAAATGATCAAGTCCCTCAAGAAAATTGCCAAAAATACTTGAGACTATTGCTATCATGGTCTATACGATGACCCGCGCCTGTCCCATTTAACATCCTAACACAAGGTTGTTCACCAAATACAATGGTGAAACAACATTGTTAAAAGGGTTAAAAAACATAAGATATATCTTTGAGTAAAATAGGGTAGACAACTCTTAATTACTTGATCAAAACTTGCAAAAACATCCTTGCTATCTTCAAAACACACTTCACAACACAATTTCAAAACCCTACTTTCAAACATTGAAAACTTTTTCAAAAGACAAAAAAACCTTTATATACATTCAAACAAGAATCATTACAAAGGTTGCCACAACGATGGTCTCTTTTCAAAATATCTTTCAAAACCAAACACAAAGCACAATTTCAAACAATTGAAGAGCACCATTTCAAACAATTGAAAATCAAAGCAAGTGATCTAAGCAAGTAACTAAGAGCCCATGGATAACCATGGATAGAAAGGGTGCTAATACCTTCCCTTTCTATAATCTACTCCCCGAACCCAAGAAAACATCTCAAAGGTCTTTCCTGTGCTTTTTGATCTTTCCTTAGGATAAAATAAAAATTCGGTGGCGACTCTTGCTAAACCGAAACATTTGCAAACACAAACGCAAAATCCCAAGTCAGTTCTCCCACCGTATCACACTTAGGTTTATTTAATTCAAAGATTTTCTTAATAAAAAAACAAAAAATAGTAGAATTAGTTTTATTAATTAACAATCATTTTTATTTTATTTAATTAATTAAGAGTATATTTAATTTTGTCTCATTTAATTTAGTTTAAGTATTTTCTTAAAATTAAAAAAAAAACTAAAAAAAAAAGATTTTCTTGTTTACTTAGAAATTTTAGGGTTTTTAGACGTATTTTTCCCAATTCGCGCGCTTTCAATTTTCCCCTTTTTATTTTTTTTCTTTTTCATATTTTTGTATCTACTAATGGGATGTAAAAGATTAAAATGGGACGTTATCGTTTTCTTTATTTTTTCCCCGTTTGAACATGTAAATACCCCCTCCCCGAAGCATTGTAATAGCGTAGGATTTAAATTCCTGCGTTTTAAATTTCTGCAAAATATTAACTGTTAGTAATTAGGTTTGTATGGAAAGACTAATAACAAAACGCTAGCAAACCTAATAACAAGAGGTAAATGAACTGAATTGAATCACATGCACATATATACCTCTAAGGTACGCCCACTTTGGTTTCCTTCGGAAAAACAGTCATGTCCCTCGAAACGGGGATGCATTAGCAAAGACCCGTAAATCAAAAAGATCATAGTCCTTCGATGACCCTATAGTTTCCTTTTGATAAATGATCTAGTCCCTAGACAAAACTGCTAAAGCGTCTCCACATGTTGCCTTTATGATTGTACGTCCCTTCGATTGCCCCTTAACATCCAACGATAGGGATACCTACTCACTAATAGTAGGATAGCATTGTCTAAAGGATAGGAGGAAAAGAACGAACATTTTCGAGTACAAGTAGATAGCTGTTAGATGCTTTCTCAAATAAAATAAACTTTTACAGTTACACATTTCAAAAACAACTTTCAAAAACATTTGCTTTGTCAACACTCTTGAGGAATGATACAAGAGTTAACGCAAAGAAAATCGCCACACTAAGGCATTTCAAAACATTTTTCAAAACACACAAAGCACAAGGTACTTTTAAAATGAGCTAAGAATCTAAGAGCCCGTAGAAAACTACAGACTGAAAGGGTGCTAACATCTTCCCTTTTCATAATCTACCCCCCTTACTCAGAAAACTCTCGAGAGGTATTTTTCTGTTCTTTTCACCCTTTCCTTTGTTAGATAAAAGAAAAGTCAGTGACGACTCTTGCTTACTGTAACATTTGAGAATAAAAATGCAAAACTAGTATAAACAGTCGGTTCTGCCACCGTATCACAGAACTGGCGACTCTGTTGGGGATATACTTATAAAAAGTGGGGTTACCTTAGAGTTAGATCATTTTTGCTTTAATTGTGTGTTTTGTATGCTTTACTATTACGGGCTTGTTTGGGTTGTTACTATAGATCCTACACCGGATCTGGGGCACCTTATTAGGTATGTAGCAATAAATCATGGAGGATGTACGGCGTAGACCGATATGGATGAAGTGATAGCTACGTTAGCGTGATACTGTGGTTTGTACTAATGTTCCTTGAGTCAGTCAAGGATAACATTAGGCTTCCTTAGTGTCATTAAGCGCCAATTGACCTTTAAAACCTTTAATTAACTTATCCTAAGCCATTATAAAGTAGTGAGATGGCCGACGTTGGTTCCGGCCGAAGATTGGTTGATACTCGATACTACACTCATTGAGATTGGACTTTTGGGATATTCTGGCCGCAATACTTTAGTGCTTGATCTAGAAAAATGCCTAAAATAAAGGTCAGCGATATGAGACTCCTTAGAACCCGGTCACTATTAATAGGACAGGTTGAGCCAACAGAAACTTCAAGAGGGTACTTACCTTTAAAAACTCATGCAAGCCTTTAAACCTAAGGTCTCTGTGTGACTTGTTGGTGTTTGATATACTTGGGATTTCAAAGCATAATCATAACATCATAAACATCATAATATGTCATGTACACTAACCATTTCAAGGGCCTACAGATTCATCTCTTCTCTATTTTGTAGGTCATGGATTCAACTCACAGAAAAACCATCTGAATCAATTTTATGGAGATCCCTCCCAAAATCAAAGAAATGGTTTCAAAAGTTCCTGAGAGTTCATCATTCAACAAGAGATATGGTCACTTGCTCAGTTGGTTACTACCGTTTTGACGAGGGTTTGATGAGTGTCTTATTCCAGTTCTTCAACCCTAAGCACCACTGCTTCACATTTCCAGACTATCAGTTGGTGCCTACGCTGGAAGAATTCTCCAAAATACTCGGTTTGCCTATATTGGAGCATATACCCTTTACCGGTTTAGAACAAGATCCAATTGTTAAAGATGTTGCCATAGCTTTGCACTTGAAGCCATCTGACATTGAGTCCAATTGGGAAAGAAGGAGTGGAGTTAAGGGCCTCCTCATAAGTTTTATGATGAAGAAAGCCCAGGTATTCCTAGACGCTATGAGTTACCATGCCTTTGAAGATGTTTTAGCCCTTTTTATCTACGGGTTGGTTCTGTTCCCCAATTCAGACCAGTTTGTAGATGTCATTGCCCTTAACATTTTCCTTGCTCACAATCCAGTGCCTACATTGCTCGGGGATATTCTGCATTCACTCCATACTCGTAGCATGAAGAAGAAAGTGACTCTTATGTGTTTCATACCTCTACTCTATAGGTGGTTTATTTCGCACCTTCCTCGGTCAGTAATGAAGAATGAGTTAATTTTTAAGATAAAACCAAATATTAATGTCTCTTTCCCACTCTGACATTTATTGGTGCCCTCGCTCCTAAGAAGACATCTCTTTTATTGATCGCTGCCGAGAATTTCCCAATGTGCCACTCCTTGGCATTAAAGGAGGCATCACCTACAACCCCTCTTTAGCTTTACTTCAATTCGATTACACCCGGGGGGATGGTCCTCATGATATGCTAATTCAAGGTATTATGTTCGGCTATTCAAATGATCTGCAAGGTTATCATCAGAGGTTCATCCGTGCTTGGGTAATGGTTAAGAAGACTGGTAGCAGGACTCTAGGGCACAAGAACTCCATCCCTTTTGGAGACATACCTTAAATGGGTGCGAGCTCGTGCTCAAAATATTATGATGTCATATGCTGCTATCCTACCAGTGATTTAAGAGCCTATTATTCTAGGGGACAAGTCTCGCATCATTCTTCATCCTAATATTCCGACAAACTTCGAAGAATTGCAAAAATCTTGGATACAACTCAAAGAAGAACGAGATACTTTTGAATCCCAATTCTATGTCAGTGAGAAAAAGGTGTTGGAACTGGCAAAGCGGCTTCACGAAGAGCAGAATCTCAATGCCTACATTAGCACCAAAAGGAAGAGTCCTTGGGAGACTTAGGAATTTTAGAAGTTTCTTATTTGTTATTACTTTGTAAACTTTAATTTCATTTGAACTTACTAATAAAAAGTCTTTGTTTCTATTTTGGTTAAAAGAGTTTGAATCCTATAAGGTCCTTGAAAAAATTGCATAAGCATATCATGCATATCATCGCATAAACAAGTTGTCAAAAACATGTTTCTTATTCTTTTTCGCTGTTTATTTAAACAAAATAAATGGCTCTCGAACAGACAGTGAAAGACCTTCAAGCTCAGAACGCTCAGTTTCAGCAGATGTTCCTGGCTCTGGCCCAGGGACAGGAAGATCTAAAAGCTCTTATCACCAAAGAGAAGACCAAGAAGGCAAGGAAACCAACTGGTGTATTGAATTTGGGAAGTAGGATCAGAGGACCGTTTAAGCGAGCTATAGATTTCACAACCCCATCAAATGAGGGGGACAATCAAGAAGAGAAGCCAGTGGAAGAAAACAATAATCCAGGGTCTGAGGAAGATGAACCTGACTATTCTGAGAAGCAGTATCCTCTTGCTGATGATAAATACAAATAGCTAGAGGATCAACTCAATGCTATGGAGATCCAGAGGGTACCCGGGATGGACTTTGAGGAGCTAGGACTGATTTCAGGGGTGGTCATCCCACAAAAATTCAAAGTTTATACATTTGCTAAGTACGACGGTGTCTCCTATCCTAAGTTTCATTTAAGGTCGTATGTCAGGAAGATTCAACCCCACGCTACTGACATGAATCTGGGGGTACATTTCTTCCAGGAAATTTTGATAGGGACTCAGCTGGAATGGTTCTATCAACTGGAGAGAACCAAATTTCGCAATTGGGAAGATTTGGCTGCTGCTTTCTACAAGCAGTATCAATATAATGCTGACCTTGCCTCAACTCGTACACAGTTTCAAAGTATGTCTATGGGTTCCGGCGAGGGTTTTAAAGATTATGCCCAAAAATGGAGAGACCTTACTGGAAGATTACAGCCTCCGTTGTCTGATAGGGAGCTGGTGGACATGTTCTTGGGCATGTTATCCGGGCCATTATTTAACCATCTGATTGGAAGTTCTTCTGCTCGGTTTACTAAATTAATCTTGACTGGTGAACAGGTAGAGGCTGGCATCAAAAGTTGTAAAATACAGAGGGATTCATCCTCCAGTACTGCAAAGAAACCATTCACAGGAAAGAAGGACATCAGTGTTGCTTATAGCCAATGAAATCACAACAAAAATGAGCATCGTCCGACCGTATAGACTGTTATGATTTCCAATCCTGCATCAAACCAACAACGAAACAACCAGCTCAGACCAGATCCGCCTAGAAGACAGTTCACTCGGATCAACATGACCTTATCCCAGGTTTTGCCACACCTGCTGAAGTCCAATTTGTTAACTCTGAAGGAAGCCCTGAAGAATCCTAATACTGCCTCTCCCCGCTACAATCCAAATTCTCGTTGTGCCTACCATTCTGAGACTCTAGGGAATGATACAAATGATTGTTGGGCTTTAAAGAATAAGGTACAAGATCTCATTGAGGCGAAGGAGATTGAGTTTGACCTTCCCGAGACATCTAATGTAATAACAGCGCCAATTCCCAAACATAGCCAAGGTGTTAATGCTATCTATGATGACCGTTTTGTTTCTTCCATGGATGAATTAACTACTCCTCTTTTGACTGTCAAAGAGAATCTATTGCGAGCCAGTTTATTTTCGGGTTGTGGTGAAGGTTGCCACTTATGTATGGCTCTACCAGATGGCTATTTATTGTTGAAGATGGGCGTCCAACGCCTGATGGTTAACAAAGAAATCATGTTCGAGAAAGTTCCTCTTTCTAGAATTTTATGTGAAGATGTTTCGATAATCACCATTTCCGACAATCCTCCCAGGGTCTCCACCAAAAGACCTGTTAGGATTACATCTGTTCCAAAGTTTGCTCCCCTGATAATCACCATGGTCGGGCCAATACCATATTCCTCGGGTAAAGATGTTCCATGGAATTATGGGGCTGACGTCTATTACCATGGCGTCAAGCAGGACCTATTGGCTGTTGAAGACAAAACTGCTGAACATATTGATCCTGACATCACAATATTGTTGGGACCAGTAAAATAACGAGAAGTGGAAGAGTTTTCTACCCCGAGATTTCTCCTAAGACCATTGCTACTCTTGTGATCATCCCTGCTGCTACTCCTTCTAGTACTCCTATTACTACTCAGGTGATCATTCCTGATGCTGCTCCTGTCAGTATTCCCATTGCCATTTCTAATGCTAGTCCTGCTGTTATCCCTACTACCGGGTCGAGCGAGACTCGGGGAAAAGAGGTATTGGTTGAGCCTTTCCGGACGAAGGCGCATCCAAAAGTCATTCTCGATGCTTCTAAAAAGGAGATAGAAGAGATTTTAAAGATAATCAAGAAAAGTGATTATAATGTCGTAGAGAAATTGGGGCAGACTCCCTCAAAAATCTCAATGCTGCTCGTACTGCTGTGTTCTGAAGCCCATGCCAAGGCTTTAGTAAAATTCCTGAAGTCTGCCCATGTGCCTCAGGAGACCTCCGCTGATCAATTTGAGAATTGCGTGGCTAGTTTGACAGCTGACAATGGCCTGGGATTCTCTGATGCAGATTTAACTCCCAAGGGAAGGAAGCACAATGATGCCCTGCATGTCTCTATCGAGTACAGGGGCACTACATTAGCCCATGTTTTAGTGTGTTGTACCCCAAAAATTTCCCTCCCATTTTCATACAAAACATACCCCTAGAGGTCCTCAAGTGCTCAAGTTGACTAAGGATTGACCAGACAAATCCTCCTCCTAAGACAATGAGCCTCAAACGGATTTCAATTTCAAGCAATATGGTTGAGTTCCAAGGGTCCCAATTGGTATCCATTGAATTAATATGTCCTCAAGACCATCCATGTCATGTTTCATGCCTTGCACAAGAAGTTTGCTCAGTCAACTGCTCAAATGCCTGAAAATCAACTATACTAGGTCAAAAGTCAATTGTGACCCACATACATTCAAACTTCAATATTTGGTCAACATCAACATTTTGAAGTGATATCCATCATTTGATCAGGGGTTGATCATGATTCTTTAAGGAATGCTCCTGATTCATCAAAACTCAAAAGTTGCTAAACTAGGGTTTATATAGGAAAAGTCAACCAAACTTTGACCAGGCATAACTTTCTCATACTATATCAAAAATTTCTCATCCAAGGCTTATTTTGAAGAGAACCCATTTCCCTACAACTCATATTCAACCGTCAAGTTTAAAAAATGCACTCATGAAATGATATAAATTCAGACATTATAGGTCCTTTTCAAAAGTCAACAAAAACACCTTTTGGGTCAAAGCTCCTTACATGAACATGGAAGATCCAATTGAGATGAAACCAAAAGGGTTGTTTATAGGACATACTAAGCTTTATGAAAAGTCCAAGAACACCCTCTTAGCGTCAAAATTGAGAGAGATTTGCATTGTCAAAGTTGGCCATTTTTGGAAATTTGCACAAAGTCAACAATGCCCAAAATTGCATTTGTTTCCACATGGGCCCATCTTTTCAAGATTGAATCTCAGTCCTAGAATGGTCCACGACCTATGGAACCCTCCATGCCTTATTCACTTATTTATTTAATTTATTTTGATTTTATTTGTTTAAAATTCAAATAAAATCAAGTTAAATCAAAGATAAATCAAATTTGTTGAATGAGATTTGTTTTACATTGAATTATAGATCTCATATGTTGTCAATGGCCAAAAAAAATCGTGCAAGCTCCAAAAAAAGAGGAAATCTCAAATTTTGGAAAGATTTGAATCAAAATTCAAGACCATTACATCTTTGGATTTTTTCTAATTCTATTGACCTAATCTGATTCACTACTTATAACAATCATTGCAACCCTAGAGGAGAAGAATTCACGCGCAGCCTGCCTCCCTAAGAGCAAGAACAAAGTTCAACTTTTTGTCAAAAAAATAGGCAATTGGAGTTCCTTCTACAAGGAGATTCAAGGTGTTTCAAGGCGATTAACTCATTCCTGGAAGTATTTGGGAGCTGTTTGGATCATCACCAAGTCTCAACAAGCCCAGAAACGTGCTACACGAATACCACGGTTTGCCTTCCATCTTGAAATTGACTTTTCCAATTTACGCCTGATAAACGATTTCTAACTATACATTTATGTTTGTATCATTGTTTAGAACATGTTTGTATATTTTATTGTAAGTTTTGATGCGTATTGGACAACCTGCCACTATTAGGGTTTTGAGCTTTTTTTTAGGGCTTTTCGCTTCAGGAAAAATCAGGGCCAAAGATTGATACCAATGCGTTCAAGAGACTAAACCCAATTGGTCTGTGTAATTAGAATTGATTTATATTGCCTGGATATGATTTTTGAGATGCACAGGTTGTAGATACGAAAAATGTCCGTAGGTAAAAGTCTTTACCTAAGACAACAGTCCCAGTGAGGAAGATGAAGGCATGGCAGATCCGGTCCATTTGAATTTTTACGCATTTTTATAAAAAGCTAATTTTTCATTCTTTATAATATATTATTTATGTTTGTATTAACGAATGAAGCAAATGGTTCAGTGGCAAAGGAGGAGGGTTTGCAAGGAGCGTGTGTAGGAGGTCAGGGGTTCGATCCCTGCCTCCTACATAAGATTTTTTCTAATATTTATTTGCAGATCCAGTGGTCTCATCGCATGTGCAAACACCATATGCCTCCATATCATCATCATTGGATCAATCTGTATCCAGATCCAACGCCTCAAGCATGCATGCGCATGGTGGACTCTCTTGGCAAGCTTCCCATTGGATCAAACACCATCCTTGGGCCAGCTATTCTGGGCCTGGAGAAATTCCAATTCACACCCCCCAGAATTACTTCCAGCATCAGGCCCATTCTTTTTATTTTTGTTTTAATTTCTCTTTTATTTCTTTATTTGTTTTAATCTTTTTTTAATTGTTTTAAAAATATTCTTAATTGAATCTTAAAATCATAAAAACGCAAAAAAAAAAATAGAATTAGTTTTTTTTCATAAAATATTTAATTCCATTAATTAATTAGGTTAATTAGGATAACTTAAATTCATTTTTTTCCTAATTAAAATTAATTAGAAATTAGGTTAATTTGCAAAATTATTTATTTTTTCTCAAAAAATCCAAAAAATATTTTCTTTATTTACTAAATTAAATGTCTTTGAATTTCATTTTAATTCCTCGTGTTTAATTTCATCGCACGTATTTATTTCATTATTTTTCCAATTAATGTAATTGCTCCGAGTGTGTAATAGTTTTAACTTAGGTTTACTATTTTCATTTATTGTTTTCTCCAAAGTTTTTGATTATGTAATCCCCCTCCCTAAAGCCTTGTAATAGCTAGGTTTAAATTTTTCTCACTTTTCCTTTCCGTTATTATAAACTGCTAGATGATTGATAATAGGATTGTATGCAAAAGATCATAATTTAAAATAGTAGAAAACCCTAAATGTGCAAAGATAATTAACTGGAAAAAGCAAACACTTGAACATGCTCACTCCTAGGGTTTTCCCCACTTCGGCTGCCTTCGGTAAACGGTCATGAAGTATAGGGAGTTTTAGTGGTTGTCCTCTAGTCCCAAAAGATAAAAAATGACCCATTTGAATGCTGCCTCGGAAAGATCTTTAGGACTCTAGGGTAACTACTAAGGTTTCCTAATCATTGCTTTAGTGATCGTACTCGTCCCTTTCGATTGTCCCTTAAACTTCAACAATAGAGCTACCTACTCCTTAATAGTAGGATAGTGTTGTCTAAAGGAAATAAGAAAAACGAACAGTCTTTTTCGAGTAGGTAGAAACTCTTAAGTACTTGTCAAAACAACAAATTTTTTACACATACACTTTTAAACAACATTTTTAAACTAATGTTTTTAAAAAACACTTTATCACACCCTTGAGGACTGACACAAGGGTTACCATAAAGTGAAACGCCGCACTAAGGCAAATTTCAAAACTTTTTCAAGCACACAAACATACAAAAGCAATTTAAGAATGAGCAAGTACCTAAGAGCCCATGGAAAACCATGGATAGAAAGGGTGCTAACACCTTCCCTTTCTATAATCTACCCCCGTACTCAGAAACATATCGAAAAAGGTTTTTCTGTTCTTTTTCCCTTTTCCGTTGTTGGATGAAATAAAAGTCGGTGGTGACTCTTTCTTACCGTACATTTGCAAACAAAAAACACAAAACCAGTAGTAACAAAAAAAAGTCAGTTCTGCCACCGTATCACATGGTGGATACAAGTTCGTCACTGAATGTCTTACACAAGAATGCTCTTGACAGGTTGGATTGCGAAGGACTCACACTAAAGCTTAGTAACATTATGGTGAGAGCCTTCGACGGTTCTAAAAGAATGGTGCACGGGGAGGTGGACATCCATATCAAAGTGGGTACTCCGACTTTTAATTCCACCTTCTATGTGATGGACATTTGCCCGTCTTACTCTTGTTTATTGGGTCGACCCTGGATCCATGAGGTTGGTGTTGTGACTTCCACCCTACACCAGATGATAAAGTACCCAGTCAATGGGAAAATTATCACAGACCATGGGGAGGAGGAATACATGTTGAGCCACCTAAACTCTTTCAGGTATGTTGAAATAGACGACGAGTTCATCGAGACCCCCTGTCAGAATTTTGAGGAGGTTCCACAGACCATTGTTGCAACCAAGACCACTGCCAGTGTTCCTAAGACTACTAAACCTCCGCTGAAGGTTGCTTCTCTAAAGGATGCCAGGGCAGTAGTCAAAGAAGGTGGGTGTACAATTTGGGGCCAACTTCCGGATATTCCTTATAAATCTGACAAATTTGGTTTGGTTTTTACTTCAGGAGCCCAGAGAGTTGTGCGTCGTGCTCGCACCGGGGGACCACCTTTACGGATCAGCAACCATGGAGTTAATACTCTAGAAGACAGCGATAGTGATTATGACCTGGACAAGTGGATCTTCCCAACCATCAACAGTGGGCTCATCAATTAGGAGGCTAAAGATTTTGTGCCCATTACTTTTATTCAAGAGTAATTTGTCTTTTTGTTTTGAGGATATGTAATATTTGAACAATTGAAACATTAAATCCTTGTGTCTTACCCGAGGCACAATGGTCTATTTGTGAGGGTCATTACTTCATTCCCCTATGTCATTAATAAAACATTGGACGTTTTGCATACAAATTTTACGCTCTTTGTTTTTCTTTTCTGCTTTTTACTTTATCAAAAATATACAACTATGCTCTTACACACACCCACGTATCAAACTACAGATCTACATCCACTCTGGATCCCATTGATAACGGTTTTGCTATTTCCAATTATGACTTTGAAAATCCAATCTACCAAGCCGAGGACGGAGGTGAGGAAGATTGTGAAGTACTAGGGGAACTTGCCAGACTGTTACAACAGGAAGAAAGGGAAATACAACCTCATGAAGAACCGGTTGAGACAGTTAACTTAGGTACTAAAGAGGACAAGAAAGAAGCCAAGATAGGTGCCGATCTGGAGCATAGTGTCAAAAAGCGGTTAATACAGATGCTACATGACTATGTTGAGGTTTTTTCCTGGTTGTACGAAGACATGTCGGGACTTGACACTGGTATTGTGGTTCATCTCTTACCTACAAAAGAGGAATGCCCTCCAGTTAAACAGAAGGTTCATCGTATGCGTCTAGAGATGTCAGAAATGATCAAGGCTGAAGTTATGAAACAGTTGAATGCCGGTTTCTTAGCTGTCACATCTTATCCATAATGGGTCGCCAATGTTGTTACTATACCTAAGAAGGACGGAAAGGTGCGTATGTGTGTGGATTACAGAGACCTGAATAGGGCAAGCCCCAAGGATGACTTCCCACTTCCTCATATTGATGTTCTGGTTAACAACACCATACAACATAAGGTATTCTCCTTCATGGATGGTTTCTCCGGGTACAATCAGATCAAAATGGCACCTGAACACATGGAGAAGATGACCTTTGTCACATAGTGGGGCACTTTCTATTACAAAGTTATGCCATTTGGGTTAAAGAATGTCGGGGCAACCTATCAGCGCGCCATGGTAGCTTTGTTTCATGATATGATCCGTCACGAGATAGAGGTCTACATTGATGATATGATAGCTAGGTCTCAGACTGAAGAAGAGCATTTTGACCATCTATAGAAGCTGTTTGAAAGGCTGGAGAAGTACAAACTAAGGCTAAACTCGAATAAATGCACCTTTGGAGTAAGATCTGGTAAGCTCATAGGTTTCGTTGTCAACAACAAAGGTATTCAAGTTGACCTCGCAAAAGTCAAATCTGTACAAGAAATGCCAACTCCTTGCACTAAGAAGGAAGTTAGGGGATTCTTGGGACATCTGAACTACATTTCCAGATTCATTTCACATTTGACAGCTACTTGTGAGCCAATCTTCAAATTACTGAAGAAAGATTAAGCAGTGAAGTGGAATGACGATTTCCAGATTGCCTTTGACAAAATCAAGGAATATCTTCAAGAGCCTCCAATTTTAATGCCTCCAGTCGAAGGAAGACCTCTGATCATGTACTTAACAATATTAGATAACTCAATGGGGTGTGTGTTGGGGCAGCATGACGAGTCTGGTCGAAAAGAGCATGCAATATACTACCTTAGCAAAAAGTTTACCAACTGTGAAACAAGATACTCACTGCTCGAGAAAACTTGTTGTCCTTTGGCATGGGCTGCTCGCCGACTAAGACAATATATGTTGACCCACACTACCTTGTTGATATCTAAAATGCATCCTATCAAGTACATCTTTGAGAAGCCCGCTCTTTCCGAAAGAATAGCAAGATGGAAAATGATTCTAACAGAATATGACATTCAGTATACAACCCAGAAAGCAATTAAGGGAAGCGTACTAGCTGATCATTTGGCTCATCAGGCTGTGGATGAATACCAATCCATGAATTTCGAGTTCCCTGATGATAACATCATGTTAGTAACTGATTATGAAGAACCTGGACCAGATGAAGGACCTGAAAAAGGATCCCAGTGGACTATGGTTTTTTACGAAGCTTCTAGCGCTCTTGGCAATGGCATCGGTGCTGTGATCATATCTCCTGAGGGCTGTCACACTCCTTTCACTGCCAGATTATGTATCAATAGTACCAACAATATAGCTGAGTATGAAGCATGTATCATGGATCTCAAAGCTGCTACCGACTTGAGGATTAAATTCTTAAGTGTATTTGGAGACTCTCCTTAGTAATCAGCCAAATCAAAGGAGAATGGGACACGAAGCATCCTAATCTCATCCCTTTCAAAGATCATGTGTTGACATTGATTCCATACTTTGAAGACATTACCTTTGAGAATTTTCCAAGAGAGTAAAATCAACTAGCAGATGCCCTAGCTACGATGTCATCCATGTTCAAAGTCAGGTGGGATAATGAGGCTCCTCAAATCACTATTGAAAGGATGGATGAACCAGCATGCTGTCACAAGATTGGTACTGAAGAAGTAGTGGACAAGCCTTGGTTCCATGAAGTCAAAATATATCTCGAAGCCCAAGAGTACCCTGAGGCAGCTTCAGTCAATGATAAGAATTTCCTAAGAAGGTTCTCTGCCAAGTTCTTCCTCAATAACGGGATCCTCTATAAGCGCAACCACGACTCTACCTTGCTTCGGTGTGTAGAAAAGATTCAAGCAGAGAGTATTATGGATGATATACATAAAGGCACCTTTGGCACCCATTCTAGTGGGCACACGATGGCTAAAAAGATCCTACAGACGGAATACTACTGGTCCACTATGGAAGCAGACTGTTATCAGCATTCACGAACTTGTCACAAATTCCAGATCTATGCTGACAAGGTGCATGTGCCTCCGGTTCCTCTAAATGTCTTGACTGCTCCTTGGTCATTCACAATGTGGGGCATCGATATGATTGGAGAAATCATACCTACAGCTTCTAATGGGCACTGCTTCATCCTGGTTTCCATTGATTACTTTACGAAGTGGGTCAAGGTAGCTTCATTTACTTATGTTACCAAGAACGATGTGGCCCAATTCATCAAACATAACCTTATTTGTCGATACGACATTCCAGAAAGAATCATCACGGATAATGGTACCAATCTCAACAACACTATGATCACCGAGCTCTGCATGCAATTCAAAATCCAACATCATAACTCTTCTCCTTATCGGCCGAAGATGAATGGCGTTGTAGAAGTCGTTAATAAAAACATCAAGAAAATTATACAAACAATGACGGTGACATACAAAGACTGGCATGAGATGTTACCATTTTCTCTTCATGGTTACCGCACCATAATGCGCACATCAACAGGGACAACTCCTTTCACTTTGGTATACGGTATGGAAGTTGTCCTGCCCATTGAGGTCAAGATCCCTTCCTTGAGGATCATGAAAGATGCAGGGTTGAGTGAAGACGAATGGGTTCAGAATCGACTTGACCAACTAAACCTGATTGATGAGAAGAGGCTTGCGGTTGTCTGCCATGGTCAGATGTACCTAAAATGTATGATCAAAGCTTTTAACAAGAAGGTCAGACGTCGGGTATATCAGGTTGGTGACCTAGTAATCAAGCGCATCATACTGCCACAAGGTGATCCCAGGGGAAAATGGAGTCCCACATATGAAGGGCCATTTGTGATCAAGAACATATTTTCTGGTGGGGTTGTGATCTTAACTACTATGGACGGTGATGACCTTCCGCACCGTATAAACGCGGACATAGTTAAAAGATACTACGCATAAACAAAGACCCGCTAGGTCGATTGGCCTAGGAAAAAATCAAGGCATCCCAGCGAACCAAAAGGGTTCGGGCAAAAATTAGGGATATACATAAAAAATTATATACACCCGGCAAGTCGAAAACCTGAAAAGGCGGCTTGGGCAAAAAAGGGTATCCCGGTGGACTGAAAACCCAAAAGGGCGGTCCAGGCAAAAGTTAGGGATTTAAAGCGTATAACTATGTCTCGTTGGATCACCTTAAAGCCAATCTTCAGTATCAACTATCGAGCTCAAGTGGTACTAATCAATCCAGTCAGCTTTGGACAAGCAGCGAAAGAGATGAGACGCTCAAAGACATAAAGGCAATAGCAGAATGGGAACCCAATGGATTATTTCATATAGATTTTTTTTCTTTGTATACTATTTTTTGTATAGGTTTCGTTCTTACGATGAAATTCTCTTACTAGGATGTCTGTCTCCTTGTACAAAAATGCTTATTCAAGTTAATACAAAACTATTCCTTTGAAAGTGCAAAACTTCTATTTTTATGTTTTGTGTGCGAAAACGTCCAGTGATTATTTTTTAACATATGAATTTGAATGTGATTAATTCTTACAAATATACACCTAAAAAAAGAAAGACAGATGCTAATGACTTCAAGAAACGGGACAATATCTAAGGGCCATCCACAAAATCCACGCAGATATTTCCTCCAGCAGATACAGAGGTAGAGACATCCTACTACAAGAACACTGCCATATCCTCAGTATGCAACCTAATGGTGATAGGTTCTCATATCCCCGGCGAAGCAAGAATCTCCAAGTTACTGCTCCATCAAAAGATCCCCCAGTGAAGTCACCAAGCTTCTCAGGATTCCCCAACGGGATTTCAATGAAATCCCCAAGAAGTTCATGGAGTTTACCTTCCCCAACAGAGTTTATTTCTCTAACAACGGAAGTTCATCTCCCAGCGTTTCAACTTCAATAAATTTGAAGACCTACGTTCTTCCACCCAGCAACAGTCAGGGATTTATTTTCCCTAATTCAACAATACAACAATGGAACAACTGACATGTTCATACATTGCATTCATACATCATTTCTACAAACATCATAGCATATACAGCACAAATGTGTATATCACAATCTCGTTTATTTTTTAGAGCATCATGCAATTGATACATCATGACTGTGATACGGTGGGAGAACTGACTATGGTTTCGCGTTTGTTTTCGCAAATGTTTCGGTTGAGCAAGAGTCGCCACCGACTTTTTATTTTATCCTAAGGAAAGGTTTAAAAGCACAGCAAAAACCTTTGAGATTTTTCTCCGGTTCGGGGAGTAGATTATAGGAAGGGAAGGTATTAGCACCCTTTCTATCCATGGTTATCCATGGGCTCTAAGGTACTTGCTTAGATCAACTTGCCTTGGTTTTCAATTGTTTGAAATGGTGCTTGGTGTGTGGTTTTGAAAATGCTTTGAAAAAGATGCCTTGTATAGGCTACCCTTGTAACAATTCTTTACTCGAATGTTTTACAAAAGGTGTTTTGTCTTTTGAAAAGATGTTTCAAGGTTTTTTTGAAAGTTTGTTTTGAAAGTGTTTGTGAAGTGTGGTTTGAAAATAGGCAAATGTTTTGTTTTGCAAGTTGACAAGTACCTAAGAGCTATCTACCCTAAAGTTCTCAAAGATTTTTGTTATGTTTTAACCCTTTTGACAATTTTATTCCACCATTGCATTTGGTGGACAATCTTGTATTAGGAGGTGAAAGGGACGGGCGCGGGTCATCGTTTAGACCATAATTGCAATAGTGCTAAGTATCTTTGTGTAATTTCTCTTTGAAAGGGACTTGATCATTTTAGGCAACTTTTTGAAAGCGTCATCGAGGGACTATGATCATTTGATTATTTGTTTTACCCAAAGAAACCTAACATGCAATATGGCCCATTTATTTGAAGGCAACAAAGTGGAATACCCTAGGGGTGCAAGTGTGATATGTGTTGTCCATTTTCATGCTTGATTGTCTTGAAATTAGGTCAAACTATTTTGTTCTTTTTATTTGCATACAAACCCTAATTCTAGCATGGCATATTTAAAAAGCGTTAAAGTGCGAAAAGTAAAATTCCTACACTATTACAACACAATATGGGAAGAGGGGTACAAATGTTCAAATGGGGGGATATTTAGACAAGAAATTTAAACCTAGCTATTACATCAACTTTGGAATATTTACAAGATAATTGATTGCATGAATTAAATGGAAAATAAAATAAAGATGC